>CM049865.1:53205775-53633275 GCA_027474115.1 Schizopygopsis malacanthus
TTAGTACACCTCAGCCGTGGTTTCAAGCGATCCGTTACCGTTAGCAAAACATGACGTGTAAACTTACTTGATCACTGATTGGCCGGAGAAAATCGCCATACTGCGTCCTGAACTTGCGGACATGAGACCCATAGACCCGCTAGATTTAAATTAGCACAGCCAGCGAAGGAGCGGACGCACCTTTTGTTTCAACAACTCACTTTATGTATCAACCAAAAAATGTCTGTTGAGGAAGTACAGACGATCCACTCATTGATAGCCGAGGAGCGATCCAGCGAGAGCTTGATGGCGCGATGCCGAAGAAAAAAAGCCTTATGTATTACTTTTGAACTTGCTATATATTCAGAGTATGTCTTCTGTTATATTTTAACTTTGTATCTGTGTTTTGCTTTCAATTAAAAACAATCTGATCGAATAAGTGTACCTCCAGACTATATTAAATATGTATTATAGTATGAGCATGTAATGAACCTCTTGAAAAAAAACAAATGATTAATGCCACGATTATAAAAACCATCACATAAATAAAACAACAAGGGATACATGAACACTTTGAAATATTCAAAAGTTTATTGATAATTCACTTTCAGAGGTGGAAAGAGTACAAAAATATTCTACTCAAGTAAAAGTACCATTACATAACTGAATTTTACTTAAGTACAAGTAAAAATACAGTCTAAAAATATACTCAAGTAAAAAGTAGCTCATTTAAAATCTACTTGAGTAAAAATTACTTGGTTACATTTTAACAATGAGAGGGAGGAAAAAATGGGATAGACCAAAGGTGTCAAACTCAGTTCCTGGAGGGCCACAGCCTACACAGTGTAGATATAACCCTAATTAAACACATCTGATACAGCTAAACTAATCATTTAGGCTTATTTGAAAACTACATGGTGTGTGTGTTGGAGCAGGGTGGAACTAAACTCTTTAGGGCTGTGGCCCTCCAGGAACAGAGTTTGACACACCTGGGATATGGGCCTATAAATCTCAAACTAGGTGTTTTTAATTAAATGAATCGGTTAATTAGAATAATAAGACATTTGGGCTGTTACCAGGGAAATTAAATCAGTATCAACAAAATGAATCTTTGCAATGCAGAGGAAAGCAGAAGCTTCATCTGAAGTGGCGTAGATGTATTACACACTGACATGAATGCATTTAGCCTGCAGTTACAAATGCAGAGAAATAATGTTTTGATAAATAAGACATAAAATGTGACCCTGAACCACAAAACCATAAGGGTCCATTTTCCTAAGTTGCGATTTATACATCATCTGAAAGCTAAATAAATAATATGTCCATGATGTATGGTTTGTTATGATAGGACTATATTTGAAAATCTGGAATTTGAGGGTGCAAAAAAAATCCAAATATTGAGAAAATCTCCTTTAAAGTTGTTCAAATTAAGCTCTTAGTTTTATATATTTATAGTAGGAAATTTACAAAATATATTAATGGAACATGATCTTTACTTAATATGCTAATGATTTTTTGCATTAAAAAAAATGTATAATTTTAACCCATACAATGTATTGTTGGCTATTGCTACAAATATACCCCAGCGACTTAATACTGGTTTTGTGCTCCATGCCAGGGTCACAAATGTTAAATAGTCATTTGAAATTAAAAAAATAAATAAATCAAAAGATACTTTAAATGTTAAATTAGAACCACCAGTAGGTGTCAGCAAGTCACTCATAAGTGAGTCATTGCGATTGAACAGAATCATTTTAAACGGTTAATTCAAGGAATGAAACACGTCATTGCTCAGAGTCAGAGACGCAAAACCGTGTATGGAATATTTTTGTTGTCGAAATAGAGCAAAAACAGGCAATATGGTGTCTAAAACGTAAGTCTCTTAATTAACTTCTTGTTTTTTGAACTGTTGTAAAATAAAAAACTACAGGCCTATGTAATCATGGTGATTTTTTTAAGAAAAACGGCATTCTTCATGTGATGTTGACTTACTATATTAAATGATATAAATATATACATTTTCTGCTTCTATATCTTCAATTTTGTGATCATTCTAACGCATTTTAACACTGAATCACGCAGTGAAAGAAAGCACTCCACATGCACGCGGACTAGTCTAATCTAGATTTCACGGCACACTGTTTAGAGTGATTTGTTTGCTTTTTGGCAAAATACTGATAATCTCAAATCGCATATTGTTAAAACAACAATTACTATATTATCACAGACGATATCGCACAACCTGCATCACTGTCTTTTTGGCTCGTTTGTGCAAAACCTTTTGTTAAACTGTTAAAGCTTCATTTTATCCACCACTGCAACGATGCAAGTATTTACGTTACCTCTTGCGAAGGGTTGATGTCGAGATGTTATAAGCTGCTAGTGGTCTCCCGTGGCTCTCCACACTGCAACAAATGCTGCATAATGGAAGAGGCATAGAATTCATATCAGGGGTTCACTTCATTTCCATGAGTCAGAGTACACTTCAGCAGAGTATCATCATCATCATGTCCGTCTGCATCTCTCTTGTGATTTTTAGCGCCATTTTCTTCTTCTGCCCCATTATTTGCTGCAGTTGTTTCCACGGAGCGATTTTTTTTTTACTCAGTAATTCATGTGTTTTAAAATGTAGCGAAGTACAATACCTCACACAAAATATACTTAAGTAAAAGTAAAATTACAGATTAAAAAAATTACTTAAAAAAGTACAAGTACACAAAAAAGCTACTCAATTACAGTAACGTGAGTAAATGTAATTCGTTACTTTCCACCTCCTTCACTTTACAGAACACGCTGCATGAATAGTTAACTAATCAAGTAACGCAGCAACCTGCCCTCCGCTTCTACAGCCCGTGGCACTGTCACCACAGTCTCTGCTGCGGGGGGTAAATCCCAAGCATTCTCATAGACCTCTCCATTGCTGTTAAAAACATCGACATGCCGAGAATGAACACTATTCCATCTCCTTTCTTTGTTGTGAGATTGTTTGTGGCACGTTTACGATGATGTCACGGCAGTAGAGGCGGCGCAGCTATAACGACACGTGAATAATCCCGCCCACTCTATAGCGGTACTAAACTGCAGTGGAAACGCAAACCGACCCGAACTGAGCCGTACCGTAACGAGCCGTGCCGAACTGTACCGTACCATGCAGTGGAAAAGCGCCATAAGCAGAAAGGACTGTGGCCTGCAAGGCAGGGACATCCAGGTTGTAAAACCTTACAAATGTTGATGGCGAGGACCAGCCGGCCTCCTCACAAATGTCTGACATGGACACCCCACTGGACCATACCCAAGAAGAGGCGATGCCTGGTGGAATGGGCTCTGACTCCGATGGGGCACTGCAACCCCGAGGAGGATTATGCTAATGTGATAGCATCCACTAACCATCTAGAAATTCTCTGCTTCATAACAGGGCCACCTTTAGCGTGGTTACCGAAGCCAACAAAAAGCTGTTCTGACTTTCTGTACAAGGCAAAACGATCAATGTAAATTTTCAGGGCCCTAACGGGGTAGAGCAGGGAGAAAACGCGGAAAGCGCTATGACCTGGGCTCTGAACAGAGTGGAGAGCACCTTAGGTACATAACCCCAGCCTTGGTTTCAAACCTTTGAAAATGAAAGAAATAGATGGGCAAAGCGCCATTTCGATGAATTCTGTCAGGATGAGCGTTTGGCTGATGCTGAAAGTTACTTCAAGGTAAATGTACTTAACCCTTGCCTAGACATCATCATATCTCAGCTGAGTCTGCGATTTTCAGCTTTGAGAACAGTTGCCAATTTGTTCAGAGTGGTCCAGCCACACATTTGTAACTGAGGAGAAAGAACGCTTTATATGAGGGGGCACAGAGGTTAGTGGAGAGATACAAAGAAGACTTGTCTCCAGCCCTTCCACAACAATTGATAGCGTTCAGTGCAGCCTTTAAAAGACACATCTCTGGGATGACAACAGATCAAGATCTGAACAGTTTATTTTATTGTTGAGAACAACTCCATTACATCTAGCTTCAGCGACATATGCACCATTTTAGTCCTCTTTCTTACTTTCCCTGTTACTGTTGCTTCAGCGGAGCGCTTTTTCAAAACTGAAGCTCATCAAGAATGATTTGCGCAGCACCATGTTGCAGAACAGACTATCAGGACTGGCTATTCTTTCCATTGAGAATGCACGAAGCCGAGAATGAAACATCAAGGACATCGTGAATGAATTTGCTGAAAGAAAGGCCCAGATAAGGTATCTAAAATGAGTTCTATTTTTGTTTTTGTTGTTTACATTTTGGGCCACCGTGCCCAACATAATTGTTTGTGTTTGCATTCAGAAGTTTATTATTGACATTGGCTGAGCTTTAGTTATTTTATTTTTTTATTTTATTTTTAATTCTGGTTGTGAAAACGTTTTTTTGGATAGAGTGTTTATTTATGCTATTGTTTTCTTTTGATACGTTACAGTGAATGTCTATAACGCCTGGGGATGCTTGCAGAAGGTGGCAGCAGGGGCCATAGACGTATAATAAATACCATAGGGACAACAACCCAACCCTAGGACAATCGGAAGTGACACGCCACAATCGAAACTCGTATTACATCTAACAACCCCACCTTTTATCTAAACAAAACCATAGGGATTCACCATCCGGTCACATGTGACACGACCAATGAAATCTTCAGATTCTGTGGTAGGGCGGGGTTTTTTTAACATGGCTTAAAAAGGTGAGGGAATATTCACATCATCTTACAATTGCAGAAACAAGGGAGGAAGAAAGAACTGGGAGATGGCTTTATTAAGATAAATAACTAGGAGAATAGAAAGGAAGAATCCATTTATTTCTAGACTTAGATTTGGATTATACAGACTTAACAGTACCTTGAATAAAATCATGACCACATCAGACGGAAAATGTGAACAGAGGAACTGTGGAACACGTTATAATGAAATGTCCGATGTTTAGTGAAAGGAGAATATTGGTTTGTAATTTGAAAATAATTAAGATGAAGTTTGACTTGACAAACATGATGCAAAGGAATCATATGATGAATGTATTTTTTTTTAATGCTTTATTTCTGAATATGGACTGATTTAGATAAAAGAATATAGGTGTTAGGAGGTATATTAAGGTTTGCGAACTTGCCCCATACTCCTAAGCAGCAGGTGGCGGTAATGCGTCTTGAAAGTTGTATACCAAACCACCATTAAAAATCTACAAGAAGAAGACATTCGTTTTACAAATCTAGTACAGAAGTTGAAGACTTGTGTAATCCAGAACCAGCCAGAATAAAACAAGAAGAGATACTGAGGAACAAAACAGGTTGGTGTCCATTCATTATTCTTCGTTATGACAACTAAGAAACATTTAAAGCCTCAGGCAAAAAAATATGCAGTGGCTGTGAAATAATATAAATCATTTTAATTTCACTAACAAGGGATGAAAGAACTAAGTTTCTGTGCATCAAAGATCTGATTCTTGATATTCACAGATAAATATGTGACCCGTTTGGTTTCTGTTATTACAGTTTATTTCACCTGCTTACACACAAAATATTTACTTGTCACAATTTCTGAAACATGACACTTAAACACCAGAAACACACACAAATCTGCTGAACCATACACTAATTATCAGCATTTGACTCCGTTTTCAATTTCATAAAACACTTTGCAAAACACAACACACAATTCTCTATGTAAACACACAAAAATCAAACAGGAATTACTATTATGGAAAAGGTGTTTTTAAATGTTTGTCTATGAGATGTGTTTGTGATATTTTGAATGCAATGCTTCATTTTGCAAGAGATGTGAGGCACTTTGCATTTTGTGTTGCAAATCTTGGATTTGTGTAAAGTTTAGAAAAAAAAGAGACAAAGTTTTGAAAATGTGTGTAAGCAACTGAAAAAAACTGCAAATCAGGTTCACTTAAACTGATTTTAACAACATCATTTCTTTATTTTAGACTGGATAGAAGTTCAACAGCAAAGACATGAGCTGAATGAAGTGGAGGAGGAACATTGTAAAATCAAAACCTCAAGAAAAAAAGCCAAACAGCTGCACACCTGCTCTCTGTGTGGAAAGAGTTTCAGAGAAAAAGGAGTCCTTAAGAGGCACATGAGAATCCACACTGGAGAGAAACTGTACACATGCCCTCAGTGTGGAAAGAGTTTTACTGCAGCACAAAATCTCAGAAAACATCTGCTCTTTCACTCTGGAGAAAAGCTATTTAGCTGTAATCAGTGTGAAAAAAAGTTTGTTTCATCATCAAGTCTAAAAAAACACATGAATATGTATTCAGATGAGAAGCCTCGTGTGTGTTCTTACAGCGGAAAGTGTTTTTCATGGCTGGCCAGTTTATAAACAGCACCAGAAAACACATGAAGAGAAAGATCATGTGTGTTGTGAGTGTGGGAAGAGCTTTACTACAGCTGATTGTCTGAAACGTCACCAAAGAATTCATACTGGAGAAAAACCTTACAAGTGCTCATATTGTGACAAGAGTTTCACTCAGTCTGGAAATCTGAAAGTTCATGAGCGAGTTCATACTGGAGAGAAGCCGTATCACTGTACTCAGTGTGGAAAAAGTTTTACTGATGCATCAAGTCTCCGTTATCATCTGCACATTCATTCTGGAGAAAAGCTATTTAGCTGTGATCAGTGTGATAAAAAGTTTATTTCATCATCACATCTAAAAAGTCACCTGACAGTTCATTCAGATGAAAAGCCTCATGTGTGTTCTTTCTGTGGAAAGAGTTTTTCAAGGCTAGACATTTGTAAACAGCATCAGAAAATACATGAAGAAGTGAAAGATCATGTGTGTTGTGAGTGTGGGAAGAGCTTTACTAAAACTGCCTTTCTGAAACGGCATCAAAGAATTCATTCTGGAGAAAAACCTTACAAGTGCTCATATTGTGACAAGAGTTTTACTCAGTCTGGAAACCTGAAAAAGCATGAGCGAGTTCATACTGGAGAGAAGCCATATCGCTGTACTCAGTGTGAAAAGAGTTTCATTCAGTCAGTAAGTCTAGTGAATCATATTAAAAAGCATTGTTCTCCATCTGAGTGAGAAAATGTTTTCTACAAATTCAATATCTTAAGTAATTAATGTGAGATTCAGATACCGTAAATATGAGATTAGCTAAAAAAAAAAAACTTTTTATGCTGTGAAATACCACAAGATTTTCTTGAGATTTAAAAAAAATTAAGCATCTTTTTCGGTGGGTGGGGGTGGGTGGGGGGGGGGGGGGGGGGGGGGGGTGAATGTACAGTGCTCTCTCTCCACCTCAATACCACAACTGAGGTGCTCTAGAGCAAGACACCGAACCCCCAACTTCTCCCCGGTAACTGCAGCATAAATAGCTGCCCACTGCTCCGGGTGTGTGTTCATGGTGTGTGTGTGCGCTTGGGATGGATAAATGCAGAGCACTAATTCCGTGTATGGGTCACCAGACTTGGTCACTTTCACTTTCCAGAACATCCAGAATGAACCATGAAGACTCTGAGGAACAAACAGGCTTTTGTCCATTCTTGAGGCTTCATTTCTGACTGTTTCAGTAGCTGTGAAATATTGATCAGTATAGACCCCTTCAATGTTTGTAAACATCGGAAGCCTAGGTTGGGTGCGCGCGCGCAGCTTGGGGTCAGAAAAATGGCGCGGCTAATAGACCGGCATATTGTGTCAAGGAGAAACAGACAAGCCTTATAGATAGATAAGATACTTTTTTATTATTATTTGTACCTTTCCATTTTTGTCTTAGGTGTCTGGCTTTGTTTTGTGTACACAAACAAGGAGGGCACAAATTCAGGACTACTGGAGTCAAGTGATGCCTCTCCTACAAAAAATAATTGCACACATTGATTACAACACGATCTACTGTTGTCATAGTGAAAACGCTAATGTAAAGCTAGTCTGCTATCTGCTAAGTCTGTAGCATGCCACAGGTCACAATTTATGCCAGATATCAAACTTCACCTAACTATTAAATCAGTCTACAGTTTACAGAAAACATTTATTTACTTATCATGGCTTAACTCTACCGTTGTTGGCACAATGTTGGCGCTAGCCTGCGGCTAACTACTAGCAGCTGGCTACGTCTGTAGCATGACACAGGTCCATGACATTTACAACACTATTAACTTGCATAGCTTAACGTACAGAAAACTGTTCATGCAATCCAGGCTTTCGAGTTTAAGCAAACAGAAAGGGATGATAAAGGATGACTTTAACGTTTCCTGATATGAAGTGAGCGCTACCAACACGAGCCTCTTTGATTGTAGTATTGTCCCAGTCTGCCCGTTTAATAGCTTGCAGTCACAGATGTCGTCTATTTTTTTTAAACGGATGAGATACTGCAGGAATCCTGAAAAACTTGACTCCAGAACTGGTGCGATTTTCACAGTCCACGACGCAACAAGTAGGCATTTTGTCTAGGGCTGTGATGGTGGCCGTGACAACCGCGTCACCGGCGGTGGTCGGTTGCCACCGGCAGTAGTGCACGTGACGTCACACACCGGGTGTATTTAACTTTCTCATTTAAGGCTACTTTCCTATTTAACTGTATTATTTATTTGATATTTTTTTTATTTTAGTGTTTTGCAGGCTGAGTGTTGACTGACGTAAGTGCTAAAATAAACACGTATGTTTGTTAATAGACGATTGAGCCTCTTTTATTTATTTTTGCGTTTCAGAATTATATATATATATATATATATATATCACAACACCGCGCCACCTGTAGTAGTTGGTCCATTACCACCGCGGTGGTAAAAATCTGCCACCGTCACAGCCCTAAGTTTTGTCTTGACGAGAAATTCTCTGGTTAACACAATGGGATGGAATGAACGTTCTGACCCCGACATGCGCACTGCGAACTTCAAATTTTCCTGTGACGTATACCGTGAAGGGGTCTATATGGATGATAAATGATACAGAAATGTGCTTAAATGATCATGACCCGGTACAGCAGTAACAAGTGAATGACAGAACTAAGATTTGCTCCATCAAATATCTGATACCACAGACTGATACCTGATCTCTGCTGTTTTCTGCAGTAAAATCAGGGTTCACATAATTTGTTTCACATTTATCTACCTTAAAATTATTGTAACTATCTAGAGTTGTCAAAATGAGCAAAGTTTATCAATTCATCCAGTTAAAATTTTATTGGCCACGACAAATATTTGTACATTATCAAAGTAATTGCAGCGTTTCTGCATAAATTACAATGAAAACAGTGCATTATTAAGAAAAACAATATTACTGACAATTAGTGAAACAATAGTCTGACAGAAAGAGAGCCGTAACAGTTAACTGTGCTGGTGCTGATTTCACCTCATTCATTATGAAAATGTCTGAGATTTACTGCAAATTGGCACATTAACACATTTCATTGTGTCAAGAAAAAAAAAAGCACGTTTTGTTTTTGTCCCACTTTAATTGTGTATGTGTGATAGACTGGAAATGTGACAGTGAAATATAAAAGTATTGAGGAATTCTGGATAACCAATTTGTTTGTTATTTTTTTTTTTCCCCTTTCTTAAAATTCTCTGAGACTTAAAAAATGTGTTCAAATGTTACATTAGTTTTAGAGTATTCTATAAAATGCCTGTAGGTGGCGCATTACACTAGAGTGATGAGGATTTTACATTCTGGTCAAAGGGCAAATCCATTAAAGAAAGTGCCAGAACGCTGCAGATTCTAATCTGTGTGTATCTCATCATTTCCTACAGTTATGTAAAATGTGTTTTTATAGACCAATATCTATCAGTATTGAAACTTAACCCTCCATGGCATGGTGTTGCCCTCAGGCAACAAACTACCTTTTTGGACCTCACACTGCCCCTTAAATTTTTTTTTTTTTTTTTTTTTTTTTTATAATATCACCTGACATGTCTGTCCAATCAAATTAGGGACTAAAGTGGTTGTAGCCTTTTGTTTGGGGGTGGGGCAGTCCTTTCCGGAAAGCAAAGTCGCATGGGACACAGTGCCACCAAGTGGTAAGTTCAATTTCACTTTTTAACATGTTTAAAATTAAATAACTTTATATAAAAAAATATATGCATGTGCATCAGTATGTAAAGAAGTATGTTTGATTGTTTAAAGACACATTTTGATTTTATTTATATACTAAAACTGTGTTTTTTTGTTTGTTGCCTCAGGGCAACACTGTGCAGTTAGACCACTTTTTTTCGGGCAATATGCTAAATTGGGGAGATGTGATCGAATGCAAAATTAGGACCACATGGTGCATTCAAGTCCTCCTGGGAAGCTCTGTGAATGCATCATATATGTGCAATTTATGTTATTATTATTATTACTATTATTATTATTATTATTATTATTATTATTATGTTGCCACAGAGATGATGGTGCCTATCATCTCATAATCTGGCTAAATGAGTAGTGTTTTCTGGCAAACTTTATCTCTCTTCTTTATTAACAGTACACATAATGTGTACAAATTACATTGAACAGTCAGCATTAAGTTCAAATCCATTTGTTATTGATGTTTGTCAAAATAAAACATGTTCTAATGAATATATTACATGTTTTCCTTATTCCACTTATATAGAAAACCTTGCTGTTTTAGTACCCTCGTAGCACATTGTTGCCCTGAGGCAACGAACCAATATTTTGTTCAGGGGTGGGGGGGGACACATTTTATGATGGATATATTATCAGGGACCCCCAAGCTCCCAAAAAATGGGGTAACATATTTTTTCCCCCCCAAAATAAAAAGTCATGCCATGGAGGGTTAAGAGATTCATAAATATTCAGAGATGATGTTTTTACTGAAAAAGTGATTGTCGAGTTTTAAAAGGTTTACTTTAATCGCGATTCAGTCTATGTAAATCTGTGTCGAGTAAACAGAGTTAAAATGTCATGATACTGTTCAGAATTAGAAGTTTAAGTGAGAGATGTGAAACAATCTTACTATATTTCTTGCACAATCTTGATAACTTTCCCAGATTGAGCTGGATGATGTACTGTATTGAGTTCAGTCATTACATTTTGGTTCTGTGGAAAAGTTGGAACATAAAATGTTGGTTTTCTGTAAAATGTATACTTGTAAGGGTTGAAACGCTATACCTGCATCGATTAAGACTGTTGATTCTCATTTATTGTTATTCCATCGAATGTATTGTGTTGTAACATTGTAGTGATTTAACATTTCACTTTGTATAGAGTTTCACTATATCTAAAATAGACAGAGTGATATATATATTAAAGACAAATTGAAGTGTTGAGTGAACACATACAGTGATGGTGAGAGACAAGAGATATGTTTATTTGTATCCAGATGTTTATTGTTGCTTAAAAATGTACAACCAAAGAGAAAGGTTAAAATGTATTGCATTTGCAGACTTAAGGGATACATTTAAATACTGTGAATTGAATTGTCCCAAAAGCATGACCTGTGAAGGAATATTGTTATAGTTATGATTTCAAAAGTGTTATACTTGCCTATTATTTGCAAGAAGATAAAAAAGGGAAAAGCCATTAAAGAAAGTGCCAGAATGCTGCAGATTCTAATCTGTGTGTATCTCATCATTTCCTACAGTTACTAGCTCTCATCCTTCCCTGTTTGAGACCGGTAACATATGCCTGTAATTTAGCTCCAAATCATAGGTGAAAATTGTCATTTATTGCGTCCTCTATTAAATAATGAATTACTCCAGTAAATAACCATCCATGAAATGTAATATTTTGTCTATCATCACTATTTATGTTTGTTTTCATTAAAAATATAAACAAAATGAAAAATTCAAGTTTGGGAAGGTCACCCGCTCACCACATGGAGTCTTGCACCATACAGACGTTTACATATCACCCCAAACTACAGTTCCCATCATGCATTGCACTGATTGCACATACACAGCTGAATGCACTGATCACACAGCTGTCACCAATCACATGCTCACCTAAGAGCTATTACACACACTACCTACTAATATAAGAAATAGGACCTACAGGTGCATCTCAATAAATTAGAATGTAATGGAAAAGTTCATTTATTTTGTAATAATTCAAATTGTGAAATTCGTGTATTAAATAAATGCACACAGACTGAAGTAGTTTAAGTCTTTGGTTCTTTTATTTGTGATGATTTTGGCTCACATTTAACAAAAACCCACCAATTCACTATCTCAACTAATTCGAATACTTCATAAGACCAATAAAAAAAAAACATTTTTAGTGAATTGTTGGCCTTCTGGAAAGTATGTTCATTTACTGTATATGTACTCAATACTTGGTAGGGGCTCCTTTAGCTTTAATTACTGGCTCAATTCGGCGTGGCATGGAGGTGATCAGTTTGTGGCACTGCTGAGGTGGTATGGAAGCCCAGGTTTCTTTGACCGTGGCCTTCAGCTCATCTGCATTTTTTTGGTCTCTTGTTACTCATTTTCCTCTTGACAATACCTCATAGATTCTCTCTGGGGTTCAGGTCTGGTGATTTTGCTGGCCAGTCAAGCACAACAACACCATGGTCATTTAACCAACTTTTGGTGCTTTTGGCAGTGTGGGCAGGTGCCAAATCCTGCTGAAAAATGAAATCAGCATCTTTAAAAAGCTGGTCAGCAGAAAGAAGCATGAACTGCTCCACAATTTCTTGGTAAACGTATGCAGTGACGTTGGTTTTCAAAAAAACACAATGGACCAACACCAGCAGATGACATTACACCCCAAATCACAGACTGTGGAAACTTAACACTGGACTTCAAGCAACTTGTGCTATGAGCTTCTCCACCCTTCCTCCAGACTCTAGGACCTTGGTTTCCAAATGAAATACAAGACTTACTCTCATCTGAAAAGAGGACTTTGGACCACTGGGCAACAGTCCAGTTCTTCTCCTTAGCCCAGGTAAGACGCCTCTGACAACTACTGTAGTCAAATTCCTTGACACGTCTGTGTGTGGTGGTTCTTGATGCCTTGACCCCAGCCTCAGTCCATTCCTTGTGAAGTTCACCCAAATTCTTAAATTGATTTTCACCGCTGAAGCGCCGCCATGTGTCCAAGCAGCCTCTGAAAGTCCTTCAACTGAACAGAGCTGCTTTGTTTAAAATGGCGTAGGGAAGACAAAATGGTCGCTGCGCGTTCTCGTGAGAGGCGGGGTCTCATCTCCATGGAGTCTAAACATACTCCCAGATATGTTATGGACTGACTTGGGGCAAGAATGCTCTTCTGCATGTTGACACATAGCCCTAGGGACTCCAAGTGAATAAGCAGCGAGTCTATGTGGCTGATAAGCATGTCCTGGGACTGAGCTAAAATCAGCCAATCATCCAAATAGTTTAGAATGCGCATCCCACTCGTTCTGAGGGGGGAAAGTGCTGCATCTATACACTTCGAAAAGGTGCGTGGGGCTAAAGCCAGCCCGAACAGGAGAAGAGAGTATTGGTACGCTGTGCCCTCAAAATCAAACCTTAGAAACCATCTGTGATACGGTGCTATCTGAATGTGAAAGTACGCGTCCTTTAAATCCACAGACGCAAACCAGTCCCCGGGGCGAATTTGCACCAGGATCTGATTTAGCGTTAACATCCTGAACGGATGCTTGCCAAGCGCTCTGTTGATGGGTCTGAGATCTAGAATTGGGCGGAGCCCCCCATCTCTTTTGGGTATCACAAAATATCGGCTATAAAACCTGTTCTCCCGCTCGCTCGGAGGGACTTTTTCTATAGCTCCTTTTTCTAGCAGATTGTATACCTCTTTATTTCAGAACCTGCGCGTTTCGAGGCAATGTTAGAGACTGCATCACGCCATTGAAACGGGGTGATCTGCATCTGAATTGAAGGGTATATCCGCGCTTTATCACACCGAGTAGCCAGCTCGAGATTCCCGGAATAGCTTCCCACGCTTTCAGAGACTGATATAGCGGCTTTAGTAGCTGGTGATGCGCGACTATCCTTTGAGTGGGCGGTGGCTCTGCACTGCTGTGAGGCGGGGTGAGCTGCATCGCATTGACTGAGTGAGAAGGAAGGAGCTCTTTTTGTGAGGATGTATGCGTTTTTATTGAACCACATGCAAGAACACAAACATTGTGAATGTCGCTCTCGAGAATTTCACGCAACATTCTGGATCGCTTGGGAGCTGGGCCTCCGGAGCGCTCCTCTCTCCTCACGACACCCTCAAGAAGACGGCTTGGATGTTGTTGGTGGCCGTTCCTCCCTTCTCTGGGGTGGGTGGGTCGCCGATGACGATCTGGAACGAGAAGGTGGCTGGAACGAGCGCCTCGGCATGACATGGCTCATGGCCTTGGCGCACTTTTGAGCTTCCGCAAACCTTTCGATGATCGACTCCACGGCATCACCAAAGAGGCCGGAGGGAGTGATCGGTGCGTTCAACAGCACCTTGCGGTCTGCGTCCTTAGGTAAGCCATAGATGCCTCTGCTGGACTACCATGAACCCTATGGTTCGGCCAATCGCCTGGGCAGCGCGCTTTGTCGCCATCAGTGCGAAGTCTGTGGCCGCCAGCAGATCGTCCACCGCTTCCGGTGAGGCGGTCCCGCCTTCCATGGACTGTAGAAGCTTGGCCTGGAACTCCTGGAGCACCGCCATAGCAAGCAGGGCGGAGGCTCCTTGCCCAGCCGAGGAGTAAGCCTTGTTGGCTAGATGGGCTGTCATCCTGCATGGTTTGGATGGTAGGCTGATATCCGAGCCCATGGTTTTGGCTGACGCAGGGCACAGATGTGCAGCGATAGTTTCCTCGACGGGGGGCATGCGCACATAAACGTGGGCCTCCGCCCCGTCCACCTGAAAGAACATGGCCTGTGTCGCTGAGTGGACGTGTGCCGATTGAGGCGCAGACCACGTCTTAACGAGCTGGTCGTGGACGTCGGGAAAAAATGGCACCGACGTTCTTGTGTCTACTTCAGGCTGGACCTGAAGTACCAGGAATCAAGTTTGCTCTTTGCCGGTTCTTCTGGAGGGTTCCAGGAGAGCTCCAGCTCCTGGACCGCCTTGTTCATGACCCTTATGAGCTCCTCTTGGAGGTCTGAGGGTCCTTCACTGTCGGAGCGGTCCCTCTCAGAGATTGGTATCTCAGGAGCCGCGCTATCCTGGTTTTTCTCCTATCTGACAGACAGAAAATACTACATCACTATGCACAATTATAAATCTCCCACTGTCATTCTAAATCAAGGTGTTCCACAGGGATCAGTTCTCGGCCCATTACTGTTTATTATTTACATTTTGCCTCTTGGACAAATTATTCGCCGCCATGGTTTTCAATACCACTGTTATGCCGACGATATTCAGATATATACCGCTTGCCGTCCGGACTCTATTCACCAGACTACATCACTATCCTCATGTATTAATGAATTAAAGACCTGGCTGAACTGCAATTTTCTCAGTTTGAATCTGACTAAAACAGAAATTTTAATTACTGGTCCACCATCTCTAACAAAAAATGTAACTAATATTCCCATACCTTCGACGTCTATATTAGTCAACTCTGTAAAGCTGAATTTTTTCAACTCCGCCGCATTGCCAAACTCCGTCCCTATGACAGCCAAAAAGACGCTGAATCGCTGGTACATGCGTTTATCACATCTCGCCTCGACTACTGTAATGTTCTTTTTTCCGGACTACCAGCACACTCTATCTCACGTTTGCAATATATTTAAACTCTGCTGCAAGATTGCTAACATACACTAAACGATCCGCTCATATCACTCCAATTCTGTTTGACCTCCACTGGCTACCCGTGTCTTCTCGTATTACTTACAAAATTCTTCTGCTTACCTTTAAGTCACTCAATGGTCTTGCTCCTTCATATCTCTCTGACTTACTTTCTCTTTATATTCCCCCTCGACATCTCCGAACTTCTGGCTGTGAACTCCTCTGTGAGCCGAGATTTCGCCTTTCATCCATGGGTGGCAGGTCTTTCTCGGTTATAGCCCCTAATCTATGGAACTCTCTTCCCCTGGCTCTTAGGACAACAACAACACTGCATGAATTTAAGTCTAAACTCAAAACCCATCTGTTTAAAAAATACTATTCGTCATGACATGTTTTTCTTAACCAGTTTCCTCACGCACCATTAGTCTGTTGCACCAGACCTTTGTTTCAGCTGCCGATCTTCCATGCTGTCTGTAAATAGTCTTGTTTTGTTTCTGTTACTATTTCTGTTTGTATTCCACTTGCAAAGCGATATGCAACTGCAACCGCTCATTTCTTGGACTTGGCAAATGTCTATTGTCCAAACATATTGTTTGTTCTTTACTGTCATTGTGATGATTATTGTTGTTTTTATTTTTTATTTTTTATTATTGTTTCTGTTTACTACACTTGCAATGCGAACCGCAAATGCGATCGCTTGGACTGGGCAAATGTCTGTTGTCCATTTATGTTTGAAATTATTGTATGTTCTCTACTGTTATTGTGAAGCGTCCTTGAGCCTGGGAAAGGCGCTATATAAATTAAACATTATTATTATTATTATTATTACTGCCTCTCGAGCTCGTCATATTTGCATGCTTCCCGACAATTGGCCAGTCAGTTAGACTGGCGTGAGCCAATAGGACTTCAGGAAAGGTTGGAGGGAAGGAGTTCCCATAACGGAGAATTTCTCTGTGATGTCTCGTGAAAGCTTGAGAGGGAACCGGAGGGATAAACCATCCTGTCACATGTGATTGACACGACCAATGAAACCTTCAGAATCTGTGGTGGGCGGGGTTTGTGCTTTAACATGGGTTAAAAAAGGTGAGGATTATTCACATCATCTTACAATGGCAGAAACAACGGGAGGAAGAAAGAACAGGAAGATGGCTTTATAAAGGTTAAATAACAAGGAGAAATAGAAAGGAAGAATCCATTATATCTAGACTTAGATTTGGACATACAGCACATAACAGTACCTTGAATAAAATAAGGCAACATCAGACAGGAAAATGTGATCATAGTGATCAAGAGGAAACACGTTTTAATGAAATGTCCGATGTATAATAGTGAAAGGAGAATATTAAATTGTAATTTGAAAATAATTAAGATGATGTTTGACTTGTTGCATGATGCAGAGGAACTCCTATGACGAATGTCTGAATGTTTAATGCTTTATTTGAATATGACTGATTTAGATAAATATAATAAATATTAATTAATATTATTAATAAATAAAGCAGCATTTGTAAACTCAGTTTACAACCGTTACCGGGAGCAAACCTCTAACGTTAACGTTATTTATCTCGTTTTTAAGCGTCTCCTGCTGGCAGAGAGTGAATTTTCATTGTTAACAAGTCCGTCCAAGTAGTTATCGTTGCATCTCAGTCCGTCTGATTCACGAAGCAAACATATTTAGCTTGTTATAAAAAATTATCTACTCCAGAGGGACTTAGCTGTTGTTATTGATTCTATTTGTATGTCTACCGGAAGTTAAGTTAGGGCCACAAACAAAGCACAGTATCGTTTGTTTATGTTGTTGTCGTTGAAACGGTCTATAGGGATAGGCTCTCAAATAATATGGTTCTTTCAGTGAGTGGGTACACAGAAGGAAAAAAATCAACCAAACAATATAAAAACAATTCTAATCAATAATAAAAGCTAGTGAGTGAATTTAATTACTAATCCATATATTGTATATTTTAGAATATAACATAATTCATCAATGCCTATTTATCATACACCAACCAATCATGATTTGGCACAAGTTCAAATTTCATTGGGCAATAATGTTAAGTGGGGCGGTCATTTTCCATACTTATTCATAAATCGGTTGAAAATGACATGGGATAGACAAGTTTATTTGTGGAGCGATCTGGATCTGCGGTTTGTCTCATTTTATAAATCAACTTACATCGCTGGGAATATATAAAGTAAATGACTACAAAAGCACTGCACAAAACCGTGCAGCACCAAAAGTCTCAATAATGGTAATCAGTAGGCTATTAAGTTCACTTATATTTATGTATGATGAACCGTTTACTCTTTCATGAAACTATCACAGTTAATGAAGCCCAAGTGCCACCTACAAGCATATTATGTGAAGTGTAAGCTGGCGAAATCGTGACACGAAAGGACTTTCTGTTGCCAATTATGCAGCATTATAAAAGTGTCTTATGCTGATCAAGCCTGCATTAATTGGATCCAAAATACAGAAAAAAATAATATTGTGAAATATTATTAAAATGTAAAAGAATGTTTCTCTATTTTAATATACTTAAAGAATTATTTCTGTGATGCAAATTAGGAAAAAGGTTTTGCGAACCTAACCAGCAGGTGGCGGTAATGCGTCGTGCAGTTTTATATCAACCACATTAAAATCTACAAGAAGAAGACATCGTGTAACAAATCTAGTACAGAAGTTGAAGACATGAGTGGTCCAGAACCAGCCAGAATAAAACAAGAAGATACTGAGGAACAAACAGGTTGGTGTCCATTCATGATTCTTCATTATTGGCAACTAAGAAACATTAAAGCCTCAGGCAAAAAATATGAAGTGGCCGTGAAATAATATAAATCCTTTTAATTTCACTAACAAGGAATGAAATAACTAACTTTCTGTGGATGAAATATCCGATTCTTGATATTCACAGATAAATTTGTGACCCGTTTGGTTTCTGTTATTACAGTTTATTTCAGCTGCTTACACACAAAATATTTTCTTATCACACAATTTCTGAAACAGGACACTTAAACACCAGAACCACACACTAATTATCAGCCTTTGACTCCGTTTTCAATTTCATAAAACACTTTTTGTAAAACACAACACAATTCTCTATGTAACACACAAAAATCTAACAGCAATTAATATTCTGGCAAATGTTTGTCTTTGAGATGTATTTGTAATATTTTTAATGCAGTGCTTAATTTTGCAAGAGATGTGAGGCTCTTTGCATTTTTTGTTTGCAATTCTTTGATTTGGGTAAAGTTTATAAAAAATAAGAGGCAACGTTTTGAAAATGTGTGTAAGCAACTGAAAAAAAACTGCAAATCAGGTTCACTTAAACTGATTTTAACAACATAATTTCTTTATTTCAGACTGGATAGAAGTAAAACAGCAAAGACATGAGCTGAATGAAGTGGAGGAGAAACATTGTAAAATCAAAACCTCAAGAAAAAAAGCCAATCCGCTGCACACCTGCTCTCTGTGTGGAAAGAGTTTCAGAGAAAAAGGAGTCCTTAAGAGACACATGAGAATCCATACTGGAGAGAAACCGTACACATGCCCTCAGTGTGGAAAGAGTTATGCTGATGCATCAGGTCTCCATTATCATCTGCACATTCACTCTGGAGAAAAGCCATTTAGCTGTGATCAGTGTGATAAAAAGTTTGTTTTATCATCAAGTCTAAAAAAACACATGAATATGCATTCAGATGAAAAGCCTCATGTGTGTTCTTTCTGTGGAAAGAGTTTTTCAAGGCAAGAAGTTTGTAAACAGCATCAGAAAACACATGAAGAAGTGAGAGATCATGTGTGTTGTGAGTGTGGGAAGAGCTTTACTACAGCTGGCGAACTGAAACGTCACCAAAGGATTCATACTGGAGAAAAACCTTACAAGTGCTCATATTGTGACAAGAGTTTCATTCAGTCTGGAAACCTGAAATCACATGAGCGAGGTCATACTGGAGAGAAGCCGTATCGCTGTACTCAGTGTGGAAAGAGTTTTGCTGATGCATCAGGTCTCAGTTATCATCTACACATTCACTCTGGAGAAAAGCCATTTAGCTGTGATCAGTGTGGTATAAAGTTTATTTCATCATCACATCTAAATAGTCACCTGAGAGTTCATTCAGATGAAAAGCCTCATGTGTGTTCCTTCTGTGGAAAGAGTTTTTCAAGGCTAGAAGTTTGTAAACTGCATCAGAAAACACACGAAGAAGAGAGAGATCATGTGTGTTGTGAGTGTGGGAAGAGCTTTACTACAGCTGGCGAACTGAAACGTCACCAAAGGATTCATACTGGAGAAAAACCTTACAAGTGCTCATATTGTGACAAGAGTTTCATTCAGTCTGGAAACCTGAAAGTTCATGAGCGAGTTCATACTGGAGAGAAGCCGTATCACTGTACTCAGTGTGGAAAGAGTTTCATTCAGTCAGCAAATCTAGTGACTCATATTAAAAAGCATTGTTCTCTGTCTGAGTGAGAACATGTTTTCTACAAATGCAATATTTCAAGTAAATAATGTGAGATTCAGATACCGTAAATATGAGATTAGCTAAAAGAAAGTTATGCTATGAAATACCACTCTTTTTCCCAAAAAAATGTAAGCATGTTTTTCGGTGGGGGGAGTGAATGTAGAGCGCTCTCTCTCCACCTCAATACCACGACTGAGGTGCCCTTGAGCAAGGCACCGAACCCCCAACTGCTCCCCGGTCGCCGCAGCATAAATGTGTGTTTTCACTGCTGTGTGTGTGCACTTCGGATTAGTGATGGCAAAGTTAAGCGTTCTGCTCCAGTGAAGTTTTCAACCCAATTGTATCAGAAAAAGGTTCATTACTCGAAGCTTGTTAAAACGGTTCATGCTGTGGCCATCTAGTGGTCTCAAAAGTGAACAACACCTTCCAAAGTGCTGTGATTCACTACAGCTGCTGGTTTCACATCTGGTTCTACAACTGATTCCTTGTTTTAATTTATTGTATAAAAATAATGGCCATTGTCAAAGTCATTCATTTGTGTCGGTGTACTGCCACTAAAATAATTCCAATAAATCAAACATAAACTCATGAATTAAATCTGTGATCTGTCAATGTTAACTCCGTCTCAGTCCAAATCAAATCACTTTTATTGTCACATCACCACAGCACAAGTGTCTTGGTGAGTGAAATTCTTACGAGCCGAATTCTTCCATAGACTGTTATTTCATGGGCAAAGTTCATTTGACCTTTAATATAGAAATTAGAATAAAAATAAAACCATGCATTATAATGTAAAGGAAACTGCGCTGTGGTTCGCTTTGTTTTGAAGCAGATACTGAAGCAGTCGCGTGGTTTTCAGGCGAATGAAGCTTCAGACGTCATAGATCACATGCTTTTGGCAAAATGAATCAAGCTCTGATCACTTTCACTTTCCATATTTTTTTTCCACATTTATCCACCTTAAAATTATTGTAACTATCCAGAGTTGTCAAAATGAGCAAAGTTTATAAATTCATCCAGTTAGAATTGTATCGGCACGACAAATATTTGTACATTGTCAAAGTAATTGCAGCGTTTCTGCATAAATTACAATGAGAACAGTGCAATATTTAGAAAAACAATAGTTTTTTTGTGAAACAATAATCTGACAGAAACAGAGCTGTAACAGTTAACTGTGCTGGTGCTGATTTCACCTCATTCATTATGAAAATGTCTGAGATTTTCTGTAAATTGGTACATTAACTAATTTCATTGTGTCAAAAAAAATAATAATTGTTGTTTTGTTTTTGTCCCACTTTAACTGTGTATGCCTGTAATTTAGCTCCGAATCACAGGTTAAAATTTGGTGCCAAATCCTGCTGAAAAATGAAATCAGCATCTTTAAAAAGCTGGTCAGCAGAAGGAAGCATGAAGTGCTCCAAAATTTCTTGGTAAACAGGTGCAGTGAAGTTGGTTTTCAAAAAACACAATGGACCAACACCAGCAGATGACATTGCACCCCAAATCATCACAGACTGTGTAAACTTAACGCTGGACTTCAAGCAACTTGGGCTATGAGCTTCTCCACCTTTCCTCCAGACTCTAGGACCTTGGTTTCCAAATGAAATACAAAACTTGCTCTCATCTGAAAAGAGGACTTTGGACCACTGGGCAACAGTCCAGTTCTTCTTCTCCTTAGCCCAGGTAAGACGCCTCTGACGACAACTGTAGCCAAATTCCTTGACACGGCTGTGTGTGGTGCTCTTGATGCCTTGACCCCAGCCTCAGTCCATCCCTTGTGAAGTTCACCCAAATTCTTGAATCGATTTTGACAATCCTCAAGGCTGCGGTTCTCTCGGTCAGTTGTGCATCTTTTTCTTCCACACTTTTTCCTTCCACTCAACTTTCTGTTAACATGCTTGGATACAGCACTCTGTGAACAGCCAGCTTCTTTGGCAATGAATGTTTGTGGCTTACCCTCCTTGTGAAGGGTGTCAATGATTGTCTTCTGGACAACTGTCAGATCAGCAGTCTTCCCCATGATTCCCTTTTCTCGAGAAAGAATGAGAAAACTCTCATCTTCATCAGCATTCTCTAAAGAATCCCCACTCGTGCTGTGAAAGAGAGGAGACGATTCTGGAAAAGAGTTTACCACATTAACAGTAACAGAACGAACAGGAGCTATATACAATTTCAACAGGTTACTATGACAGACTTGTACTTTTTTCCTCCGGTCAGGAGTATTCAACAGATAATTATTATTGGAAAGACGTTTAACTACACTGTAGGGGCCTGTAAATTTAGCCTGAAATGGGTTGGCAGGTAGAGGCAGCAAAGCCAGTACTTGATCACCCACCTGACTCTCTCTTAACTTAGCTTTTCTGTCAAAATGTTGTTGCATTTTTATCTGAGACTTACTCAACTTCTTTTTGGCGAGAGCTCGTGCCTCATACAATCTACGTCGAAATCCATTCACATAATCTGCAATGTTTTCAGAAGGTTTAGACATTCGCCACCCCTCAGCTAACACAGCTGTAGGTCCTCGCACTACATGTCCGAACACCAATTAATTTGGGCTAAACCCAAGGCTTTCTTGGATTACCTCACGTATCGCTAATAACATCCACGGCAGACCTTCTTCCCAATCCACATCGAGTTCCACACAATATGACCTCAAAAGGGACTTCAGGGTTTGATGAAACCTCTCAAGAACTCCTTGACTCTGCGGATGATAGGCACTAGAAATATTGTGGTCTACTCGAAGTTGACGCAGGGCTTTTGAGAACTGTTTTGACATGAAGTTCGAACCCTGATCGGATTGAATAACTTTGGGAATTCCAAAGGTCGACATAAAATTAGTGAGGGCCTTCAAGACAGATTTTGTAGTGATGGACCTTAACGGATAAGCAGCAGGATAACGAGTAGTCTGGCGCATAACGGTTAGAAGGTATTGGTGACCAGTCTTAGACCGGGGCAAAGGACCAACACAGTCAATTATCAAATGCTCGAAAGGAGTGGAAACGACGGAAATAGGCTGCAACGGAGCAACAGGCACTTTTTGATTCGGAACAAACAAATTAAGCTCGGATGAGCTTTATTTGTCACATACACAATTATACCGAGTATAATGAGGAGTGAAATGTGTTCTCTGCATTTAACCCATCCAAGTGCACACACTTGGAGCAGTGGGCAGCCGACTGTGCAGCGCCCGGGGAGCAGTCGTGGACTTCCTGCCAGAGTCGGGATTCGAACCCACAACCTCGGGTTACCTCGGGTCGGGTTTCAAGCCCAACGCTCTATCCATTAGGCCAACGACTGCCACGGTTTACCGGTGATCTGGCATGTATGACAAGATTGAATATGTTTTGCCACATCTTGTTTTACCTTAGGCCAATAGAACTGCCGCAAGACCCGATCATACGTTTTACGAACTCCGGTATGACCAGCAAGTCCTTGATGAGCCAAATGCAACACAGAGTCTCTCACTGTAATAGGAACCACAATCTGAGTTTTAGGTTCTAGAGAAACATCTTTATGCAGGACCACTGTCCGACAAAGCAGACCATCATCAAGAAAGTACGAAGAGGATGGAGCATCAGAACACTTCTTAGACCCTGCTGCAAAAAATAAAGGTTTAAGAGTGTCATCGCTCAGTTGAGCTCTAATTAAATCCTCTCGAGAGATCTGTAACAAAGAAGTCAGAGAACAGTCATCAACATCAGAGAGATCAACATTAGTTTTCTCAAGAGTGGATAGAACCTCAGATGTATCAGCAGATTCACTTTGCAGCACTGTTGAATCTTTCTGGTCAGAAGACAACGAAGGGAAGGACTTCAGGTCTCTTTGCTCAGGACATTTAGACACATCAGATCCTAGCTCACCTGTATTAACAGTATAAAAGAAAGTGTCATGCAGTGGAACTTCAACTTGATTTTCAGATAATGGTTTAGCCATTGATCGAGTAACTGCACAAGCTGGAAACAAATCTGGAAATTCTCTAAAATTTTTAACATCAGATTTCCTAGGTATACATGCTATTATGGGCAGAGCTGCCACACCACTCCGTCCCCAAACATTCCCACCAGCTAAATCATTTCCCAGAATAAATGTAATCCCAGGGACTGGAAGTGCAGAACGAACACCAACTATTACATCACCAGATACAATGGCAGAGGAAAGATGGATTCGATGCAAAGGCACTTCGACAAACCCCATCTCAAAACCTCGCACTAATACATGCGTTCCAGTAGCAGTTTCAGAAGTTAAAGGCAAAATTCCTTCTAAAAGAAACGACTGCGCGGCTCCCGTATCTCGAAGAAGACGTACTGGCACCGTTTCGTTTGAACCAGGCAATGACACATTTCCCCCAGAGATAAAGGGTGTATAATCAACGGATGAAGTTATACACTGATCAACAGATTTATCACTAGAACTAGATAAATGACGATCTTTCTCATCACGAGTGTCAATAGTGAATGGTGAGGTAGAAACTAAAGCAACAGGTTTCGACAATCTCTCTTTCTTCTTAAGAATAAGACAGTCAGATATTTTATGACCAGGCTTTTTACAATAAAAGCAAACCATGTCTCGTGAGAGGGCCGGTTTACTGGAATGTTCAGCAACTGTCGCCCTAATATTCCCACTCATCACAGGAGACTTTGTCTTAGGTTGAAAGCAAAACTTAGACTTACTCATATCGTTGGTTTTAAGACCGACTGAACTAAATGACCGACGATGGGTTAACACAAATTCATCAGCCATGATAGCAGCTTCAGAAAGTGTATTCACCTTGTGTTCAGTAAGATGCGTAGCCACAGCATGACGAACACAATGTTTAAACTCCTCTAAGAGCACTAATTCTCTTAACTGCTCTTTAGATGTAACTTTCATTGAAATACACCAGCTGGTGAAATACACCAGCGATCTGTTCAAAAAACTGATTTTTTGAAGCATGAGGGAACCACAGACAGAGAGAGGGACAGATTGAAAATATCTGTAAAAACCCCAGCTAGCTGGAAAGCGCATGCTTTGAGCACACGGCCTGGTATCCCATCTGGGTCTACGGCTTTACGGATGTTCACCCGTTTGAAGGATCGGGTTACATCCGCGACAGAAAGGGTGAGTGGACTGACCTCTTCTGCAGCAGCCGCGGCAGCGCTCTCTGTGTGTGCGGTGTTATCAGCCTCGAACCGAGCATAAAAGGTGTTGAGCTCGTCCGGTAGAGAGGCGGCAATGTTCACAGTAGCCGGTTTATTCCCTTTAAAGCCTGTGATGTTGTTGATGCCCTGCCACATGCTTCTTGGGTTATTGTTGTTGAAGTGTTCTTCAACTTTGTTTTTATAAGTTCGTTTGGCTGCTTTGATGGATCTCCTGAGATCGTAACTGGCTTGTTTCCGATCATCAGTGTTTCCGGATTTAAAGGCAGATGTCCGCGCTGACAAGGCTGATCGAACATCGCTGTTAATCCACGGTTTTTGGTTGGGGTAGATCCGGATTTTTTTGGTCGGAACTACATCGTCTATACACTTCCTGATGAAACACGTGACCGTATCTGAATACGCCTCTATGTCGTCTTCAGACGCTGCCCGGAACATGTCCCAGTCCACGTGATCAAAACAGTCCTGTAGTATAGCGTCCGATTGGTCAGACCAGCAATGAACTGTCCTGAGGGTGGGTGCTTCACGTTTCAGTTTCTGCCTATAAGCAGGCAGGAGCAGAACGGAAGAGTGATCCGATTTGCCGAAAGGTGGGCGGGGGAGGGACTTGTATGCATCCCGGAAGGGGGAGTAACAATGGTCGAGTGTACGATCTCCACGCGTGTTGATTGTGACGTGTTGAAAGTATTTTGGAGCTATTGTTCTGAAGTTGGCTTTATTAAAGTCCCCTGTGATAACAAAAGCTGCATCTGGGTGCGTGGTTTTCTGCTCACTTATATTCCTGTACAGTTCCTTGAGTGCCCGGTCTGTGTTGGCTTGGGGGGGGATATAAACAGCCGTGATTATGATCGCTGTAAATTCCCTCGGTAGCCAGAACGGTCGACACAGAAGCGTATGAAATTCCAGATCAGGGGAGCAGAAGGATTTAATAGAGTGTATGTTCCTTTCATCACACCACGAGTTGTTAATATAGAAACACACACCCCCGCCTCTGCTTTTCCCTGTGAGCTCTTCCGTTCTGTCCGAGCGGTGCACGGAGAAGCCCGTGAGCTCGATGGCTGAGTCTGGAACCATAGCAGACATCCAGGTTTCTGTGAGGCAAATAACACAGCAGTCCCTTGTTTCTCGTTGGTATGAGATGCGCGCCCGCAGTTCACAGAGTTTGTTATCCAGTGACTGAACGTTGGCCAGTAAAATGGTTGGAAGAGGAGGTCGGAAAGCACGGCGTCTCAATCTGATGAGAACGCCAGCTCGTTTTCCTCGTTTTCGGCATCGGCGGCGTCTCCTCGCTTTCGCAACCCACACAAAGGGTTCAGATTCCGTGTCTGTGAACAGTCCACCGGCATTCAGAAACTCAAAGTCCGGTTTGCGTTGCGCGACGGAGGAACCAATGTTCAAAAGCGTGTCTCTATCGTAGACAGTTATACTAACAACATCTAACACGTAAAACAACAAAAAAACAAATAAAACATACGAAAAACTGCAAAGTTTTCCCGGAGCTCGCAACACGGCTGCCATCCTCGGCGCCATCTTGATGCATCAAGCATCACAGCACCACTTGTGCTGTGGTGATGTGACAATAAAAGTGATTTGATTTGATTTGATCAAAGTTCTCTTTTTCTCTTGCAAATTCAACATGAGTACATTCATCAACTTTAGTCAAATTCCTACATTTTTGACGATATGCCTCAGGCACGAGTTCATATGCATGTAACACAGCAGATTTCACAACATCATACTCACCACTCTGTTCCAGTGAGAGTGCAGAATAAACTTCCTGAGCTCTACATGTGAACACACACTGTAACAAAGTCCAAAAGCTTTTCGGCCATTTCATGGATAAAGCAACACGTTCACAGTGATAGAAATATTTATCCACTTCCTTTTCAGAAAATGGCGGCACTAATCTCATATTTCTGTGAACATCAAACACAGGTTCAACTGCATTCGCATGCTGTTGTGGAACAGGAGGCACATTCGCTTGTGAAACTTCAGCTGTCTTTGCTGCTAATTCTAACTCCAATTTTTTTATCTGAAACGCTCTCTCTTCTCGTTCCTTCTCGAACTCAAGCTCCATTCTTCGCATACCTAACTGATGATCTAATTTTCTCTCTTCAAATTCTCTTTCTACCGCTCGCTCTTTCATAGCGCGATCATCACGTTCAGCACGAATTTTCGCGGCATCTAAACACAATTGCTTCTCTTGCAAAGACAATTCTGGAAATTTTGTCTCACTTTCACTATAAACCTCAGCAGGAGTAGACACAAACGATTCACTGGGAGTAATTAACTCAGTGCTTACCTCTATAACTCCTCTATCAACAAGTGACCGCTTCAAAGTAGTCACAATAGTTTCCTTCAGCCTCTTTTCCTGAGAAGTAAGATCGACACTGAAGCGTTCGGCGATTTGCACCAACTGCTCCTTTGTACAACTCTCAAGCAAAGCTTCTGATGGACACACAAAGAAATCTTCGATCACCGAAGACATGTTATTCGTATTTGTATACGCACAATAACACAAACGAAACTACTAGCTAACACACGTGAGACGCTGTTTACCCGAAATACAACTCCCATAAGCCACTGCTTCAAAAAGGAACTACGTCACCGTATTACGCAACCTATGCTCATTCCCAAAACTTCCAAAGACTTCCCACAAGTCAAAACACAGTGTAAGCGCGAAAAATAAACCGCACTATACACACAAACGATTTACCTTTATTTATTTTTGTAGAATGGATTTTCCATTTACAATATGAGAAAACTACAGCTCCTAACTCAGAAAACACTAACTAAATCCTACCTGGTCTTCAGCGATGTACCGGGCTCGGGGCGGCATTAAACGCTGAGCTCCGCGACAATCAGTCAAACTGAAAGTCCGGAAGCGTACCCCCTACAGAGAGTTAATCTCCACCCAGGATAACCTCCAAAAACAAGAAAGGCAAAATAACAAAACAAAACAACAAACAGTGCTCCGTCGGAAGGATTGCATTCACAATCCAGCTGGAAACACACTAACTCACCAGAGTTCTCATTTATAAAGGTAACCATTCACAAAAACATACACACATACAACCCATACTTACCAACGTTTCCTACCCCATAGGATCCCGGACAAGGGCGCTTTGGAAACGCTATGCCAACACCGCCATGCTGAGGGAAAGAGTGTCTGAAAGCTGGATTCCTAAGTCACAGACTCGAGGAACACCATCCCTGCCCAGCAGAACTGGGGTCAAAAACCCCTCTACAGGCAAGCTCAAAGCTCGCCATCATAGACTAGCTCACCAGAGTATGGCTCTCGGAGTGGAGGTCTCAGAAAGCGACTCTCTAGATTGAGAGAAGACTTCTACACTCGACGCTATGAACAGCTAGTGAGGCTCAGGAAAGAGTATGCACATAGTACTGCCTAAGCGGAGCTCTGGAGAATGGAGGCTTATTTGGCAGAATGACTCTCTAAAACGAGAGAAAAACTAACAACACTTGATCCAGGTAGGGGAACTCTTAAGATTGGAGGTCTCAGCATGACGACTCTCTAATTGAGAGGAGACCTGGCTACACTCAACGCCAGAGGCAGTTAGTGATGCTCAAAAAGAGCCTACATTCTCCTCTTACTGCCAAAGACGGAACTCTGAAGAGTGGAGGCCTCAGCGGGACGACTCTCTAAACGAGAGGAAGCCTAACAACACTCAACCCTAGTTGAGGGGCTCTTAAGAGTGGCGGTCTCAGCATACAGACTCTCTAAGCGAGAGGAGACCTGACTACACTCAGCGCTAAAGACAGCTAGCGAGGCTCACAATAGAGCCTGCATACTAATAGTGCTGTCCAAGCCGAGCGCTGGAGAGCGGAGGATTCAGCAGAATGACTCTCTTAAACGAGAGGAAGCCCAGCAACACTCAATCCAGGTAGAGGAGCTCTTACGAGTGGAAGTCTCAGCATAACGACTCCCCAAAGCGAGAGGAGACCTGACTACACTCAGCGCTAAAGACAGCTAGCGAGGCTTACAGTAGAGCCTACATACTAATAGTGCTGTCTAAGTGGAGCTCTGGAGAGCAGAGGCTTCAGTAGAATGACACCCATTCCCTCGAGAACAGAGCCCACGTGCTCTTCACCCAACGCATAAGTCGTGTGTGTCATCTGGTGTCAGAAGCGCTGACACGGATCGACACACCTCATAAAGCTTTTCATAATACTCACACTTCAAAAACAAAGTCTCATGAAGACAAAAAAGAGGATGACGTGCTCCACAGGTGCCCTTTTATTCCAGCAGACGCTCATTTGCTTACTTCATAGGCTTCCACCTGCCAATGTCAAGTGCATTGTGTGTTTTTATTAATGCTTCAGAGACCGGTCACGCTGAAGACGTTCCCAAAGCGTCTCTAGAGGACGCAGCGTAGAGTTCCCTTCGAAAGGGAACAAAATAAAATATCTGTACGAAACAAAACAGCAGACTGGCTGAATTGATGCAGATTCACTCTCTGCCAGCAGGTGGTGCTTTAGCAGCGATTAAACATCGTTTCCTTGGTTGCCGCTGTAAACAAAGCAGCGCTGCGTTTATATGAACACTACTTTAACCCTCTGGGATCTGAGGGTGTTTTGGGGCCTGGAGAAGTTTTGACATGCCCTGACATTTGTTTTGTTTTTTTCAGTTGCTTATGAACATATAAATGGCTTAAGTCTAATAACACTGTGAACAGCACAAACTGGGCTACAATAATATGTTAGCAGCCTTTATGTACATGATTGTGTTTTTGAGAAGGCAACGTTTATGCGTGGTTAGTGAAAAACTAAATGTTTGAAGTCACTGCAATAAGGTCATAAAACACATACAGAACATTTGTTTACAATACTTTTGAGAACTGGATTTTGTTGTCTAGAGTTTTTGCTTCAAAATGATATGAAAAGTATCTTGTGTACTCGCTCACAGAAAACAATAAATTGATTTAAAATGTATAAGACACTTTTTGAGTAGAATGGGTCTATGCAAGAAGGCGAGAACTGTCATTATTAATGCAGTGATTTACACCTGAGAAGACAAAGGCACGCATAATGAGCAGTTCACACAAAATATGTTTTGATAAGTTATCACACAAAATAACTTGAAATTCACTTGCGAGTGCAGTTAAACAGTTTATTAGGATCAATCAGAGTTTACTCTTTAGAATCATTACTCCAATCACATGATCCTTCAGAAATCATTCTAATATTCTGATTTGCTGCTCAATTTTTTAAAATTATTATTATGTTGAAAGAGCTAAGATATTTTTGAGGGTTTTTTTATGAATAGAAAGTTCAGACGAACAGCATCGTACTGATACTGGTCTGAACACTGAGAATTAAAGGTAACACACCTTTGTGCCAAACATTCATTCATTAGTGTTAACACTCAAACTAAAGTTACGTTTATATCTTGTGGTTTTATGTTATAAAATATTAAACAAACATCCTGGTGTTCTGAGACATTTAGACAATTAAATGACACATATTTGTGTCTATTTATTATCAATATTGGAAACCGTTCTGCTGCTTTTTTTATTATTATTTTTATATTATATTTATATTTTATATATTATATATTTTTTTATTTATTATTTATTATTATTTTTTGAAACCCCTTGTCCTTTTTTTATTCATTGATAAATAAAAAATAAAAACAACAGCATTTATTAGAAATAGAGATGTTTTATAACAATATCAATCTTTACCATCACTGTTTCTATAAATTTAGTAAATCTTTGATGAATGAAAACTAGTTTCTTAAAAAATTAAATAAATCATCAACTCAAGCTTTTCAACATATATTGCTAAAATTATAAAAATGATATTTTAAATAAATGCTGTGCTTTAAAAAAATATATATTAATCAAAGAATCCTCAAAAAAGTATCACAGGTTTCCAACATTGATAATAAATCAGCAGATAATAAATCGATTGCATAGAATGTATATAAAACATTTGAGAAAATAAATGCATGGCTTTGATGACCATAAGTGACTTCTTGCAAAAATATGAATAATGTTTTTAAACTTTTGGCATATAATTTATTAGTATTTTTTACATTGCCCCCATTTTACATTTGAGCCCCTGCCCCTGAGGAACTCTCTGCACGTGCCTGGTTTGGAGGTATATTAGGAAAAAGGTTTTGCGAACCTAAGCAGCAGGTGGCGGTAATGTGTCTTGAAGTTGTATACCAACCACATTAAAACCTACAAGAAGAAAAATACATCGTGTTACAAATCTAGTACAGAAGTTGACGAGAGGATTGAAGACATGAGTAATCCAGAACCAGCCAGAATAAAACAAGAAGATACTGAGGAACAAACAGGTTGGTGTCCATTCATGACTCTTCACAACTAAGAAACATTGAAGCCTCAGGCTTTAAAAAAAATATGCAGTAGCTGTGAAATAATATAAATCATTTTAATTTCACTAACAAGGAATGAAAGAACCAACTTTCTGTGGATCAAAGATCTGATTCTTGATATTCACAGATAAATATGTTGTGACCCGTTTGGTTTCTGTTATTAGTTTATTTCAGCTACTTGTCACACAAAATATTTACTTGTCACACAATTTCTGAAACATGACACTTAAACACCAGAAGCACACACCAAATCTGCAGAACCATACACTAATTATCAGCCTTTGACTCAGTTTTCAATTTCATAAAACACTTTTTGCAAAACACAACACACAAATCTCTATGTTGTATGTGCAATTCTTGGATTTGTGTAAAGTTGTGTAAAAGAGGTAAAGTTTTAAAAATGAGTGTAAGCAACTGAAAAAAATGCTAATCAGGTTCACTTCAACTGATTTTAACAACATAATTTATTTATTTTAGACTGGATAGAAGTAAAACAGCAAAGACATGAGCTGAATAAAGTGGAGGAGGAACATTGTAAAATCCAAACCTCAAGAAAAAAGCCAAACAGCTGCACACCTGCTCTCTGTGTGGAAAGAGTTTCAGTGAAAAAGGAGTCCTTAAGAGGCACATGAGAATCCACACTGGAGAGAAACCGTACACATGCCCTCAGTGTGGAAAGAGTTTTACTACAGCAGAAAATCTCCGAAAACATCTGCTCTTTCATTCTGGAGAAAAGCCATTTGGCTGTGATCAGTGTGAAAAAAAGTTTGTTTCATCAGCAAGTTTAAAAAGTCACCTGACAGTTCATTCAGAAGAGAAGCCTCATGTGTGTTCTTACTGTGGAAAGAGTTTTTCATGGCTAGCCAGTTATAAACAGCACCAGAAAATACATAATGAAGTGAGAGATCATGTGTGTTGTGTGTGTGGGAAGAGCTTTATTACAGCTGATCGTCTGAAACGTCACCAACGAATTCATACTGGAGAAAAATCTTTCAAGTGCTCATATTGTGACAAGAGTTTCATTCAGTCTGGAAACCTGAAAAAGCATGAGCGAGGTCATACTGGAGAGAAGCCGTATCACTGTACTCAGTGTGGAAAAAGTTATGCTGATGCATCAAGTCTCAGTTATCATCTGCACATTCACTCTGGAGAAAAGCCATTTAGCTGTGATCAGTGTGATAAAAAGTTTATTTCATCATCACATCTAAATAATCACCTGACAGTTCATTCAGATGAGAAGCCTCATGTGTGTTCCTTCTGTGGAAAGAGTTTTTCAAGGCTAGACCTTTGTAAACAGCATCAGAAAACACATGAAGAAGAGAAAGATCATGTGTGTTGTGAGTGTGGGAAGAGCTTTACTAGAGCTGTATATCTGAAACGTCACCAAAGAATTCATTCTGGAGAAAAACCTTACAAGTGCTCATATTGTGACAAGAGCTTCAATCAGTCTGGAAACCTGAAAGTTCATGAGCGAGTTCATTCTGGAGAGAAGCCGTATCGCTGTACTCAGTGTGGAAAGAGTTTCATTCAGTCAGTAAGTCTAGTGAATCATATTAAAAAGCATTGTTTTCTGTCTGAGTGAGAAAATGTTTTCTACAAATTCAATATATAAGTAAATATTGTGAGATTCAGATACAGTAAATATGAGATTAGCTAAAAAAAATACTTATTATGCTGTGAAATACCACAAGATTTTCAGGAGAAAAAAAAAAATTTACGCATGTTTTTCGGTGGGTGGAATGAATGTACAGCACTCTCCACCTTGAGCAAGGGCACCGAACCCCCAACTTCTCTCCGGTCGCCGCAGCATAAATGACTTCGGGTGTGTGTTCATGGTGTGTGTTTTCACTGCTGTGTATGTGCACTTTGGATGGGTAAATGCAGAGCACTAATTCAGTGTATGGGTCACCAGACTTGTTCACGTCACTTTCCCTTTCCAGAACCATCCAGAATGAACCATGAAGACTCTGAGGAACAAAAGGCTTTTGTCCATTCTTGAGGCTTAATTTCTGACTGTTTTAGTAGCTGTGAAATATTGATCAGTATATGGATGATAAATGATACAGAAATGTGTTTAAATGATCATGACTCGGTACAGCAGTAACAAGTGAATGACAGAACTAAGCTTTGCTCCATTAAATATCTGATACCACAGACTGATACCTGATCTCTGCTGTTTTCTGCAGTAAAATCAGGGTTTACATAATTTTGTTCACATTTATCCACCTTAAAATTATTGTAACTATCTAGAGTTGTCAAAATGAGCAAAGTTTATCAATTCATCCAGTTAAAATTGTATTGGCACGACATATATTTGTACATTATCAAAGTAATTGCAGCGTTTTTGCATAAATTACAATGAAAACAGTGCATTATTAAGAAAAACAATATTACTGACAATTAGTGAAACAATAGTCTGACAGAAAGAGAGCCGTAACAGTTAACTGTGCTGGTGCTGATTTCACCTCATTCATTATGAAAATATCTGAGATTTTCTGCAAATTGGCACATTAACACATTTCATTGTGTGTCAAGAAAGAAAAAGCACTTTTTGTTTTGTGTTTGTCCCACTTTAATTGTGTATGCCTGTAATTTAGCTCCAAATCACAGGTGGAAATGGTCATTTATTGTGTCCTCTATTAAATAATGAATTGCTCCAGTAAATAACCATCCATGAAATGTAATATTTTGTCTATCATCAATATTTATGTTTGTCTTCATTAAAAGTATAAACAAAATGAAAAATTCAAGTTTGGGAAGGTCACCCGCTCACCACATATCACTCCTACAGTTCCCATCATCCATTGCACTGATTGCACATACACAGCTGAATGCACTGATCACACAGCTGTCACCAATCACATTCTCACCTAAGAGCTATTACACACACTACCTACTAATATAAGAAATAGGACCTACAGGTGCATCTCAATAAATTAGAACGTCATGGAAAAGTTAATTTATTTCAATAATTCAAATTGTGAAATTTGTGTATTAAATAAATTAAATGCACACAGACTGAAGTAGTTTAAGTCTTTGGTTCTTTTATTTGTGATGATTTTGGCTCACATTTAACAAAAACCCACCAATTCACTATCTCAACTAATTCGAATACTTCATAAGACCAATAATAATAATAAAAAAACATTTTTAGTGAATTGTTGGCCTTCTGGAAAGTATGTTCATTTACTGTATATGTACTCAATACTTGGTAGGGGCTCCTTTTGCTTTAATTACTGGCTAAATTCAGCGTGGCATGGAGGTGATCAGTTTGTGGCACTGCTGAGGTGGTATGGAAGCCCAGGTTTCTTTGACCGTGGCCTTCAGCTCATCTGCATTTTTTGGTCTCTTGTTACTCATTTTCCTCTTGACAATACCTCATAGATTCTCTCTGGGGTTCAGGTCAGGCGAGTTTTCTGGCCAGTCAAGCACACCAACACCATGGTCATTTAACCAATTTTTGGTGCTTTTGGCAGTGTGGGCAGGTGCCAAATCCTGCTGAAAAATGAAATCAGCATCTTTAAAAAGCTGGTCAGCAGAAGGAAGCATGAACTGCTCCACAATTTCTTGGTAAACTGGTGCAGTGATGTTGGTTTTCAAAAAATACAATGGACCAACACCAGCAGATGACATTGCACCCATATCATCACAGACTGTGTAAACTTAACACTGGACTTCAAGCAACTTGTGCTATGAGCTTCTCCTCCTTTCCTCCAGACTCTAGGACCTTGGTTTCCAAATTAAATACAAAACTTGCTCTCATCTGAAAAGAGGACTTTGGACCACTGGGCAACAGTCCAATTCTTCTTCTCCTTAGCCCAGGTAAGACGCCTCTGACGACAACTGTAGCCAAATTCCTTGACACGTCTGTGTGTGGTGGCTCTTGATGCCTTGACCCCAGCCTCAGTCCATTCCTTGTGAAGTTCACCCAAATTCTTGAATCGATTTTGACAATCCTCAAGGCTGCAGTTCTCTCGGTCAGTTGTGCATCTTTTTCTTCCACACTTTTTCCTTCCACTCAACTTTCTGTTAACATGCTTGGATACAGCACTCTGTGAACAGCCAGCTTCTTTGAAAATGAATGTTTGTGGCTTACCCTCCTTGTGAAAGGTGTCAATGATTGTCTTCTGGACAACTGTCAGATCAGCAGTCTTCCCCATGATTGTGTAGCCTAGTGAACCAAACTGAGACCATTTTGAAGGCCCGGGAAACCTTTGCAGGTGTTTTGAGTTGATTAGCTGATTGGCATGTCACCATATTCTAATTTGTTGAGGTTTTTGTTAAATGTGAGCCAAAATCATCACAATTAAAAGAACCAATGACTTAAACTACTTCAGTCTGTGTGCATTTAATTTATTTAATACACAAGTTTCACAATTTGAGTTGAATTACTGAAATAAATGAACTTTTCCAGGACATTCTAATATATGGAGATGCACCTGTACTCAGATCATGTTCAGGGCTGAGTATTGTTTAGCGCATATCACTCTCCTAGCGATAGTTACTTTACGGAGCCAGTCTAGTTTACCCAGTCATAGTTTCTAGATTAGTCTTGTTTTGCATTGTTTCCTGATTCCTGCCTGTGTATCTTGGATTAACCCTTGTCTTGCCGTTTGGACTTTGTTTGTAACTCTTTCGGACTATTGCTCATGTTATTGGATTACCCCTCTTCTCAAGCCCTCTGGATATTGTTCGCCGATCAAAGACCCAAGCTTGGACTAGGATTACTCTTTGTCTTGCCTGTTTTATATCTGTTTGCTGATGTTTTGACCCTGCCTGTGCTTTTGAACATGTCTTGGAATAAAGTTTGCAAATGGATCTACACGTCTTGCGCCTCGCCTCGTTCTCCCAGTGACAACGACAGCTAGTAAACTAAAGCTAGAGTCTTGTCACTCATATGGAAAAGCACTGTTCTGTGTTCGAGTGAACATGTTTTCTTCAGATTACAAGTCAATAATGTGAGATTTAGATCAAGTAGATTAGCTCAAAATAAACTAGTTTGCTGGGAGGGAATTCAATTGGGGACCACTTTGTATTTCAAGCGCACTAAAAACCTTGGATTGTTTTGATTATTATCTATGAGTTTGCGGATATGCTTGGTCCTGGCAGCTTTTAGAGCCCATCTATAGTTGGACATACTGTTTTTCTACGCAATTCTAAAGACTTCCAAGTTAGTTTTTCTCCATTTGCTCTCAAGATTATGAGGTTTTTTTTTCTTGAGAGAATGGGTATAACGTACTCGGTTCCCTGAGAAATGGGAATGAGGGCTGCGTCGACTGCGTTTTCCTCTTCAACTGAAGCCTATTTCAATCACGCAGTTATAACTGCACGTTGTTTGTTTCATCTAGTATTAAAAAATGAACCAATCCACGACGGTGGCGAGTGAGCCAATGGCTATTCAGCCTGACAAAATTGGAGGAGCGACTGGCTATATAATCAGCTGCTCTAGCCACCGCATCTCAGATTTCTTCGAAGGAAGCAACCGAGGCGTGCAGTTCATAGCACTGCCAGGATTGCAGTACTCGTTCCCATATCTCAGGGAACCGAGGTTACGATAGTAATCAAGTACGTTCCCTTTCGAGATTACACTCGTACTGCGTCGAGAGACGCTGTATGGGAACCAGTCCAATCACGCCGTGCTATGATGTGGAACTACTCAAAATCAAGACTCACGTGGGATTAGACCCAGGGGAGTCTGTAGAATACACCAAGCACAGGGTGAGCCTAGGGGGTCACCTCCTCACAATTGTCTGACATGGACACCCCGCTGGACCATACCCAAGAAGAGGCGATGCCTCTGGTGGAATGGGCTCTGACTCCGATGGGGCACTGCAATCCCGAAGAGGATTATGCTAATGTGATAGCATCCACTGACCATCTAGAAATTCTCTGCTTCATAACAGGGCCACCTTTAGCATGGTTACAGAAGCCAACAAAAAGCTGTTCTGAATATCTCTACAAGGCAGCTCTGAACGGAATGGAGAGCACCTTAGGTACATAACCCAGCCTTGGTTTCAAACCTTTGAAAATGAAAGAAATAGACGGGCAAAGCGCCATTTCGATGAAATCTGTCAGGATGAGCGTTTGGCTGATGCTGAAAGTTACTTCAAGGTAAATGTATTTAACGCTTGCCTAGACATCATATCTCAGCTGAGTCTGCGATTTTCAGCTTTGAGAACAGTTGCCAATTTGTTCAGAGTGGTCCAGCCACACATACTTGCAACTGAGGAGAAGAACGCTATATACGAGGGGGCACAGAGGTTAGTGGAGAGATACAACGAAGACTTGTCTCCAGCCCTTCCACAACAATTGATAGCATTCAGTGTAGCCTTTATTTTAGTCCTCTTTCTTACTATCCCTGCTACTGTTGCTTAAGCGGAGCGCTCTTTTTCAAAACTGAAGCACATCAAGAATGATTTGCGCGGCACCATGTCACAGAACAGAGTATCAGGACTGGCTATTCTTTCCATTGAGAATGCACGAAGCCGAGAATTGAACACCAAGGACATCGTGAATGAATTTGCTGAAAGAAAGGCCCAGAGAAGGTAACTAAAATGAGTTCGATTTTTGTTTTTGTTGTTTACATTTTGGGCCACCGTGCCCAACAAAATTGTTTGTGTTTGCATTCAGAAGTTTATTATTGACATTGGCTGAGCTTTAGTTATTTATTAATTTTTTCATTCTGGTTGTGAAAATGTTTTTTGGATAGAGTGTTTATTTATGCTATTGCTCCCCTTCATGGGAACTCGAACTGCGTCCCCTAGGGGTCGCTACGGGGAACGCCCTCAGCGTGACTCGTGTCTGAAGATACATATGTAAAAACACCATCCGTTGGCCGGCGACAGCCCATGACGTCACTACCGGCGCGACCATAATAAAAGGGCCGCCGGGAGAATACATCATCAGCTTTTCTTCGTCTTCACTGACTGGTCTGTTTGAAGAAACGTGCATTCTGGTAGGAATACAGTTTTCCTTTATTTATCATGGCGAGCACTAGTAAGGCGTTTGAGATTGTGTGTGGATCCGTGTCCTCGTTATTTGACACCCGATGACACACACACAATCTTTGCGTCTTTTGTTTGGGCAAGGAGCACGCACGCGATGTCCTTGAGGGGAGAATTTGCGTGCACTGTGCACTCTCGTCTTGTCCCTCTTTTCAAGGAAAGAGGGGTAGCCGTCTGCTTCCCGCGATTCGGTACCCACCGCTGCCGAGGCACGGAGGCGATTGAAATCACGGGGTTCGCAGTTGGATATGGCCGATGAGTTAGAGAGGGACCGCCCCTTTCGCGCGCGTCGGCCGAGAACGAGAGTGAGCTGCTGGATTGTGATGATGCGATCTTTCTGACATCATCAGATTCAGCGGTTAGTGCTCTACTGGGTTATGCCCAGGAAGAGCAGGAGATGTTTGAGGGCGAGGAAGTTGAGACTGAACCCTCTCAATCCTCCTGCACTGCATATGTTTTTGGAGGTTATGGATCATAAAAATAAAATTTTCTGGCCATAAATCCCCAGCTCGTGCGAGCCTTCCTTTTCTTCTTAAATCTCGATGTGGAGGTTGAGAAGGAGTGGAAAAAGCTATTTTTTCTCGTATTCATAAGTTTCAGCATACTAGTTATGCTGACATTGAGGGTATGCGTGAAAATGGCTATGAGGGGATGCCCCCTGTGCAAGAGATGATAGCCAGCTTATCTCGCTGTGGGTGAGACATCCTCTCTCAAGGCTCCCTCCTTGCCATCTAAGCCTCTGAATCTTGCTTAAATGGCAGGGCATATGCAGCAGCAGGTCAGATCGTCGCTTCGTTGCACACTGTGGCGGTGCTTCAGGCGTACCAGACTGATCTGCTGAAAGACCTGGATAAGGCTTTCTATAAAGTCCAGGTCTGAGCCCGAACAACCAGGGGTCCTAGCCCATCTCGGTCTGGGGATCAGAGATGGGCTCAGAAGGCTAGTCTCGCGACTCATGCACCTCCCCCGCCTGCAGGTAGGGCTAAAGAGAGGCGTGGTTCAGAGAGAGGCAAAACCTTAAGGGGAGGTGTTCCGGATGAAGCATCCTATATGACACTTTCGTCCGGACCAGAGTAAGACATCTACTCCTTTCCCTTAGGGGGGCATCTGCCCTCTTATTCCTCTCTAATTCCCCTGCAACCAATGGATGAGTACGATCCATTTCTAAAGGCTATCGGCTATCGCAGTGATTACATCACTCGTCGATACTAGATCCAGGCTAGTAGCGCTCCCTGTTGGTTGAGCTAGCATCGCTCCCCTCACCATAGAGGGTCACCTATGAGCATGCCGCTCCCTTCTGAGCGTCTAAGTTCTCCACTCTCCAGAGCTCGTTGTTGGTCGAGCTAGCATCGCTCCCCTCACCATAGAGGGTCACCTATGAGCATGCCGCTCCCTTCTGAGCGTCTGAGTTCTCCTCTTATTCTGAAGAATGTGTTCTCCGCTCCCCAGAGCTCTGTGATTGGTCGCTCTCCTGTTGGTCGAGCTAGCCTTGCTCCCCTCATCTAGAGGGTCACCTATGAGCATGCCGCTCCCTTCTGAGCGTCTAAATTCCCTCTCATTCTGAGGAGTGAGTTCTCCACTCTCCAGAGCTCGTTGTTGGTAGAGCTAGCATCGCTCCCCTCACCTAGAGGGTCGCCTATGAGCATGCCGCTCCCTTCTGAGCGTCTGAGTTTCCATCTCATTCTGACGAATGAGTTCTCCTCGCTCCAGAGCTCTGTGATAGGTCGCTCTCCGTGTTGGTCGAGCTAGCATGGCTCCCCTCACCATAGAGGGTCACCTATGAGCATGCCGCTCCCTTCTGAGCGTCTAAGTTTCCTCTCATCTGAGGAATGAGTTCTCCGCTCTCCAGAGCTCGCTGTTGGTAGAGCCAGCGTTGCTCCCCTTACCTAGAGGGTTATTTATGAGCATGCCGCTCCCTTCGGAGCGTCTGATTTCCCTCTCATTTCTGAGGAATGAGTTCTCCGCTCCCCAGAGCTCTGTGATAGATGGCTCTCCTTGATTGGTCGAGCTAGCCTTGCTCCCCTCACCATAGAGGGTCACCTATGAGCATGCCGCTCCCTTCTGAGCGTCTAAGTTTCCTCTCATCTGAGGAAGGAGTCCTCCGCTCTCCAGAGCTCGCTGTCGGTAAGAGCTAGCGTTGCTCCCCTCACCTAGAGGGTCATTTATGAGCATGCTGCTCCCTTCTGAGCGTCTGAGTTCCCTCTCATTCTGAGGAATGAGTTCTCCGCTCCCCAGAGCTCTGTGATCGGTCGCTCTCCTTGTTGGTCGAGCTAGTATTGCTCCCCTCACCTAGAGGGTCATTTATGAGCATGCTGCTCCCTTCTGGGCGTTTGAGTTCCCTTACTCTGAGGAATGGTTTCTCCGCTCTCCAGAGCTCCTCATGGGCAGAGCTAGCACTGCTCCCCTCACCACAGAGGGTCACCTATGAGCATGCCGCTCCCTTATGGGCGTCTGAGTTCCCTCTCATTCTGGGGAATGAGTGTTCCGTCCTCCAGAGCTTGCTGTCGGTAGAGCTAGCTTTGCTCCCCTCACCTAGAGGGTCATCTATGAGCATACCGCTCCCGTCTGAGCGTCTGAGTTTCCTCTCATTCTGACGAATGAGTTCTCCGCCCTCCAGAGCTCGTGTTGGTAGAGCTAGCATTGCTCCCCTCACATAGAGGGTCATCTATGAGCAGGCTGCTCCCTTCTGAGCGTCTGAGTTTCCCTCTCATTCTGACGAATGAGTTCTCCACTCTCCAGAGCTCTGTGATAGGTCGCTCTCCGTGTTTGTCGAGCTAGCATGGCTCCCCTCACCATAGAGGGTCACTTATGAGCATGCCGCTCCCTTCTGGGCGTCTGAGTCCCCTCACTCTGAGGGATGAGTTCTCCGCTCTTAGAGCTCCTCATTGGTAGAGCTAGCATTGCTCCCCTCACCTAGAGGGTCGCTTATGAGCATGCCGCTCCCTTCTGAGCGTCTGAGTCCTCTCTCATTCTGTAGAATGAGTTTCTCCGCTCCCCAGAGCTCTGTGATAGGTCTCTCTCTTTGTTGGTCGAGCTAGCATTGCTCCCCTCACCATAGAGGGTCATTTATGAGCATGCCGCTCCCTTCTGAGCGTCTGAGTTCCCTCTCACTCTGAAGAGTGAATAGTTCTCCGCCCCGGAGCCATAGAACGTTACCCATCTAGATAAGTGCACACGCTAAGATCTTTGGGCACTTCTAAAAAAATCCACTCAGTGGTAAGATCGCACATCAAGTGTTCTGCGTTCTTTTCTAAAAATCCATGTTATGGTAAGTCGCACGCTAGACTTTGGGCACTTTTTTAAAATCCACTCAAGTGGTAAGTTCGCACATCAAGGTTCTGCGTTCTTTCTAAAAATCCTGTACGGTAGGGTTACGCGCACAGCTTCGTGCCCTTTTTTGAGTTGGTCAAAGCCCCGGCTTGTGCCTTGGGCCCCGCTCCCTTTGTCCCATATATTTTGGGTCCCAAAAAAAAAAAAAGGGTGTCGCTACCAAAGGGTCTGTTGAGACAGTCCCTCAGCAAGCTTGTGCAGAGCAAGCGGTAGCTTCTGAGTGACCGGCCAGGACCTAGTTATTACCACAAGGTACTTGGCCATATCCCCTTAAAGGAATCATTCTGATTCCAGACCTTTGAGCTCTACCCTGGGTCCGTTAGTCCCGGCACCCAGCAGGTAAGGATTTAGGGTATGCAGCTCAGGCTTTCTGGCCGTAGAGGATAATGTCACTGACAGCCATCAATCGTCCCGGGGGCAACTCCCTTAGCCTGGTAGAGTTGGCTTAGTGCTCGCCTTTTTCGCGAAATTGGCTTGCACTCCCCTCAGCATGGTGGCGTGGGTATAGCGTTCCCCGTAGCGACCCCTAGGGGACGCAGTTCAAGTTCCTATGAAGGGGAACGTCTCAGGTTACGTATGTAACCATGGTTCCCCGAGTGGGGAACGAGACACTGCGTCCCCTAGGCTTTGGGCCATGCTTCGGACGCAAGCTTCAGACGAAGAAGCTGATGATGTATTCTCCCGGCGGCCCTTTTATTATGGTCGCGCCGGTAGTGACGTCATGGGCTGTCGCCGGCCAACGGATGGTGTTTTTACATATATATCTTCAGACACGAGTCACGCTGAGGGCGTTCCCCGTAGCGACCCCTAGGGGACGCAGTGTCTCGTTCCCCACTCGGGGAACCATGGTTACATACGTAACCTGAGACGTTTTCTTTTGATACGCTACAGTGAATGTCTATAACGCCTGGGGATGCTTGCAGAAGGTGGCAGCAGGGGCCATAGACATATAATAAAGAATAATAAAGAAAGAACTGGGAGATGGCTTTATAAAGTTAAAATAACTAGGAGAAATAGAAAGGAAGAATCCATTATTTCTAGACTTAGATTTGGATATACAGCACTTAACAGTACCTTGAATAAAATAAGACAACATCAGACAGGAAATTGTGATCATTGTGATCAAGAGGAAACTGTGGAACACGTTTTAATGAAATGTCCGATGTTTAGTGAAAGGAGAATATTGGTTTGTAATTTGAAAATAATTAAGATGAAGTTTGACTTGACAAACATGATGCAAAGGAACTCATATGATGAATGTATTTATTTTGTATGCTTTATTTGTATATGACTGATTTAGATAAAAGAATATAGGTGTTAGGAGGTATATTAAGGTTTTGCGAACTTGGCCCATACTCCTAACCAGCAGGTGGCGGTAATGCGTCTTGAAGTTGTATACCAACCACCATTAAAATCTACAAGAAGAAGAAGACATCGTTTTACAAATCTAGTACAGAAGTTGACGAGAAGATTGAAGACATGAGTGATCCAGAACCAGCCAGAATAAAACAAGAAGATACTGAGGAACAAACAGGTTGGTGTCCATTCATGAATCTTCATTATTGCCAACTAAGAAACATTAAAGCCTCAGGCTTTAAAAAAAATACACAGTGGCTGTGAAATAATATAAATAATTTTAATGTCACTAACAAGGAATGAAATTACTAACTTTCTGTGCATCAAATATCTGATTCTTGATATTCACAGATAAATATGTGACCCGTTTGGTTTCTGTTATTACAGTTTATTTCAGCGGCTTACACACAAAATATTTACTTGTCACACAATTTCTGAAATATGACACTTAAACACCAGAAACACACACCAAATCTGCAGAACCATAAATTAATTATCAGCCTTTGACTCAGTTTTCAATTTCATAAAACACTTTTTTCAAAACACAACACACAATTCTCTATGTAACACAAAAAATCTAACAGGAATTAATATTATGGAAAAGGTGTTTTTAAATGTTTGTCTTTTGAGATGTGTTTGTGATATTTTGAATGCAATGCTTCATTTTGCAAGAGATGTGAGGCACTTTGCATTTTGTGTTTGCAATTCTTGGCTTTGTGTAAAGTTTTGAAAATGTGTGTAAGCAAGTTTCACTTAAACTGATTTTAACAACATTTCTTTATTTTAGACTGGATAGAAGTAAAACAGCAAAGACATGAGCTGAATGAAGTGGAGGAACATTGTAAAATCTAAACCTCAAGAAAAAAAGCCAAACAGCTGCACACCTGCTCCCTGTGTGGAAAGAGTTTCAGAAAAAAAGGAGTCCTTAAGAGGCACATGAGAATCCACACTGGAGAGAAACCGTACACATGCCCTCAGTGTGGAAAGAGTTTTACTGCAGCACTAAATCTCCGTAAACATCTGCTCTTTCATTCTGGAGAAAAGCCATTTAGCTGTGATCAATGTGTAAAAAAGTTTATTTCATCATCAAGTCTAAAAAAACACATGAATATGCATTCAGATGAGAAGCCTCATGTGTGTTCTTACTGCGGAAAGAGTTTTTCATGGCTGGCCAGTTATAAACAGCACCAGAAAATACATTCTGAAGTGAGAGGTCATGTGTGTTGTGAGTGTGGGAAGAGCTTTACTAGATCTGACCGTCTGAAATGTCACCAACGAATTCATACTGGAGAAAAATTGTACACGTGCTCATATTGTGACAAGAGTTTCTTTCAGTCTGGAAACCTGAAAAAGCATGCGCGAGTTCATACTGGAGAGAAGTCGTATCGCTGTACTCAGTGTGAAAAGAGTTTTGCTGATGCATCAGGTCTCAGTTATCATCTGCACGTTCACTCTGGAGAAAAGCCATTTAGCTGTGATCAGTGTGATAAAATGTTTATTTCATCATCACATCTAAAAAGACACCTGCCAGTTCATTCAGATGAGAAGCCTCATGTGTGTTCCTTCTGTGGAAAGAGTTTTTCAAGGCTAGAAGTTTGTAAACAGCATCAGAAAACACATGAAGAAGAGAAAGATCATGTGTGTTGTGAGTGTGGGAAGAGCTTTACTACAGCCGGCGAACTGAAACGTCACCAAAGAATTCATACTGGAGAAAAACCTCACAAGTGCTCATATTGTGACAAGAGTTTCATTCAGTCTGGAAACCTGAAAGTTCATGAGCGAGTTCATACTGGAGAGAAGCCGTATCACTGTACTCAGTGTGGAAAGAGTTTCATTCGGTCAGCAAATCTAGTGACTCATAGTAAAAAGCATTGTTCTCTGTCTGAGTGAGAAAATGTTTTCTACAAATTCAATATATAAGTAAATATTGTGAGATTCAGATACAGTAAATATGAGATTAGCTAAAAAAAAATACTTATTATGCTGTGAAATACCGCAAGCTTTTCAGGACATAAAAAAAAAAGAAGCATGTTTTTCGATGGGGGGGGGGGAGTGAATGTACAGCACTCTGTCTCTCCACCTCAATACCACGACTGAGGTGCCCTTGAGCAAGGCACCAAACCCCCAACTTCTCCCCGGCCACCGCAGCATAAATGACTTCGGGTGTGTGTTCATGGTGTGTGTTTTCACTGCTGTGTGTGTGTGTGTGTGTGTGCACTTGGGATGTAAATGTAGCCTGCTCCTCTATATTTAGCCAGGTAAGAGGGGAGAAGAACTTAGTATGGTTTGGTGAATGGAAGCATGGTTTGTCTCTCATGGTTCACCCAAGATACACAGAGTCCAGATTGAGAAACTGGGGTTTTAAGCTCAATCAAGTAAGTGGCACTTTTTTTTGAGCTATGTTAAATTGGGTTTGCTCATGGACAAGCTGTATTGTGTCAATCATGTTTGACAGTTACCGTTTGGATTTTAAATGGCATGCTAATGTTAGTTTATATGTTTTGTTTGTAGAAGGACTTTTTTTATATATAGGCATGATCTTCAATTCATCAACTTTGTGGATTCTATGCGGCTGTTGTGCCTGGACCCTGTGGATTCAGTAACCAGAGGACAGCGGTATCAAGGCCTCAATTTATGTTTGGCGGTTGGGATTCTTTTTGAACTGTTTCTTTGGATTACTTCACTTACTGGACACTTCATCACTGCATGGGACAATTGACTCTAATTAATAACTCCTAGAGATTACTCCACAAACTACATGACAATGGTCATATAAGGTTTGATTTCCTTTCATCTGCATTTCTGAACGTCAATGCTAGGATTGTGGTAGTGTGTATTTTTCCTTTTGTTTCCTATTTTTTGATTTCCTTAGATGTGTTTCGTTTAAGTAAATAATTTTTCCTGATCTCTCAAATTTGGTGTTTTGATTTGTTTGTTTAAATGCCAGTTTGGTCGGTGGGTCCCTCCCTCTAATTATCTTGTAATTCGCCTCTCTAAGGTGTTCTTAAGGAGACCATTACAGATTGGCAGAACACTAACTCAGTAAATGCAGAGCACTAATTCAGTGTATGGGTCACCAGACTTGGTCACGTCACTTTCACTTTCCAGAACTATCCAGAATGATTCATGAAGACACTGAGGAACAAACAGGCTTTTGTCCATTCTTGAGGCTTCATTTCTGACTGTTTTAGTAGCTGTGAAATATTGATCAGTATATGGATGATAAATGATACAGAAATGTGTTTAAATGATCATGACTCGGTACAGCAGTAACAAGTGAATGACAGAACTAAGCTTTGCTCCATTAAATATCTGATACCACAGACTGATACCTGATCTCTGCTGTTTTCTGCAGTAAAATCAGGGTTCACATAATTTTTTTTCACATTTATCCGCCTTAAAATTATTGTAACTATCTAGAGTTGTCAAAATGAGCAAAATTTATCAATTCATCCAGTTAAAATTTTATTGGCATGACAAATATTTGTACATTGTCAAAGTAATTGCAGCGTTTCTGCATAAATTACAATGAAAACAGTGCATTATTAAGAAAAACAATATTACTGACAATTAGTGAAACAATAGTCTGACAGAAAGAGAGCCATAACAGTTAACTGTCCTGGTGCTGATTTCACCTCATTCATTATGAAAATGTCGCTGAGATTTACTACAAATTGGCACATTAACTAATTTCATTGTGTCAAGAAAAAAAAAGCACTTTTTGTTTTGTTTTTGTGCAAATACAAACAAATACAACAAATTTGTTTGTCCCACTTTAATTGTGTATGCCTGTAATTTAGCTCCAAATCACAGGTGAAAATTGTCATTTATTGCGTCCTCTATTAAATAATGAATTACTCCAGTAGATAACCATCCATGAAATGTAATATTTTGTCTTTCATCACTATTTATGTTTGTCTTAAGAGCTATTACACACACTACCTACTAATATAAGAAATAAGACCTACAGGTGCATCTCAATAAATTAGAATGTCAAGGAAAAGTTCATTTATTTCAATAATTCAAATTGTGAAACTTGTGTATTAAATACATTAAATGCACACAGACTGAAGTAGTTTAAGTCTTTGGTTCTTTTATTTGTGATGATTTTGGCTCACCTTTAACAAAAACCCACCATTTCATCTCGACAAATTATAATACTTCATAAGACCAAAAAAAAAAAATTAGTGAATAATTGGCCTTCTGGAAAGTATGTTAATTTACTGTACATGTACTCAATACTTGGTAGGAGCTCCTTTTGCTTTAATTACTGCCTCAATTCGGCGTGGCACGGAGGTGATCAGTTTGTGGCACTGCTGATGTGGTATGGAAGCCCAGGTTTCTTTGACCATGGCCTTCAGCTCATCTATATTTTTTGGTCTCTTGTTACTCATTTTCCTCTTGACAATATGCCATAGATTATCTCTGGGGTTCAGGTCTGGTGAGTTTGCTGGCCAATCAAGCACACCAACACCATGGTCATTTAACCAACTTGTGGTGCTTTTGCCAGTGTGGGCAGGTGCAAAATCCTAATAGTTTAGAATGCGCATCCCGCTCGTTCTGAGGGGGGAAAGTGCTGCATCTATGCACTTCGAAAAGGTGAGTGGGGCTAAAGCCAGCCCGAATGGGAGAACAGAGTATTGGTACGCTGTGCCCTCGAAATCAAACCTTAGAAACCGTCTGTGATACGGTGCTATCTGAATGTGAAAGTACGCGTCCTTTAAATCCACAGACGCAAACCAGTCCCCGGGGTGAATTTGCACCAGGATCTGTTTTAGCGTTAACATCCTGAACGGATGCTTGCCAAGCGTTCTGTTGATGGGTCTGAGATCTAGAATTGGGCGGAGCCCCCCATCTCTTTTGGGTATCACGAAATAGCGGCTGTAAAACCTGTTCTCCCGCTCGCTCGGAGGGACTTTTTCTATAGCTCCTTTTTCTAGCAGATTGTATACCTCTTGTCTCAGAACCTGCGCGTTTCGAGGCAATGTTAGAGACTGCACCACGCCATTGAAACGGGGTGGTCTGCATCTGAATTGAGGGGTATATCCGCACTTTATCACACCGAGTAGCCAGCGCGAGATTCCCGGAATAGCTTCCCACACTTTCAGAGACTGATATAGCGGCTTTAGTAGCTAGTGATGCGCGACTATCCTTTGAGTGGGCGGTGGCTCTGCACTGCTCTGAGGCGGGGTGAGCTGCATCGCATTGACTGAGTGAGAAGGAAGGAGCTCTTTTTGTGAGGATGTATGCGTTTTTATTAAACCACATGCAAGAACACAAACATTGTGAATGTCGCTCTCGAGAACTTCACACAACATTCTGGATCGCTTGGGAGCTGGGCCTCCGGAGCGCTCCTCCCTCCTCACGACACCCTCAAGAAGACGGCTTGGATGTTGTTGGTGGCCCGGTGTCTCGGCGAGGGCTCCTCCGCTGCCCTTGGCGTCCTTTTTCCCGGACCTGGCTACACCTTTCTCCTCACGTCCAGCTCCCACCGCGGATGTTGCGCGGGCCTTTCCTCCCTTCTCTGGGGTGGGCGGGTCGCCGATGACGATCTGGAACGAGAAGGTGGCTGGAACGAGCGCCTCGGCATGACATGGCTCATGGCCTTGGCGCACTTTTGAGCTTCCGCAAACCTTTCGATGATCGACTCCACGGCATCGCCAAACAAGCTGGAGGGAGTGATCGGTGCATTCAACAGCACCTTGCGGTCTGCGTCCTTAGGTAAGTCATAGATGCCTCTGCTGGACTACCATGAACCCCATGGTTCGGCCAATCGCCTGGGCAGCGCACTTTGTTGCCATCAGCGCGAAGTCTGTGGCCGCCCGCAGATCATCCACCGCTTCCGGTGAGGCGGTCCCGCCTTCCATGGACTGTAGGAGCTTGGCCTGGAACACCTGGAGCACCGCCATAGCATGCAGGGCGGAGGCTCCTTGCCCAGCCGAGGAGTAAGCCTTGTTGGCTAGATGGGCTGTCATCCTGCATGGTTTGGATGGTAGGCTGATATCCGAGCCCATGGTTTTGGCTGACGCAGGGCACAGATGTGCAGCGATAGTTTCCTCGACGGGGGGCATGCGCACATACACGTGGGCCTCCGCTCCGTCCACCTGAGAGAACATGGCCTGTGTCGCTGAGTGGACGTGTGCCGATTGGGGTGCAGACCACGTCTTAACGAGCTGGTCGTGGACGTCGGGAAAAAATGGCACCGACGCTCTTGTGTCTACTTGACGACGGCTGGACCTGAAGTACCAGAAATCAATTTTGCTCTTTGCCGGTTCTTCTGGAGGGTTCCAGGAGAGCTCCAGCTCCTGGACCGCCTTGTTCATGACCCTTATGAGCTCCTCTTGGAGGTCTGAGGGTCCTTCACTGTCAGAGCGGTCCCAGACAATGCAGTGGTTGTGGTTGTCCAGCGGGTTTTCGATCGGTCCTGCGCAGATACGGCAGTAGGACTTCATCTTACAGGAATCGGTCATGAAGGAAAAGATTCTGATGTAATTGTCGCGGGATCCGCATTTATACTGCCTCTCGAGCTCGTCATATTTGCATGATTCACAACAATTGGCCAGTCAGTTAGACTGGTGTGAGCCAATAGGACTTCAGGAAAGGTTGGAGGGAAGGAGTTCCCATAACGGAGAATTTCTCCGTGATGTCTCATGAAAGCTTGAGAGGGAACCGGAGGGATAAACCATCCTGTCACATGCTATTGACACGACCAATGAAACATTCAGAATCTGTGGTGGGCGGGGTTTGTGCTTTAACATGGGTTAAAAAAGGTGAGGATTATTCACATCATCTTACAATGGTAGAAACAACGGGAGGAAGAAAGAACAGGAAGATGGCTTTATAAAGCTAAAATAACAAGGAGAAATAGAAAGGAAGAATCCATTATATCTAGACTTAGATTTGGACATACAGCACTTAACAGAACCTTGAATAAAATAAGGCAACATCAGACAGGAAAATGTGATCATAGTGATCAAGATGAAACACGTTTTAATGAAATGTCCGATGTATAATAGTGAAAGGAGAATATTGGTTTGTAATTTGAAAATAATTAAGATGAAGTTTGTGTAGGGGATCTACAAATTCTATTATGTGGAGTCTTTTATTTTGACTAGTGTTACGGGCGCCGCCATTGTGTGTTCGCGCGAGAGAAGCAGATGAAAAAATGGCTGCGACGCGCTGAAGAATGCGTTAGTCTTCGGGTAACTTAGTGTAGAATGAAAGAAAGTTACGTTTAGACCCGTGAGAGACATCGGAACTGCGTGATGCTGCTTTAAAGCGTCCGATCGCGCAAACTAGATAGTTAATGAACGCAACAGAACGAGTTTTCTCCGTATTTGCACGCGAAGCTGTGAAACAGGCCTGCTAATGGTTAGCAAGTGATTCGCCGTAGGAGTTGAATATTCTCATGGTTTTTTTTGTATTTACATTCAGTTTTTGTTTCATTTGTTCAAACGAACTTGAAACGCAGTGAATGCTGTTACTGATCGTGTGAAGAGGATTCGCTGAGTCGTTGGATAGGGCTGTGTATTGTTCGTTTTCTCATACGCCTCCGTCAGTTGGGATTGCGGCCTCGTGAGATCAAGCTTCCGTCGTCAGGATCTCGGGGACAATCGCTGAGAGTCATTGAGTAAAGACACTTTACCCTGCCATTCACGGAACGACATTCAACATCTCATCCGTTAACTCAGAGTGGTGATGTACACTATTTTCCTCTTTTTCTACTTGAACACTGGTAAGCAAACTGTTGTTTTCTCTCAGTGAGTAATCAGAACAGAACTGTTGAATAATACAACTATCGTTCGTGGAACTGTGAGGAGTGAACTTTCCTGGAAAGGGGTTCATTGACGATTTATGTGTGCATTCGTGAACTTTTCGATACCAGAGCACAAGAATGGACAGAGTCTAACTTTTTCCTTCTTTCTCCTGGATTTATTTTTTTGAATTGGACTTTGAACTTTTTGAACAGAATTGAAGTGAACCTACTTTGAAATTTCATCATAAATTTACACTGTGGAACTGTAAGTTGAAAAACACACTGATTGTCATTTTGTTGTTGAAACTGACACAAATGTGTTGATTTTGTAATTTTTATTTTTCCACTTATGTCATTCAGTGTTGATTGAACTGTATTTGATTTTCACTTTTTGTAACAGAAAACCACAAAAAAAAATTAAATTCAGTTTACATAAACATTTTATTAGTTAAGTCAAAAGTGTTTGTTGTCTTGAGTCACTTATACTAAGGAGTGGGGGCATCTTACCTGTCCTGTTAGATCTGAGGAGAGTGGGTTTTTGCAGACAGTTACATTTATTCCCTGAGATTCTGCACACACACACACTTCAGGTGGCTGCCGTGTACTAAAATGAATCCTGAAGCCCACCTCGTCACATCTTGAATATGCACATATTGCAACACGACAGGCACAACATACAAGCCACACTTGTACAAAGACTAAAAGCATTGGGTAGGGGGACTAAGATCCTGTTTCTCACTCAGTCTTCCTTAGATTAAGTGCAAAGTATCCCCCACAAGGCGGTGGCATATTCCCCTCCGCCACATTTGACTTGTTGCATGTTGCAGAGGAACTCATATGACGAATGTCTGAATGTTTAATGCTTTATTTGAATATGACTGATTTAGATAAATGAATATAGGTGTTAGGAGCAGGCATGTGCAGAAGATGGGGCTTTGGGGGCTCGAGCCCCTGCCCTTTTTCAAATTTATTCAAAAGTGCCCCTCTCAGACAAATAGCAATGCTATTGTAGTAAATTAAAACAAAATGCATTTGAATTATAATTACATAACAATGTGTACAAAACGGTAACTAATCGCTCAAAAGTTGAAAAGTTCCTGTTTATTTTTACATATCTGTGCTATTGCTCGACTGACTGATCTCTAGTCTGTTTGGAAACCTATAGGGATACGATCTCAAATAATATGGTTCTTTCAGTGAGTGGGTCGACAGAAGGAAAAAAATAAACCAAACAACAAAAAAAAACAATCAGTAATAAAAGCTAGTGAGTCTATTAAATTACAAATCCAAATATTGTATATTTTTGAATATAACATAATCCATCAATGCCCGTTTATCATACACCAACCAATCATTAACAACCAATAATGACATTTACATTTATCAGATGCTTTTTTCCAAAGCGACTTGCAATGCATTCAGATTATATATGTTTTGTATTCATGTTCCCTGGGAATTGAACCCACAACCGTTTGCGCTGCTAACGCAATGCTCTACCACTGAGCCACAGGAACTTAATGTTAAGTGGAGCGGTCATTTTCCATACTTATTCATAAATCGGTTGAAAATGACATGGGAAAGACAAGCTTATTTGTGGAGCGATCTGGATCTGCGGTTTGTCTCATTTTATAAATCAACTTACATCGCTGGGAATATATAAACTAAATGACTACAAAAGCACTGCACAAAACCGTGCAGCGCCAAAAGACTCAATAATGGTAATCAGTAGGCTATTAAGTTCACTTATATTTATGTATGATGAACCGTTTACTCTTTCATGAAACTATCACAGTTAATGAAGCCCAAGTGCCACCTACAGGCATATTCTGTGAAGTGTAAGCTGGCGAAATGGTGACACGAAAGGACTTTCTGTTGCCAATTATGCAGCATTATGAAAGTGTCTTATGCTCATCAAGTCGGCATTTATTGGATCAAAAATACAGAAAAAATGTAATATTGTGAACTATTGTTAAAATGTAAAAGAATGTTTCTCTATTTTAATGTACTTAAAGAATTTTTTCTGTAATGCAAAACTGAATTTGCAGCATCATTACTCCAGTCTTCAGTGCACGATCTTTCAGAAATCATTCTACAATTCTGATTTATTATCAATATTGGAAACCGTTCTGCTACATAATTTTTATTATTATTATTTTTTCTTGATACTTTTTTGTATCTTTTCAATCCTTACTATCACTGTTTCTATCAATTTAGCAAATATTTGCTGAATGAAAACTAAATTCTTAAAAAATAAAGTAAATTCTGACCTCAAGCTTTTCAACATATATTGTTACAAAAGTTATCTTTTAAATAAATACTGTGCTTTAAAAAAAAAAAAAAATATTTATCAAAGAATCCTGAAAAAAATATCACAGGTTTCCAACATTGATAATAAATCAGCAGATAATAAATGAATTGCATAACATCTTTTTTTAAATATATACAAATTTGAGAAAATAAATGCATGGCTTGATGACCATAAGTGACTTCTTGCAAAAATATAAAATAGTAATAATGGTTGTAATCTTGTGACCTAAATTTTTTTTTTTTTTTGCATTGCCCCTATTTTACATTTGAGCCCCTGCCCTGAGGAACTCTCTGCACGTGCCTGGTTTGGAGGTATATTAGGAAAAAGGTTTTGCGAACCTAACCAGCAGGTGGCGGTAATGCGTCTTGAAGTTGTATACCAACCACATTAAAATCTACAAGAAGAAGAAGACATCGTTTTACAAATCTAGTACAGAAGTTGAAGACATGAGTGATCCAGAACCAGCCAGAATAAAACAAGAAGATACTGAGGAACAAACAGGTTGGTGTCCATTCATGAATCTTCATTATTGACAACTAAGAAACATTAAAGCCTCAGGCAAAAATATGCAGTGGCTGTGAAATTATATAAATCATTTTAATTCCACTAACAAGGAATGAAAGAACTAACTTTCTGTGGATCAAAGATCTGATTGTTGATATTCACAGATAAATATGTGACCCGTTTGGTTTCTGTTATTACAGTTTATTTCAGCTGCTTACACACAAAATATTTACTTGTCACAATTTCTGAAACATGACACTTAAACACCAGAAGCACACACCAAATCTGCAGAACCATACACTAATTATCAGCCTTTGACTCAGTTTTCAATTTCATAAAACACTTTTTGTAAAACACAACACAATTCTCTATGTAACACACAAAAATCTAACAGCAATTAATATTCTGGCAAATGTTTTCCTTTGAGATGTGTTTGTGATATTTTTAATGCAGTGCTTAATTTTGCAAGAGATGTGAGGCATTTGCATTTTTTGTTTGCAATTCTTTGATTTGGGTAAAGTTTAGAAAAAAAAGAGGCAAAGTTTAAAAAATGAGTGTAAGCTACTGAAAAAAACTGCAAATCAGGTTCACTTAAACAGATTTTAACAACATCATTTCTTTATTTCAGACTGGATAGAAGTAAAACAGCAAAGACATGAGCTGAATGAAGTGGAGGAGGAACATTGTAAAATCAAAACCTCAAGAAAAAAAGCCAAACAGCTGCACACCTGCTCTCTGTGTGGAAAGCGTTTGAGTGAAAAAGGAGTCCTTAAGAGACACATGAGAATCCACACTGGAGAGAAACCGTACACATGCCCTCAGTGTGAAAAGAGTTTTGCTGATGCATCAGGTCTCCGTTATCATCTGCACATTCACTCTGGAGAAAAGCCATTTAGCTGTAATCAGTGTGATAAAAAGTTTATTTCATCATCAAGTCTAAAAAAACACATGAATATGCATTCAGATGAGAAGCCTCATGTGTGTTCCTTCTGTGGAAAGAGTTTTTCAAGGCTAGAAGTTTGGAAACAGCACCAGAAAATACATGATGAAGTGAGAGATCATGTGTGTTGTGAGTGTGGGAAGACCTTTACTACAGCTGTCTATCTGAAACAGCACCAAAGGATTCATAATGGAGAAAAACCTTACAAGTGCTCATATTGTGACAAGAGTTTCACTCAGTCTGGAAACCTGAAATCACATGAGCGAGGTCATACTGGAGAGAAGCCGTATCACTGTACTCAGTGTGGAAAGAGTTTTGCTGATGCATCAGGTCTCAGTTATCATCTGCACATTCACTCTGGAGAAAAACTATTTAACTGTGATCAGTGTGATAAAAAGTTTATTTCATCATCACATCTAAATAGTCACCTGAGAGTTCATTCGGATGAGAAGCCTCATGTGTGTTCCTTCTGTGGAAAGAGTTTTTCAAGGCTAGAAGTTTGTAAACTGCATCAGAAAACACACGAAGTGAAAGATCATGTGTGTTGTGAGTGTGGGAAGATCTTTACTACAGCTGTCTATCTGAAACAGCACCAAAGAATTCATACTGGAGAAAAACCTTACAAGTGCTCATATTGTGACAAGAGTTTCACTCAGTCTGGAAACCTGAAAGTTCATGAGCGAGTTCATACTGGAGAGAAGCCGTATCACTGTACTCAGTGTGGAAAGAGTTTCACTTATTCAGTAAGTCTAGTGACTCATATTAAAAAGCATTGTTCTGTGTCTGAGTGAGAAAAGTTTTCTACAAATTCAATATTTCAAGTAAATAATGTGAGATTCAGATACCGTAAATATGAGATTAGCTAAAAAAAAAAAGTTATGCTATGAAATACCACTCTTTTTTCCCAAAAAAAATGTAAGCATGTTTTTCGGTGGGGGGAGTGAATGTACAGCGCTCTCTCTCCACCTCAATACCACGACTGAGGTGCCCTTGAGCAAGGCACCGAACCCCCAACTGCTCCCCGGTCGCCGCAGCATAAATGTGTGTTTTCACTGCTGTGTGTGTGCACTTCGGATTAGTGATGGCAAAGTTAAGCGTTCTGCACCAGTGAAGTTTTCAACCCATTTGTATCAGAAAAAGGTTAATTACTCGAAGCTTGTTAAAACGGTTCATACTGTGGCCATCTAGTGGTCTCAAAAGTGAACAACACCTTCCAAAGTGCTGTGATTCACTACTGCTGCTGGTTTCACATCTGGTTCTACAACTGATTCCTTGTTTTAATTTATTGTATAAAAGTAATGGCCATTGTCAAAGTCATTCATTTGTGTCGGTGTACTGCCACTAAAATAATTCCAATAAATCAAACATAAACTCATGAATTAAATCTGTGATCTGTCAATGTTAACTCCGTCTCAGTCCATAGACTGTTATTTCATGGTCAAAGTTAATTTGACCTTTAATATAGAAATTAGAATAAAAATAAAACCATGCAAACGCATGATAATGTAAAGGAAACTGCGCTGTGGTTCGCTTTGTTTTGAAGCAGGTACTGAAGCAGTCGCGTGGTTTTCAGGCGAATGAAGCTTCAGACGTCATAGATCACGTGCTTTTTGCAAAGCGAATCAAGCTCCGATACAGCGCTTCAATGTGAGATGTTTCGTTTTTTTTTATACAAGCTTCGAAGCCTCGGGGTCGATCGTCACATCACTACTTGGGATGGGTAAATGCAGAGCACTAATTCCATGTATGGGTCACCAGACTTAGCCATATGTCACGTCACTTTCACTTTCCATATTTTTTTTCCACATTTAGCCACCTTAAAATGATTGTAACTATCCAGAGTTGTCAAAATGAGCAAAGTTTATAAATTCATCCAGTTAGAATTGTATCGGCACAACAAATATTGGTACATTGTCAAAGTAATTGCAGCGTTTCTGCATAAATTACAATGAGAACAGTGCAATATTAAGAAAAACAATAGTTTTTTTTAGTGAAACAATAGTCTGACAGAAAGAGAGCCGTAACAATTAATTGAGCTGGTGCTGATTTCACCTCATTCATTATGAAAATATCTGAGATTTACTGTAAATTGGCACATGAACTCATTTCATTGTGTCAAAAATAAATCAATACATTTTTTGTTTTGTTTTTGTCCCACTTTAATTGTGTATGCCTGTAATTTAGCTCCAAATCACAGGTGAAAATTGTCATTTATTGCGTCCTCTACGAAATAATGAATTACTCCAGTAAATATCCATCCATGAAATGTAATATTTTGTCTTTCATCACTATGTATGTTTTCTTCATTAAAAATACAAACAAAATTCAAGTTTGGGAAGGTCACCCGCTCACCACATGGACTCTTGCACCATAAAGACTGTTACATCACTCCGAACTACAGTTCCCATCATCCATTGCACTGATTGCGCATACACAGCTGAATGCACTGATCACACAGCTGTCACCAATCACATGCTCACCTAAGAGCTATTACACACACTGCGTACTAATATAAGAAATAAGACCTACAGGTGCATCTCAATAAATTAGAATGTCGTGGAAAAGTTCATTTATTTCAGTAATTCAACTCAAATTGTGAAACTTGTGTATTAAACAAATTAAATGCACACAGACTGAAGTAGTTTAAGTCTTTGGTTCTTTTAATTGTGATGCTTTTGGCTCACATTTAACAAAAACCCACCAATTCACTATCTCAACTAATTCGAATACTTCATAAGACCAATAGAAAAAACACATTTTTAGTGAATTGTTGGCCTTCTGGAAAGTATGTTCATTTACTGTATATGTACTCAATACTTGGTAGGGGCTCCTTTTGCTTTAATTACTGCCTCAATTCGGCGTGGCATGGAGGTGATCAGTTTGTGGCACTGCTGAGGTGGTATGAAGCCCAGGTTTCTTTGACCGTGGCCTTCAGCTCATCTGCATTTTTTGGTCTCTTGTTACTCATTTTCCTCTTGACAATACCTCATGGATTCTCTCTGGGGTTCAGGTCTGGTGAGTTTTCTGGCCAGTCAAGCACACCAACACCATGGTCATTTAACCAATTTTTGGTGCTTTTGGCAGTGTGGGCAGGTGCCAAATCCTGCTGGAAAATGAAATCAGCATCTTTAAAAAGCTGGTCAGCAGAAAGAAAGCATGAACTGCTCCACAATTTCTTGGTAAACGGATGCAGTGACGTTAGTTTTCAAAAAACACAATGGACCAACACCAGCAGATGACATTGCACCCAAATCATCACAGACTGTGTAAACTTAACACTGGACTTCAAGCAACTTGTGCTATGAGCTTCTCCACCCTTCCTCCAGACTCTAGGACCTTGGTTTCCAAATTAAATACAAAACTTGCTCTCATCTGAAAAGAGGACTTTGGACCACTGGACAACGGTCCAGTTCTTCTTCTTCTTAGCCCAGGTAAGACGCCTCTGACAACTACTGTAGCCAAATTCCTTGACACGTCTGTGTGTGGTGGCTCTTGATGCCTTTACCCCAGCCTCAGTCCATTCCTTGTGAAGTTCACCCAAATTCTTGAATCGATTTTGACAATCCTCAAGGCTGTGGTTCTCTCGGTCAGTTGTGCATCTTTTTCTTCCACACTTTTTCCTTCCACTCAACTTTCTGTTAACATGCTTAGATACAGCACTCTGTGAACAGCCAGCTTCTTTGAAAATGGATGTTTGTGGCTTACCCTCCTTGTGAAGGATGTCAATGATTGTCTTCTGGACAACTGTCAGATCAGCAATCTTCCCCATGATTGTGTAGCCTAGTGAACCAAACTGAGAGACCATTTTGAAGGCCCGGGAAACCTTTGCAGGTGTTTTGAGTTGATTAGCTGATTGGCATGTCACCATATTCTAATTTGTTGAGGATTTTGTTAAATGTGAGCCAAAATCATCACAATTAAAAGAACCAAAGACTTAAACTACTTCAGTCTGTGTGCATTTAATTTATTTAATACACAAATTTCACAATTTGAGTTGAATTACTGAAATAAATGAACTTTTCCACGATATTCTAATTTATTGAGATGCACCTGTACTCAGATCATGTTCAGGGCTGACTATTGTTTAGCGCATATCACTCTCCTAGCGATAGCTACTATTCTGAAGTATGACTAAAAGGACTGTATTAGGTAAAGTTTGATATCTAGCCTTCCTCAAAGGGTGTCAGTCAAAACACAGGGTCTGATCAGTTCGTTCAAATAGTTTAATTTCTCTTTAGCGTAGGAGTCATTTGCAACCAAGATGCACACAACACAGCTGTACAAGGGCATTAAAGGTGATCAATTAGGTATTCGTGAGAGTGTGTGTGTGTGGTCTACAATAGAAAAAGAATAAGAGGTTAATTAAGTTACATGTTTCAAATATTATTCCAAGACATTCACATAAAATACTTCGTTTCTTATTAAATTCCCCGATTAAATGTCATCAAAGATTCAAACGATATAAACAACAATGAAACTGTTTAACAACACTACCACCTAGTGGTTAGTAATGACAACCGCTTTATACTCAAATGCTTATGAGGTAATTTACATAAACTGGACGTGAGCATGAACATCGTATACATAAACTTCAGATAAACAGCGATTCAGTTACAAATATGGCAGTAGCATACAGTGGAATATGGAATCTGACATTTGTTTACATTACCATAGTTCGTAAGAACTCGAGTCATTTTGATAATGACGGCAATGCATATTAAAATGTGCGTGACAGCGCGATACACGGTTAACACGGGTAAATGCTTAAATCACTTGATAACATATGAACACAAACACATTCATAACGAAGTGTTTAACTAGCAATTATTACTAACTTACTAATCAAGTAACTTACTTTTGTTCATTGACGCACACTTCAACACACGCACAGTCTTTGCACTTTTCTGCTGAGTCTCTCTTGCGCTTTCTGCGCATGCGGACAGGTCAAAGATAGTGCACGAGTACAGACCCAGCCTTTCTAACAGCTACTTTACGGAGCCAGTCTAGTTTACCCAGTCATGGTGTTTTAGATTAGTCTAGTCTTGTTTTGCCTTGTTTCCTGATTCCTGCCTGTGTATCTTGGATTAACACTTGTCTTGCCGTTTGGACTTTGTTTGTAACTCTTTCGGACTATTGCTCATGTTATTGGATTACCCCTCTTCTCAAGCCCTCTGGATATTGTTCGCCGATCAAAGACCCAAGCTTGGACTAGGATTACTCTTTGTCTTGCCTGTTTTATACCTGTTTGCTGATGTTTTGACCCTGCCTGTGCTTTTGAACATGTCTTGGAATAAAGTTTGCAAATGGATCTACATGTCTTGCGCCTCGTTCTCCCTGTGACAACGACAGCTAGTAAACTAAAGCAAGAGTCTTGTCACTCATATGGAAAAGCACTGTTCTGTGTTCGAGTGAAAATGTTTTCTTCAGATTAAAAGTCAATAATGTGAGATTTAGATCAAGTAGATTAGCTCAAAATAAACTAGTTTGCTGGGAGGGAATTCAATTGGGGACCACTTTGTATTTCAAGCGCACTAAAAACCTTGGATTGTTTTGATTATTATCTATGAGTTTGCGGATATGCTCGGTCCTGGCAGCTTTTAGAGCCCATCTATAGCTGGACATACTGGTTTTCTACGCAATTCTAAAGACTTCCAAGTTAGTTTTTCTCCATTTGCTCTCAAGATTACGATTTTTTTTTTCTTGAGAGAATGGGTATAACGTACTCGGTTCCCTGAGAAATGGGAATGAGGACTGCGTTTTCCTCTTCAACTGAAGCCTATTTCAATCACACAGTTATAACTGCACATTGTTTATTTCATCTAGGATTAAAAAATGAACCAATCCACGACGGTGGCGAGTGAGCCAATGGCTATTCAGCCTGCGCAAATTGGAGGAGCGACTGGCTATATAATCAGCTGCTCTAGCCACCACATCTCAGATTTCTTCGAAGGAAGCAACCGAGGCGTGCAGTTCATAGCACTGCCAGGAACGCAGTACTCGTACCCATATCTCAGGGAACCGAGGTTATGACAGTAACCGAGTACGTTCCCTTTCGAGATTACACTCGTACTGCGTCGAGAGACGCTGTATGGGAACCAGTCCAATCACGCCATGCTATGATGTGGAACTACTCAAAACCAAGACTCACGTGGGATTAGACCCAGGGAAGTCCGTAGAATACACCAAGCACAGGGTGAGCCTAGGGGGTCACCTCCTCACAATTGTCTGACATGGACACCCCGCTGGACCATACCCAAGAAGAGGCGATGCCTCTGGTGGAATGGGCTCTGACTCCGATGGGGCACTGCAATCCCGAAGAGGATTATGCTAATGTGATAGCATCCACTAACCATCTAGAAATTCTCTGCTGCATAACAGGGCCACCTTTAGCGTGGTTTCCGAAGCCAACAAAAAGCTGTTCTGACTTTCTCTACAAGGCAGCTCTGAACGGAGTGGAGAGCACCTTAGGTACATAACCCAGCCTTGGTTTCAAACCTTTGAAAATGAAAGAAATAGATGGGCAAAGCGCCATTTCGATGAAATCTGTCAAGATGAGCGTTTGGCTGATGCTGAAAGTTACTTCAAGGTTAATGTATTTAACGCTTGCCTAGACATCATCATATCTCAGCTGAGTCTGCGATTTTCAGCTTTGAGAACAGTTGCCAATTTGTTCAGAGTGGTCCAGCCACACATACTTGTAACTGAGGAGAAGAACGCTATATACGAGGGGGCACAGAGGTTAGTGGAGAGATACAACGAAGACTTGTCTCCAGCCCTTCCACAACAATTGATAGCATTCAGTGTAGCCTTTAAAAGACACATCTCTGGGATGAAAACAGTTCAAGATCTGGACAGTTTATTTTATTGTTGAGAACAACTCTATTACATCTAGCTTCAGCGACATATGCACCATTTTAGTCCTCTTTCTTACTATCCCTGCTACTGTTGCTTCAGCGGAGCGCTCTTTTTCAAAACTGAAGCTCATCAAGAATGATTTGCGCGGCACCATGTTACAGAACAGACTATCAGGACTGGCTATTCTTTCCATTGAGAATGCACGAAGCCGAGAATTAAACACCAAGGACATCGTGAATGAATTTGCTGAAAGAAAGGCCCGGAGAAGGTATCTAAAATGAGTTCGATTTTTGTTTTTGTTGTTTACATTTTGGGCCACCGTGCCCAACAAAATTGTTTGTGTTTGCATTCAGAAGTTTATTATTGACATTGGCTGAGCTTTAGTTATTTTTATTTTTTTTCATTCTGGTTGTGAAAACGTTTTTTGGATAGAGTGTTTATTTATGTTATTGTTTTCTTTTGATACACTACAGTGAATGTCTATAATGCCTGGGGATGCTTGCAGAAGGTGGCAGCAGGGGCCATAGACATATAATAAAGAAAGAACTGGGAGATGGCTTTATAAAGTTAAAATAACTAGGAGAAATAGAAAGGGAGGATCCATTATTTCTAGACTTAGATTTGGATATACAGCACTTAACAGTACCTTGAATAAAATAAGACAAGATCAGACAGGAAAATGTGATCAAGAGGAAACTGTGGAACACGTTATAATGAAATGTCCGATGTTTAGTGAAAGGAGAATATTGGTTTGTAATTTGAAAATAATTAAGATGAAGTTTGACTTGACAAACATGATGCAAAGGAACTCATATGATGAATGTATTTATTTTTAATGCTTTATTTGAATATGACTGATTTAGATAAAAGAATATAGGTGTTAGGAGGTATATTAAGGTTTTGCGAACTTGCCCCATACTCCTAACCAGCAGGTGGCGGTAATGCGTCTTGAAGTTGTATAACAACCACCATTAAAATCTACAAGAAGAAGACATCGTTTTACAAATCTAGTACAGAAGTTGAAGACATGAGTGATCCAGAACCAGCCAGAATAATACAAGAAGATACTGAGGAACAAACAGGTTGGTGTCCATAATTCATTCTTCGTTATTGACAACTAAGAAACATTAAAGCCTCAGGCAAAAAATAATATACAGTGGCTGTGAAATAATATAAATAATTTTAATTTCACTATGGATGAAATAACTAACTTTCTGTGCATCAAATATCTGATTCTTGTTATTCACAGATAAATATGTGACCCGTTTGGTTTCTGTTATTAGTTTATTTCACCTGCTTACACACAAACTATTTACTTGTCACAATTTCTGAAACATGACACCAGAAGCACACACCAAATCTGCAGAACCATACACTAATTATCAGCCTTTGACTCAGTTTTCAATTTCATAAAACACTTTGCAAAACACAACACACAATTCTCTATGTAACACAAAAAATCTAACAGCAATTAATATTATGGAAAAGGTGTTTTTAAATGTTTTCCTTTGAGATGTGTTTGTGATATTTTGAATGCAATGCTTCATTTTGCAAGAGATGTGAGGCACTTTGCATTTTGTGTTTGCAATTCTTTGATTTGTGTAAAGTTTAGAAAAGAAAGAGGCAAAGTTTTAAAAATGTGTGTAAGCAACTGAAAATAACTGCAAGTCAGGTTCACTTAAACTTATTTTAACAACATAACTTCTTTATTTTTAGACTGGATAGAAGTAAAACAGCAAAGACATGAGCTGAATGAAGTGGAGGAGGAACATTGTAAAATCAAAACCTCAAGAAAAAAAGCCAAACAGCTGCACACCTGCTCACAGTGTGGAAAGAGTTTCAGAAACAAAGGAAACTTTAACAAGCACATGAGAATCCACACTGGAGAGAAACTGTACACATGCCCTCAGTGTGGAAAGAGTTTTACTACAGCAGAAAATCTCCGAAAACATCTGTTCATTCACTCTGGAGAAAAGCCATTTGGCTGTGATCAGTGTGATAAAAAGTTTGTTTCATCAGCAAGTCTAAAAAGTCACCTGACAGTTCATTCAGATGAGAAGCCGCATGTGTGTTCTTACTGCAGAAAGAGTTTTTCAAGGCTGACCAGTTATAAACAGCACCAGAAAATACATGCTGAAGTGAGAGATCATGTGTGTTGTGAGTGTGGGAAGAGCTTTATTACAGCTGACCGTCTGAAACGTCACCAACAAATTCATAATGGAGAAAAATCTTACAAGTGCTCATATTGTGACAAGAGTTTAACTCATTTTAGAAACCGTAAAAAGCATGAGCGAGGTCATACTGGAGAGAAGCCGTATCGCTGTACTCAGTGTGGAAAGAGTTTTGCTGGAGCATCAGGTCTCAGTTATCATCTTCACGTTCACTCTGGAGAAAAGCCATTTAGCTGTGATCAGTGTGGTATAAAGTTTATTTCATCATCAAATCTAAAAAGTCACCTGACAGTTCATTCAGATGAGAAGCCGCATGTGTGTTCTTACTGTGGAAAGAGTTTTTCAAGGCTAGACATTTGTAAACAGCATCAGAAAACACATGAAGAAGAGAAAGATCATGTTTGTTGTGAGTGTGGGAAGAGCTTTACTAGAGCTGGCGATCTGAAACGTCACCAAAGAATTCACACTGGAGAAAAACCTTACAAGTGCTCATATTGTGAGAAGAGTTTCTTTCAGTCTGGAAACCTGAAAGTTCATGAGCGAGGTCATACTGGAGAGAAGCCGTATCACTGTACTCAGTGTGGAAAAAGTTTCACTCGGTCATCAAATCTAGTGACTCATATTAAAAGTCATTGTTCTCTGTCTGAGTGAGAAAATGTTTTCTACAAATTCAATATTTCAAGTAAATAATGTGAGATTAGCTAAAAAAAAAAAAAACTTTTTATGCTGTGAAATAAAGTGTACCACAAGATTTTCTGGAGATTAAAAATAAAATTTTAAGCATGTTTTTCGGTGGGGGGAATGAATGTACAGCGCTCTCTCTCCACCTCAATACCACGACTGAAGTGCTCTTGAGCAAGACACCGAACCCCCAACTGTTACCCGGTCGCCGCAGCATAAATGGCTGCCCACTGCTCCGGGTGTGTGTGTTCACGGTGTGTGTTTTCACTGCTGTGTGTGTGCACTTGGGATGGGTAAATGCAGAGCACTAATTCAGTGTATGGGTCACCAGACTTGGTCACGTCACTTTCACTTTCCAGAACCATCCAGAATAAATCATGAAGGCACTGAGGAACAAACAGGCTTTTGTCCATTCTTGAGGCTTAATTTCTGACTGTTTTAGTAGGTGTGAAATATTGATCAATATATGGATGATAAATTATACAGAAATGCGTTTAAATAATCATGACCCAGTAACAAGTGAATGACAGAACTAAGCTTTGCTCCATCAAATATCTGATACCACAGACTGATACCTGATCTCTGCTGTTTTTTGCTGTTAAATCAGGGTTCACATCATTTTTTCACATTTATCCACCTTAAAATTAAGTTCAAGTTCAATTGTATTTATATAGCACATTTAAAAACAACCATGGTTGACCAAAGTGCTTCACAATATCCGGAAAAGCTCCCACACAAACAAAATGAATACAGTAAAACGTCACAATGTCTCAACTCAACTCAAAATAAAAGCCAAGAAATACAGGTGTTAAGAAATGACTTTGTGGTGGAAATTTTCCTTGTCATGCATTAATCTTTAGTGGAACATATATTCAAGATGTATGCAGTCTATGGTTCGTTTACTCATAGTTAGAAAAGCATTCTTTGTGTGATTTACTGAGAAGGAGGTAAGAAAAAGCAGATGGGTAAAAGGGTCATCGTGAGGGCATTTACGGACTTATAGCCTGGGGGTCAGGGGGGCATTTGCATGCCTGTTCCCTGTTTAACACATTTAGGGGTGAATGAACTGACATCTCTCCCTGTAGGGAGGGAGAGAAGGAAAGCCTTGAACGAGAGGGGACTATAAAGCCGACTGGCAGCTGCTTTCTCTTATCTCTCTCTGTCTTCCCTCACTGACTTAGCTCATGTGTATTGATTGTGACGAGGAGATCTTCTCTTGCAAGGGAATAAATTACTTTTATTATTATAATTTGGACTCAAGAGTTGTCTCTTACTCAGTGATGATGTTTGTATGAAAGAAATTGCCACAACATTTTGGTGTCAGATAGTGGGATTCCTTGGACGTGACTTCTGGACCTGACAGCGGACGGAGGCAGGCCACCTTGGAGCTGAAAAGTTCCAACCCTACCTCGCAAAAAAGATTCAGAGACGAGGGACCGTTCCGCTGTTGGGGCCGGAGGGATCGACCACTGGAATCAAAAAGAACCCAGGTGGCACAAAACGACATCTCTGGTAAGAAACAATTAAATTCAATTTAATTAGGGTGAAATTCAGTTTAAAGAGTGAAATTGAACCATATTGGCTGAGATTTGTTTCTGTGGTAGAGGAATCTGAGCAACATTCAGATTAGGTAACCTGAGATTAATTTGAGATCTGTACGGATCAAGAGGGTTTCAAACAGGTACCGAGGACTCTGGGCACGAACGTTCAGATAGGTAACCTGAGATTAATTTGAGATCTGTACGGATCAAGAGGGTTTCAAACAGGTACCGAGGTTAATTGGGGTTAGGAAAAATCGAAAGATTTTGATAAATCACAATTAAGAGGGCACTAATAGTGCAACCCGATCCGATTGCGGGATAAGAGAAAATCGGATCTGCTGGAGACGTCTAGCAGATTAAAAGAGACGCGCGTGAGTAAACCCACAGGAGCAGAAAACAGCAGCCAGTATGGGGATATCTCAGAGCAAGTTTGTGAAATATGATACACCGGTGTACTACCAAATGAAAAAACATTATGGTCAGAAATGTATGCAAGATATTGAAAAATTAATCAAGCATCATGATTTTCCCAAAGAGGGAACATTGAGCCTCACAAAACTGAAAGTGGTGAGGGACTCGGTTGAACAAAGTAGCGAAAAACAACCAGGGTGTTGTTGTAAATGTGTTAAACATGTATGTAAAAAATGTGAACAAACAGTAGATTGTTGGCTTAAGGAAGCAGATAAGAGAGAAAGAAAACAAATGCAGAAAGAGCTAGCAGGAAGGAAAAATGAAAAGTGTGAAAGTCTATCTGTATGCGTGTCTGCACCACCAGAACCGACTAACCCACAGTATGCTTCTGATTCCCCACATGAAAATGCGGTGAGGCCGGCACCGCCAGAATACAGAAAACACATCTACCCAATAGCCCAGCTGAGTGCGTTGAAATTGGACCCCGACCTCGACTGTTCTCCTCCCAGACAACCGCAGCAGGACGCACAAGCACGCGCAGCGCGAGGCGCTGAACGAGAGGAGCGAGAAACAGCGCAAGCAGCGCAGACAGAGGCAGCAGGACGAGCAACGCAAGCAGCGCAGGCGGCGCGAGAAGCACGGGCAGCGCAAACGGCGCAAGAAGAGCGAGAAGCGCGAGAAGACCGCGCAGCGCGAGTGGACGCGCTGGCAGCGATTGTAGAGCAAGAAGTGCGAGAAACAGCGCGAGCAGAACAACAAGCGGAGCAGACGGCACAAATGGCGCTGGCAATACAGCAACTGGTGAGCGCAGTAGCTCAAAAGGCGGCCAGTAAAGCGGACCAGGACGAGGAAGAAAGTAAAGATACCCCGGATGAGACACTGGGGGCCATACCGAAGAAGATCGTAACAAGATCGCAAGCCAGAGAAAAAGTCAACTTCACGGCGCCAATGGTAGAGGTGGCGGGACCTGACGGATCGGTGATGGTCTACAGACCATGGACTGTGACAGACATGAAAGAAGCAATGGCTCATCTGCCGAGCCCGGACGACGCAGGTGACAGATTTTCAGACGAACTAACCACTTTCTGTGAGGAGTTCAGCCCCACCACACAAGAACTGAGGCGGCTGTTAGCCGTGAAACTGGGGGCCACAAACTGGCACAAAGTGAGTAGCCAGATGCCGACAACCGAGCGACGACGAGAGCATGGAACCTGGCTGCACGAAGCCAACGAACCGTATCGATCAGCGGTGGCGGATCTCACAAAGGCAATGAAAGCCGCTTTTCCAGCGCGAGTGGATACAGCGAAAATCAACGGCTGTTGCCAGGTGAGAGAAGAGTCTGTTCGAGACTATCATGCCAGACTTTTTGAAATATTTCGGAAACACAGTGGTTTGGCTGAACCAGCGGACAGAGGAACGCAGCCGGGCACATGGGAGTGTCATCTGCAAAGCTGTTTCCTGAACGGACTGAGACCAGAGATCGCACAAGCGGTGAAAGCAAGCTACATCGAATGGCAGAGCGGGCGCTTGACAACCACATTAGCGCACGCTGTGCACGCCGAGGAACAACTGCTAACGAAGAAGGACAAAGCCGTGAAGGTGAAGGGGGAGAGAGAGATGCAGCTGGCTGTTGTACAGATTAAAGCGAGCACGAGCGCAGCACCAGCGAAGCCAAACTGGACTAACAAGAAGAAAAGAGGTTATCAAGGGAAGTGGAAATGTGGATTGTGCGCGACCAACGAACATGATTTTTTTAACTGCACAAAGTGTAGGCTGTGCAAGAACGATGGACACTGGGCACAGGACTGTCCAGAGGCGCGCAAGGCGGATTGAAACGAGAGGAACGGAGAACGGGAGAGGAGAGGGCGGATGACAGGCACTCAGCAAGCTACAAAAAAGGGAAGTAAAAATTTATTAGCACACACACACAACACGCTCACATACACTGATTCAAATACCGCTCTCTGCAATGAAGACATGCTTGCAAATCCTTTATGTGTGAGTGTTGAAGATTTGAATAAGGCTATATGCAATGAAGACATGCTTGCAAATCCTTTATGTGTGAGTGTTGAAGATTTGGATAAGGCTATATGCAATGAAGACATGCTTGCAAATCCTTTATGTGTGAGTGTTGGAGTTTTGAATAATACTATTAGCGATGAATGTCTGAGAATGTACAAAGGTTTAGGGTTTTTGAGGCTACCGAGATATCCCATGTTAGTTGACGGGACAATGATAGATTTTATGGTTGACAGTGGCGCCGCTCGATCAACAATAAGACCATATGATTTGCCATGTGAACCAAAATTGACGGATTTAGTGTTTGAAAGCACGTCCGCGTCAGGACATACCATTTCAGAAAATTATACTGTGCCGTTGAAGTGCGAGACGGAGGGGGGCAGGGCGTTGAAACATGCGTTTTTGTGCTCTGAAACCTGTCCGGTTCCGCTAATGGCCAGGGATTTAATGTGTAAATTAAATCTGAAACTCACTGCTGGGCCGTTTGGCATACAGATTGAAGAGGAACAGCAGATGATTTGTGCAAAATTTGAGCCACAATGGGCTTACGAGTGGCAGACAAAAGATTCTGATTGGGCACGAATGATTTTGACACTGGCAAAAGATCGTACAGTGTCCACAAACATAGAAAGTATGAGGCCTGACAGATTACATTGTACATCATATGTTGTAGGCGAGCGTGAACCAGAATATGAGGAAGAATGGTTTAATGGGGCAGAAAATGAGACAATAAGGTTTAATAAGATTTTCTGGACTGAAAATGTGTGTGCGCTATCGGCATGCCTGTCAGAAAAACAAATTCAGCTGTATTTGATAACAGGCCAGGCTGCGCCTCACTTATCAGTAATCAAGGCCGCCGAACAGAAATGGGAAGAAATAGGCCTGTTTGTGAGAAAATGTCTTTCTGCCACAGATTGGATTGAAAAACCAAACGGGCAGAAACACAGTAGAAATGCAGGTGTTTTTATGGAGGAATGTGAGTTTGATGTTGCCGTACAGAGAACTGTGACTGCTATTGTCAAGAATGCAGTGGAGAAACATGAGCACGGATCTATTTCTGCCACAGACATTCATCCTGTCCTGGCAGAAATACCTCCAAAATTGTGGGCAAAACACAAATATGATGTTGGGTTGATTAAAGGTTGTGAACCAGTTGTAATCACTCCAAAGTCTGATTACAGGCCATGTCAATCGCAATATCCCCTGAAGAAGGAGGCATTGAGAGGGATACAGCCGGTTTTTGAGTCTCTCCTGAAGGAGAGAGTAATAATTCCCTGTCATGATTCTCCAGTGCGAACTCCTATTTTCCCCGTAAAGAAAATAACATCTAACACAAGTGAACCAGTCACGTGGCGATTTGTGCAGGATCTGCAGGCTGTAAACTCAGCCGTTATTGCAAGAGCTGCCCGCGTACCTAATCCATACACAATTTTGTCACAAATTCCGCAAAATGCAATGTATTTCACTGTGGTTGATTTGGCCAACGCTTTCTTTAGCGTCCCAGTGGAAGAAAAAAGTCAGTTTTGGTTCGCGTTTGATTTTGACAACAAAGGGTACACGTTTACCAGGTTGTGTCAGGGCTATTGTGAGTCTCCGACGATTTACAATGAAGCGCTCAGACGGAGCCTTGAACCATTAACTCTATCGAGCGGAACAGCGCTATTGCAATATGTCGATGACTTATTGATTTGTGCACGAGATGAGGTTACGTGCGTGGCTGACACTGTAACTCTCCTGCACCACCTGGCGCGGGAGGGTCACAAGGTCAGCCTGACAAAGCTTCAGTTCGTGAGACAGGAGATAACATTTTTGGGTCACACAATAACACCGAACAGTAAAGCAATCTCTGAAAAGCGGATAAAAGCTATCAAAGAGGTACCGAAACCCATAACAAAACGACAATTATTATCATTCCTGGGAATGTGTGCATATTGTCGAACGTTTATTCCAAATTATGCACATCTTGAAAAGCCCTTGAGAGCCCTGACAACAGGGAAAGGGCTGAGGTCATGTGACAAGATTAATTGGTCCACAGAAGCACAGGATGCGTTTGCAGATATGAAACTGCAGCTGGCTCAGGCCCAACGTTGGGCCTGCCTGTGCTTGAAAAGCCTTTCACCCAAATGGTAGATGAAAAACATGGATTTATGAGTTCAGTGCTTTTGCAAACCCATGGGGACAGATTACGACCAGTCGCATATTTTTCAACGAAGCTTGATGCAGTTGCAGCAGGCTTGCCACACTGCCTGAGAGCTGTGGCAGCTGCAGAGCTGGCTGTGCTAGCTTCAAGGGAATTTGTGGGGTATTCGGATTTGACTTTGATGGTCCCACACGCGGTCTCCATGATTTTGCAAGAGCAAAGAACATCACATTTATCAACAGCCCGATGGCTGAGGTATCACACGATTTTACTTGACATGCCAAATGTAACAGTGAAAAGATGCACAACTTTGAATCCTGCCACACTCCTCCCGACGGAGGAGGATGGACAGGAACACCATTGTTGTCTATCAGTGCTGGAACAGGTGTGTACACCACGTCCAGACCTGTTGGACACACCTTTAGAGAACTGTGACAATGTCCTCTTTGTGGATGGGTCGGCGTCCAAAGATCCACAAACAGGCTTGAATAAGGTTGGTTTCGCGGTGACCACTGAATTTGAAGTCGTAAAGTCTGGCAAATTGCCATCAAATTATTCGGCTCAGGCAGCCGAATTGGTTGCTCTGACAGAGGCGTGTAATCTTATGGCAGACAAGTGTGTGACAATTTACACAGACTCGCGTTATGCTTTTGGGGTCACTCACGACTTTGGGGCGCTTTGGAAGCACCGAAATTTTTTGAAGTCGGATGGACATCCGATATTAAACGCAGCTCTGGTGGCTAAGCTTTTGGAGGCCATTCTTTTACCAGACAAGGTCGCGATCTGTAAATGCGCAGCGCACACTAACGATAAAAGTTTTATCTCCACAGGAAACGCGAGAGCAGAGCGCGGCAGCGAAGGCCGCGGCAGCACAGGAGACAAAAGAAACAACTTGTGCTTTGGTATCTGTGACTAACCCTGATATTTCCCCTTGTTTACAGAGTATGCAGTCTTTTTCCACAGGAGCGGAAAAACAACGATGGAGGTCGTCTGGCTGCAGTCTCCGGGGGGGTGTATGGATGAGTGTTGATGACATTCCTTGTTTGCCCAAACACTTCTTTCAGCATTATGCTAAGTTGACACATGGGTTGGATCATGTGTCAAAAGCGGGTATGATAATGCAGATGAGGGAATTATGGTTTACAAAAGGGTTTACAGTGGTTGCTGAAAATTTTTGCAAAAGGTGTGTTACGTGTAATACACACAATGTGGCTAGAGGGATAAAAACACCCTTGGCATCTCAACCAGCACCAGCAGGTCCATTTGAATATCTAATGATGGATTTCATCGAATTAACCCCTTGTGGGAAACAGAAACACTGTCTGGTGATGGTTGACATGTGGTCAAAATGGGTTGAGGCCTTCCCAACCTCGAAACAAGATTCGGCGGCAGTGGCAAAGGCTCTGTTAACCGAGATCGTTCCGAGATGGGGAATTCCCAGAAAAATCAGTTCTGATAATGGCAGACACTTTGTCAATGATGCGATAAAGCAGGTGGGTCAGTTCTTGGGAATTGACATGAGAACTCACTGCAGCTACGCGCCCTCGTCAGGTGGGGCAGTAGAGAGGCAGAACCAGACAATTAAGAACAAATTGGCGAAATGCTGCGAAGAGACGGGTCTGACTTGGCTTAAAGCTCTTCCAGTTGTACTGATGTACATGAGAATGAGAAAAAGAGTAAAACCAAACCTGAGCCCATTTGAAATTTTGTTTGGCAGACCACCATTCATGGGCATAGAGGGGGGAAAACAAAGGCTGCCATCAACGGATGTGTGTGAAAATGACATGTTGAATTACTGCAAAGAAATGTCTTGTCTGTTGTCAAATATTTCTGTGCAGGTAAAAGCTGCCCAGGGGAAGGTTGCTGAGACATTCCTGCACGAGGTCAGACCTGGCGATTTCGTGGTGATTCGTGATCACAGGAGAAAGAGCTGGAGATCAAAAAGGTGGCTAGGGCCTTACCAGGTGCTTCTGGTGACGCACACGGCGGTGAAGGTCGCAGAGAGGGCTACGTGGGTTCACATAAACCATTGCAGGAGGGTGCCGCCCATTGCGGAGGCGGAGCAATTGCTGGAGGAGGTTCAACGGGAGTGTCAGTAAACGCTAAGACCCAGTTCGAAAAAATATCAGCAGCAAGGAGGAGACGACTTTGATTGCGCAACCAGCATTTGGGTGGACACTGTAATCAACAGAACAGATAAGACTTTTAGTGCTTCGAAAACAGCACTTTCTCACATTCTTTGGTCATAACAGCATCTTTTGATAAAGAGTAACTGAGAGAACGGAGCGTCCAAGACCGTGGCACCCATTCAGAGTAACAGGAATGTGTGGCCTGTATAAAACCACATGTATAATGACTTTGTTGTCAGTAACAATTTGCTTGATAATACTACACTTTTCCTAGGGGTGGGAACAACAGTAACGATAAATAAAGTGAATGGGTTAGCATGGACTGTATTGGCAATAGCAAATGCCACTGAAAATGCTTTATCGATGATAAATGATGAAATGAGACATTTAAGAGAGGCAGTTATTCAGAATCGTTTAGTCTTGGATTTACTTACCGCAGAAAAGGGGGGGGTTTGTAAAATGCTAGGAGTATCTTGTTGTTTCAATATTCCAGATCACAGTGACAACATAACTGATGTGATTGAGCACATGAGAAAGGCGGTGCAGGAGCCTGAACTAGCGAACGACCAATGGCTTACCTGGATAATGAATCTTGAGGGGGGCTGGGGAATGTGGTTGGCTCAAACTGTGTTGCCAATTATAGTTATAGTAGTACTAATTTTGCTATGTATACCATGTATAATGCAATGTGTGTCTAGCTTAGTACAAAGACTGGTTAAGGTCGGAATGTCTGTTCAATTGGTGAAAATGACAGTCTATCCGGATGATGATGATGATGTTGATGACCGACAGGGTGATGATGCAAGTAGCGGAAGTTACAGTGAAAGGAGTAATTGAGTTATGATGTTTTTATTTTTATTTTTCTTCCTGAGAATGATTGATATGTAAAGAAGGTTAAAAGCAGTAGTTATCCGTATACGAGATGACGTACAAGGAGAGGGATTTTCTACATACTTTTATATTACTTTTAATATTTACATTTTATATTACTTTTAATATTTCAACAGTGATAAATTGATATGTTTATTTCCTACTATGAACTATACTTTTTCTTGTTTACAAAATGGTGACTGAGGGTTCGATTTAAATTGAAAACGCGATAGCAATGCCTGTCCGTTTAGCCCGGCCATTGGATAAAATTTTCTACGCTTGCAGATATTAGGGTCTGACCCCACAAAAACAGCCTAAGCATTTTTCCAATTTAAAAAAAAAAAAAAAAACTTACTTCACAGGTTCAAGAAGAGTGATCATTTATGTGAAAATCAGAGATGAAGAGTATAAGTGTGATGTAATGGCTTGAACTTGTATGTATTATTATTATTTTTACTATTATTATTACAATGTTTGATTAATCAGTTATCAGAGAATGATAAATAGGGAGGAATGTGGTGGAAATTTTCCTTGTCATGCATTAATCTTTAGTGGAACATATATTCAAGATGTATGCAGTCTATGGTTCGTTTACTCATAGTTAGAAAAGCATTCTTTGTGTGATTTACTGAGAAGGAGGTAAGAAAAAGCAGATGGGTAAAAGGGTCATCGTGAGGGCATTTACGGACTTATAGCCTGGGGGTCAGGGGGGCATTTGCATGCCTGTTCCCTGTTTAACACATTTAGGGGTGAATGAACTGACATCTCTCCCTGTAGGGAGGGAGAGAAGGAAAGCCTTGAACGAGAGGGGACTATAAAGCCGACTGGCAGCTGCTTTCTCTTATCTCTCTCTGTCTTCCCTCACTGACTTAGCTCATGTGTATTGATTGTGACGAGGAGATCTTCTCTTGCAAGGGAATAAATTACTTTTATTATTATAATTTGGACTCAAGAGTTGTCTCTTACTCAGTGATGATGTTTGTATGAAAGAAATTGCCACAACAACTTAAAAATTCCAACACTCTGAGCAGTTCTTATGTGTACAGGTAAACTATTCCACAAATTAGGTGCTACCACTGAAAAAGCTCGGTCACCTTTATTTTTTAATCTGGCTCTCGGAACATCCAGGAGTACCTGATTGGACGACCTCAGTGCTCTAACAGGAGTGTGGACATGTAAATGCTCTGATAAATAGGCAGGTGCCAACCCATATAAAATCTTAAAAACAATCAATAAAATCTTGAACTCAATCCTGAAGCGGACAGGAAGCCAGTGTAGTGAAGCTAAGACTGGGGTAATGTGCTCATACTTTTTTGTCCCAGTTAAGAGCCGAGCTGCTGCATTCTGGACTAACTGTAAGCGTTGAAGAGATGACTGATCCAAACCAACATACAACGAGTTACAATAGTCCAGTCTAGATGTTATAAAAACATGTATTACACTTTCAAACTCCTTACGCGGCAGGTAGGGCTTGACTTTAGCCAACAGTCTCAGTTGAAAAAAACTGGCTTTTACAACAGAACTAATCTGTTTTTCAAATTGAAAAGCACTGTCGAAAATCACACCAAGATTCCTGGTAAATGGACGAACATACAATTCTAAATGACCAAGTGCATCTACACAAGCACTTAAATCCCCAGGACGACCAAACACAACAATCTCAGTCTTATTTTCATTAAGACAAAGAAAGTTCTGATCCAGCCATGTTTTAAAATCTCTCAGGCAATTAAGTAATGACATAAATGAAGCTTTGTCACTTGTTTTGACAGGCAAATAAATTTGTACATCATCCGCATAACAATGGAAGAAAATATTGTGTTTTCTAAAAATATACACCAAAGGCAGCATATACAAAGAAAACAACATCGGGCCCAATATGGATCCTTGGGGAACGCCACAAGAAAGTGGGGCAGCAGATGAAGAAAATTCACCGAGGTGAACAGAAAAACTTCTGTCTGTCAAATACAATTGAAACCATTTAAGGGCAATGCCCTTAATACCGACACACTCTTCAAGTCTAGCCAAGAGAATCGAGTGGCTGACCGTATCAAAGGCCGCAGTCAAATCCAAGAGAACTAAAACAGCAGAGTTACCAGAGTCCACGGCTAAAAGAAGAGCATTAGAAACTCTCAAAGGAGCAGTTTCTGTACTGTGACGGGGCTTAAAACCAGACTGAAATTTTTCAAAAATAATAAATTTATCTAGAAACGATTTAAGTTGATTAAAAACTACTCTCTCCAATATTTTCGATAAAAATGGGAGTTTAGATATAGGTCTAAAATTAGACAAAATTGAAGAATCCAAATTACTCTTTTTTAGAAGCGGTTGAACAATGGCATGTTTAAAAACAGCTGGTACACACCCTGAGCTGAGAGATGTATTAACCAAAGATACAACGCTTGGTCCAACAGTGCCAAAAACATCTTTAACCAAGCGTGCAGGAATACTATCAAGGGGGCAGTTTGTAGGACGTAGCTGTTTAACTATGTCAGAAAGATGAGAAAATGTAACCGGCTCAAACTGCTGGAAGACAGCTGGGCAAAAAGAGAAAATAGGAGGGTCAGTGATAACCGTGATGAGTGGAAAACTAAGACCAGTAATCTTGTCCACAAAATATTTCAGAAAGTTTTCACATAAGATTAAAGATGGTACAATACAATCTGAATCACGTGGATTAACAAGAAAATTAAAAACACTAAAAAGAACCTGGGGCCGCTGTCTATTAGTAGCTACAACGTCTGAAAAAAAAATGTTTTAGCAGATTTTACAGCTCTCTGGTATTTATATAGTGCATCCTGCATCATTATGAACGAGATTTTTTGTTTATCCAGAGACAGCTACTCTGCAGTCACGTCTGAGAGAGCGGGTAGTGTCATTCAACCAGGGTTCAGACACAACTTTGGGATGTTTTTTCCTCAACGGAGCAACAGAGTCCAATATCTCAGTGCAAATACAGTCAAATAAGACAGTGAATTCTTCCACACTGAGATCACAGTCATCAAGATTGTACAACAACGAATCTTTAAAAACACTAGAAAACTTTGAGGCAGTTAAAGGGTTAATTGCCCGCTCACTGCGAGCAGAAGCACAGGTGGAAGTCTCCGAATTGGGAACAACCACAGTAAATAAGACAGGCAGGTGATCTGAAATACCTGTGTCACATATTTCATTGATAGTAATACATAAACCATACGACAACACAGGGTTATTATTGTACATAATTGTGACAAATTATTGTAACTATCTAGAGTTTTCAAAATGAGCAAAGTTGATAAATTCATCCAGTTAGAATTTTTTATTGGCACAACAAATATTTGTACATTGTCAAAGTAATTGCAGCGTTTCTGCATAAATTACAATGAGAACAGTGCAATATTTAGAAAAACAATATTGTGTTACTGACAATTAGTGAAACAATAGTCTACCAGAAACAGAGCCGTAACAATTAACTGAGCTGATTTCACCTCATTCATTATGAAAATCTCTGAGATTTTCTGTAAATTGGCACATTAACTCATTTCATTGTCAACAAAAAAAGCAGTGTTTGTTTTGTTTTTGTCCCACTTTAATTGTGTATGCCTGTAATTTAGCTCCAAATCACAGGTGAAAATTGTCATTTATTGCCTCTATGAAATAATGTATTACTCCAGTAAATAACCATCCATGAAATGTAATATTTTGTCTTTCATCACTATATATGTTTTCTTCACTAAAAATATAAACAAAATAAAAAATTCAAGTTTGGGAAGGTCACCCGCTCACCACATGGACTCTTGCACCATACAGACGTTTACATATCACTCTGAACTACAGTTCCCATCATGCATTGCACTGATTGCACATACAGAGCTGAATGCACTGATCACACAGCTGTCATCAATCACACTCTCACCTAAGAGCTAATACACACACTACCTACTAATATAAGAAATAAGACCTACAGGTGCATCTCAATAAATTAGAATGTCAAGGAAAAGTTCATTTATTTCAGTAATTCAACTCAAATTGTGAAACTTGTGTATTAAACAAATTCAATGCACACAGGCTAAAGTAGTTTAAGTCTTTGGTTCTTTTAATTATGATGCTTTTGGCTCACATTTAACAAAAACCCACCAATTCACTATCTCAACAAATTAGAATACTTCATAAGACTAATAACAAAAAAAATGTTTTAATTGTTGGCCTTCTGGAAAGTAGGGCTGCAACAACTAATCGATAAAATTAATTATTATCGATTATGAAAATCATTGACAACGATTCTCATTATCGATTAGTCGGGTCTGCCCACAGTGCATGTCCAACGTCAGCCGGTTGCTCAAATTACAGCACTGAATAGTATTTCTATGGACAAAATGCATCTAAAAATTGTGGAGGAAACAGAATGAGATGCTGCAGGAGAAGTACGTGATCCAAGCTGCCCAAAACATGATAATTCTTTATTTAGAGATTTAAGTTAATGCATTAGTGTAAAGGCTTGCCTTGTCAGGCACTGTGACATGCGTGTGCGTCCTCAGCGCAAAACGTTGTTCACGGTCATATCCTTATCTATAAATGTCACAAATTCACTCGAGCATTTCCATTTTTGCATAATGGTCCGTCCTGACAGCCTGTGTTTTAAGTTTAAAATACCAAATGGCGCGTGCACGCGCGTCAGACAGACAGAACACAGAGAGCGGGATTAAGCTGGTTTTGTTTTCGATATTCGTGACACATTCAGCGATAAACGGCAATAACTCTAATTCGACTTGCCCAAAAGAAATCTAAACCATGTGACCGCCAAAAAGGCAAAGCTGATCATGTTTCACAGCCTTCTTTTTCGTAGTTTTCGCTCGATGTAATAAGGACTAGCCCGCACAAGCCATCGCAATGTGCATCAAGCCGGGAGAGCTCGCTCTCTGCGGGGCTTTCAGTAAGGGACCGTGGGGAAAGTGCACGTTTTCTTCTTTGCTATAGCTCACTGGTCGGTGTTTTTGTAATAGCTTTTTAGTTAAAGGGCCTATAGACATTAGACCAGTGTCAATCAAGAGAGGGGGACAGTGGACATTTTTCACAACCTTCCATTTACACCTACTGGTAGAAAAGGGAATTGCATGTCAAAAATTAACTTTCTTTTTGTAATAACTTTCGTCAGCAGGAAGATAGAGACTTGACTGTGATCAAAGTGAGCGTGTGTTCCTGTCTCACCTGTTGGTTAACACTGAGTCTTTATTATCTTTATTATTATTATTTACGTTTTTAATGGAGATTTAAACTATATTCACTATATACAATGCATAACAAATGTATTAAAACAAATTTATGTAAGGTTTGTGCCACTCCTGCTCTAAACTAACAGCATTGGTCATTACCAAAATCATGTTTTAGCTTTCTGTATTGGTTAGTCCTCCAATATGCTTAAGCTCTTTAGTAACAGTAGTAGGCTATTTCTAATGCTATAATATAATTATTGCTGTTATCTATGAAAGAAAGGCAGAGCACTTTATGGTGTTTTTTTCAGATACCCAATTACAGTCAAAACGTACATAAACAATACAAGCAAGAATGCAAGCTGTTATGAGGCCATTTTTGTTATTATAAATACTAATTAGTTTTTTCTGTTTGTAATTTGCCCAATAAATGACAATAACATTTTTAGATTTTTTTTTTTTTTTGACAGATTCCTAAAATATTTGTTTTCTCTTTATGACAGGTGATCTAATAAATTAAGCATGGTATGTTTTCATAGCATTCCGTTTGTTTGAAGGACATTGACTAGAATGTGGAATAGTATGTTTTTTGTCAATAAAATTAAAATAATTTATTTAATCCGATTAATCGATTAATTTGAAAGAATAATCGGCCAACAAATCGATTATCGAAATAATCGCTAGTTGCAGCCCTACTGGAAAGTATGTTAATTTACTGTAAATGTACTCAATACTTGGTAAGGGCTCCTTTTGCTTTAATTACTGGCTCAATTCGGCGTGGCATGGAGGTGATCAGTTTGTGGCACTGCTGAGGTGGTATGGAAGCCCAGGTTTCTTTGACAGTGGCCTTCAGCTCATCTGCATTTTTTGGTCTCTTGTTTCTCATTTTCCTCTTGACAATACCTCATAGATTCTCTCTGGGGTTCAGGTCTGGTGAGTTTGCTGGCCAGTCAAGCAAACCAACACCATGGTCATTTAACCAACTTTTGGCAGTGTGGGCAGGTGCCAAATCCTGCTGGAAAATGAAATCAGCATCTTTTAAAAAGCTGGTCAGCAGAAGGAAGCATGAAGTGCTCCAACATTTCTTGGTAAACGGGTGCAGTGACGGTGGTTTTCAAAAAACACAATGGACCAACACCAGCAGATGACATTGCACCCCAAATCATCACAGAATGTGGAAACTTTTACACTGGACTTCAAGCAACTTGGGCTACAAACTTCTCCACCCTTCCTCCAGACTCTAGGACCTTGGTTTCCAAATTAAATACAAAACTTGCTCTCATCTGAAAAGAGGACTTTGGACCACTGGGCAACAGTCCAGTTCTTCTTCTTCTTAGCCCAGGTAAGACGCCTCTGACGACAACTGTAGCCAAACTTTTGACACGTCTGTATGTGGTGCTCTTGATGCCTTGACCCCAGCCTCAGTCCATTTCTTTGCTTGGATACGGCACTCTGTGAACAGACAGCTTCTTTGGCAATGAATGTTTGTGGCTTACCCTCCTTGTGAAGGGTGTCAATGATTGTCTTCTGGACAACTGTCAAATCAGCAGTCTTCCCCATGATTGTGTAGCCTAGTGAACCAAACCGAGAGACCATTTTGAAGGCGCAGGAAACCTTTGCAGGTGTTTTGAGTTGATTAGCTGATTGGCATGTCGCAATATTCTAATTTATTGAGATAGTGAATTGGTGGGGTTTTGTTAAATATGAGCCAAAATCATCACAATTAAAAGAACCAGAGACTTAACCCACTTCAAATCAAATCAAATCACTTGTATTGTCACACCACCACAGCACATGTGCCTTGGTGAGTAAAATTCTTGAGAGCGTGCTGCAGACAGTGCAGAAACAATTTACATATAGACAGTACATACTTACAGACTTATACAGAAGACAATGTGCAGAATACACATATATATATATATACTCAGTACACACTGTGTACTTTTTAAGACATACTTACAGTTATCAATACACGTTATGCACCATATGTACACATATATACACACAATATGCGAAGGTGCAGCAGATTTTACATAGGCCGGATACGCAATGTCATGGGTGTGCATTGGATGGTATCCAGTGGTAGCAGATAGGTTGTTGTTTGTGCAGTGTGTGCGTGTAGTCCAGTTGAACTGTGTAAAAGTTAAAGTGCAGTGCATGGCATGTCGTGAAGTGGGAGTGTGCTGTAGGGTGTATTAGTTTTTGCTGTTCAATAGCCTGATAACCTGAGGACAAAAGCTATCCCTCAGTCGGCTAGTGCGGGATCGGATGCTGCGGAGATGTCTTCCTGAGGGCAGCAGAGAGAGCAGACTGTGGGACGGGTGGCTGGAGTCCTTGATGATCCTCCAGACTTTCCTTATACACCGCCTGGTGTAGATGTCCTGGAGGGAGGGAAGCTCACCTCCAACAATGTGGCGGGCAGACGCCTCATCTGCCTACAGGTGTAGGTGTTGGTGTGCCTTCTTCAGCACTGCATCTGTGTGAGCAGACCATGTGAGATCCTCGGTGATGTGAATGCCGAGGAACTTAAAGCTGTTTACACGCTCCACAGGTGTCTTGTCGATGGTGATGGTGTGTGTTCTTTGCTCTGTCTCCTGAAATCCACCAGCAGCTCCTTGGTCTTGTCGATGTTGAGGGAGAGGTGGTTCTCCTGACACCATTTAGTCAGGATACTACCCTCCTCTCTGTAGGCCGTCTCATCGTTGTCAGTGATCAGGCCTATCACTGTGGTCATCAGCAAATTTGACGATGACGTTGGAGCTGTGTGTGGCGGTACAGTCATGTGTGTACAGGGGAGTACAGGAGTGGGCTGAGGACGCAGCCCTGAGGAGCACCAGTGTTGAGGACCAGGGGAGATGAGGTTTTGTTGTCCATTCTGACCACCTTCAGTCTGTGTGCATTGAATTTATTTAATACACGAGTTTCACAATTTGAGTTGAATTACTGAAATAAATGAACTTTCCCATGACATTCTAATTTATTGAGATGCACCTGTATTAGCAACAGACTTTTCAGCTAGTTCCTGTGGCTCAGTGTTCCTGTGGCTCAGTGGTTAGAGCATTGCGTTAGCAGCACAAAGATTGTGGGTTCGATTCCCAGGGAACACACATATTGACAAAAAAATGTATAGCCTGAATGCACTGTAAGTCGCTTTGGATAAAAGCGTCTGCTAAATGCATAAATATAAATGTAGTTATTGAGGCTAAATCAGTTTTGAAATACTGATTTTACGACATGATTTTCTCAGCAACAGCAACAAAAAAAAAAATCACAAAATTTAAGACAAATTAGAAATGAAAATGCAGATTCACTCTCTGCCAGCAGGTGGTGCTTTAACAGCAATTAAACATCGTTTCCTTGGATGCCGCTGTAAACAAAACAGTGCTGCGTTAATGAACACTAGTTTAACCCTCTGGGGTCTGAGGGTGTTTTGGGGCCTGGAGAAGTTTTGACATGCCCTGACATTTGTGTTTTTTAAGCATCGTGCTATGCTCTCCGACGTGCAGTAAGAGCCGCTAAACTCCGATACAGGGAGAGTATTGAGTCACATTTTCAGCTCAATGACTCTCGACGCATGTGGCAGGGACTGAAGACCATCTGTTCCTCTGGAAATAAATCCTCCGCAAAGGTGAGAGCAGATCCGTTGCTGGCCGAAGAGTTAAACACCTTCTACGGCCGCTTTGAATGCAATGGCGGCAGCGCAACTCTGCCGATCAACGCGTCTGGAAGCAGCAGACAGAGCAGCAATGATAATGTAATCACCGTGTCGGAGGACGAGGTTTGGAGGGAACTAAAGAGAGTGAACTTCAGGAAAGCAGCCGGACCTGATGGGATTACTGGCCGTGTTCTGAGGTCCTGCGCTGATCAACTTTCTGGTTTGTTTACTTCAATATTTAATGAGTCCCTCGCTACCTCTGTGGTTCCCACCTTCTTTAAAAAATCTGTCTTAATCCCAGTGCCTAAGAACAGTAAACCCTCTTGCCTGAATGACTATCGTCCAGTTGCCCTCACATCAACAGTCATTAAGGTTTTTGAGAGACTTTTAAAGAACCACATTTGCTCCTCCATCCCTGTTACTTTGGACCCTCTTCAGTTTGCCTATCGGCCAAATAGATCAATTGACGATGCCATCTTTCAGGTCCTGCACTCTTCCCTTACACACATTGACAGCAAAAATGGCAACTATGTAAGGCTGCTTTTCATCGACTATAGCTCAGCTTTCAATACTATAGTCCCCATCAAGCTAGCTGATAAACTCACAGACCTCGGCCTAAACTCTTTACTCTGTGACTGGATTCAAGATTTCCTCACCAGCAGACCTCAAGTGGTGAAAATGGGCCAGTTCACCTCAAACTTCATCACCCTGAACGTAGGAGCCCCACAGGGTTGTGTCCTGAGTCCCCTGCTCTACTCTCTCTACACACACAACTGTGTGTCCTGTCACAGCTCCACTTCTATTGTTAAATTTGCTGATGATACTGTGGTTCTGGGCCTCATTACCAACAATGATGAGACCGCATACTTGGATGAGGTAGAGAGACTTACATCATGGTGCCAGGACAACTGTCTCTCTCTGAACGTGAGCAAAACTAAAGAGCTGATTGTGGACTTCAGGAAGAGACAGCAGCGGCCCTACACTCCTCTTATGATCAGTGGGACCCCTGTGGAGAGGGTGAGCAGCTTCAAGTACCTCGGTGTAAACATCTCTGAGGACCTGACTTGGACTGCACACATTCAAACACAGGTTAAGAAAGTCAGTCAAAGACTGTACCATCTGCGACAACTGAGGAAATTCAAGGTCTCACCAGCAATCCTGAAAACGTTCTATTCAGGGGCCATAGAAAGTGTACTGACTCAGTGCATCTCAGTGTGGTATGGTAACGTCTCAAATCAGGACTGCAAAGCTCTGCAGAGAGTTGTGCGCTTAGCTGAGCGCATCTCAGGGTCTGCTCTTCCCTCTCTGCAGGACATCTACCTCAAACACTGCAAAAGAAGAGCTGCTAAAATCTCAAATCACCCTGGTAACCGTCTCTTCATTTTACTGCCATCTGGCAAGCGCTTCAGGAGAATGATGACAGAAACTGAGAGACTTAGGAGGAGCTTCTTCCCCCCGGCCATCAGGCTCCTAAACTCAAACTCGGTCTAATAACATTTACAGGACCCAATTTAATAAACTGTAAAACATTCACTATTCTCCCTCATCCGTATTGCTGCTATGTGTATATATCCGGTACAACCTGTTTGCACATTCTTCTTGCACAGCCCTGCTTATATTATTATTTATTAAGTCCACAGTATACTGTATTGCACATTTAATTTTATAGCACATTTTACTCTTTATTTTTTCACCTATATTTATATATATTATCTTGAGTTGTGTTACATATTTTGCACTGTCCATTGAGCGGACCTGACCTGATTTACATTTCACTGATTATATTCTGTATAATTGAGTATGTGACAAATAAAAAAACCTTGAACCTTGAACGTACATTTTTATACTGTAAACAAGATAATCATATATCCAACGAGGTTGGAGGCAGAGATGCCGGCGGCATTCAACTTTTTGCATCAGGTAGTATATGGATCAGTTAATTGTTAATCATCATTGACAAAATTATATAAATTACGGTTCCTAAAAAAACTGCTGCGATTATATCGGTACCGTATCTACTTGGTTTGCATCTGTTTCTCCAGTATGAAGATTTAATCTGTCTTTATTGTACGCCACTGTACACTTTTAGTTCACTACTCAATGCAACGATACCTTCAAAATGGCGCCTCGGTGACATCACATAATAAACGCACGTGACTGACAAAGACTGATTTGAAAAGCGCGATCAGCTCGTGGGCGTGACAGCATTAGATATAATGAGTTGAAACAGGAAAACTGGACATCGCATTGTTTCATACGGATTACTTTATCACAGAATATTGTTTTAGACGTGACTTGCTTCATTTAAAAGTAGACGTTTCAAGCCTTCTATACATACAATTTATCATGTATTAGAGGCGAGTATTCGTGGAGATTCATGTTGTTTCATTTACGTGTCTGTGAAGAGAGGTGACAGAGACAGAGCCGGCAGAGAACGTACCCTGTTTATTTTATTAATTTTAGAAAAGCACATTGTTTCATTGTTATTAGGACTATACAGAAATAAAAGTAGACCATTTGCAGTTCCAAATGATACCTTATTCTTATCTGTACGATCAAAACTGACTGAGTATGTTTAGCTCTTTTCGCGGTCATAAAGGAAATACGAGACAGCCCGCACCGGTGCTGTCTTCAAACCCACTGTTCACGAGTCCAAGTCAAGTCCCAAGTCTTTATTTATGCAACTTAAGTGCGACTCGAGTCCAAGTCGCAGACTCGAGTTTCCATCTCAGATTGGGCCCCATTCCTATATTTGCCATCAACGTCACCGCCATATTGGTCCGGGCAAGGAGGGTTACTACCTTCTACCGACTATCTTCTGTGGTCAGATTTGGTAGCTGAGCTACCAAATGATCATATTCACATCATCTTACAATGGCAGAAACAATGGGAGGAAGGAAGAACAGAGAGAATGCTTTATAACAAGCAAATAAATGTGGATAAATGTAGAATAACAAGGAGAAATATAAAGGAAGAATAAATTAGATCTATTAGCCTACTTAGATTTGGACATACAGCCCTTAACAGTACCTTGAATGAAATAAGGCAACATCAGACAGGAAAATGTGATCATTGTGATCAAGAGGAAACTGTGGAACACGTTATAATGAAATGTCCGATGTATAATAGTGAAAGGAGAATATTGGTTTGTAATTTGAAAATAATTAAGATGAAGTTTGACTTGCTGCATGTTGCAAATGAACTCATGTGATGAATGTATACATTTTTAATGCTTTATTTTAATATGAATGATTTAGATAAAAGAATATAGCTGTTAGGAGATATATTAGGGAAAAGGTTTTGCGAACTTGGCCCATACTCCTAACCAGCAGGTGGCGGTAATGCGTCTTGAAGTTGTATGCCAACCACCATTAAAATCTACAAGAAGAAGAAGACATCGTTTTACAAATCTAGTACAGAAGTTGAAGAGAAGATTGAAGACATGAGTGATCCAGAACCAGCCAGAATAAAACAAGAAGATACTGAGGAACAAACAGGTTGGTGTCCGTTCATGACTCTTCATTATTGACAACTAAGAAACATTAAAGCCCAGGCTTTAAAAAAAAATATGCAGTGGCTGTGAAATAATATAAATAATTTTAATGTCACTAACAAGGAATGAAAGAACTAACTTTCTGTGCATCAAATATCTGATTCTTGATATTCACAGATAAATATGTGACCCGTTTGGTTTCTGTTATTACAGTTTATTTCAGCTGCTTACACACAACATCTTTACTTGTCACACAATTTCTGAAACATGACACTTAAACACCAGAATCACACACCAAATCTTCAGAACCATACACTAATTATCAGCCTTTGACTTTTTGCAAAACACAACACACAATTCTCTGTGTAACACAAAAAAATCTAACAGCAATTAATATTATGGCAAAGGTGTTTTTAAATGTTTTCCTTTGAGATGTGTTTGTGATATTTTGAATGCAGTGCTTCATTTTGCAAGAAATGTGAGGCACTTTGCATTTTGTGTGTGCAATTCTTGGATTTGTGTAAAGTTTTGAAAATGTGTGTAAGCAAGGTTCACTTAAACTGATTTTAACAACATTTCTTTATTTTAGACTGGATAGAAGTAAAACAGCAAAGACATGAGCTGAATGAAGTGGAGGAGGAACATTGTAAAATCAAAACCTCAAGAAAAAAAGCCAAACCGCTGCACACCTGCTCTCTGTGTGGAAAGAGTTTCGGAAACAAAGGAAACTTTAACAAGCACATGAGAATCCACACTGGAGAGAAAACGTACACATGCCCTCAGTGTGGAAAGAGTTTTACTGCCGCAGAAAATCTCCGTAAACATCTGCTCTTTCATTCTGGAGAAAAGCCATTTAGCTGTGATCAATGTGAAAAAAAGTATATTTCATCATCAAGTCTAAAAAAACACATGAATATGCATTCAGATGAGAAGCCTCATGTGTGTTCTTACTGTGGAAAGAGTTTTTCATGGCTGGCCAGTTATAAACAGCACCAGAAAATACATTATAAAGTGAGAGGTCATGTTTGTTGTGAGTGTGGGAAGAGCTTTACTAGATCTAGCCGTCTGAAATGTCACCAACGAATTCATACTGGAGAAAAATATTACACGTGCTCATATTGTGACAAGAGTTTCTTTCAGTCTGGCAACCTGAAAAAGCATGTGCGAGTTCATACTGGGGAGAAGCCGTATCGCTGTACTCAGTGTGGAAAGAGTTATGGTGATGCATCAAGTCTCAGTTATCATCTGCACGTTCACTCTGGAGAAAAGCCATTTAGCTGTGATCAGTGTGATAAAAAGTTTATTTCATCAGCACATCTAAATAATCACCTGACAGTTCATTCAGATGAGAAGACTCATGTGTGTTCCTTCTGTGGAAAGAGTTTTTCAAGGCTAGATGTTTGTAAACGGCATCAGAAAACACATGAAGAAGTGAAAGATCATGTGTGTTGTGAGTGTGGGAAGAGCTTTACTACAGCCGGCGAACTGAAACGTCACCAAAGAATTCATACTGGAGAAAAACCTCACAAGTGCTCATATTGTGACAAGAGTTTCACTCGGTCTGGAAACCTGAAAGTTCATGAGCGAGTTCATACTGGAGAGAAGCCGTATCGCTGTACTCAGTGTGGAAAGAGTTTCATTCAGTCAGTAAGTCTAGTGAATCATATTAAAAAGCATTGTTCTCTGTCTGAGTGAGAAAATGTTTTCTACAAATTCAATATATAAGTAAATATTGTGAGATTCAGATACAGTAAATATGAGATTAGTTTAAAAAAATACTTATTATGCTGTGAAATACCGCAAGATTTTCAAAAAAAAAAAAAAAAAAAAATGTAAGCATGTTTTTCGATGGGGGGGAGAGTGAATGTACAGTGCTCTCTCTCTCTCTATCTCAATACCACGACTGAGGTGCCCTTGAGCAAGGCACCGAACCCCCAACTTCTCCCCGGTCGCCGCAGCATAAATGACTTCGGGTGTGTGTTTTCACTGCTGTGTGTGTGTGTGCACTTGGGATGTAAATGTAGCCTGCTCCTCTATATTTAGCCAGGTAAGAGGGGCGAAGAACTTAGTATGGTTTGGTGAATGGAAGCATGGTTTGTCTCTCATGGTTAACCCAAGATACACAGAGTCCAGATTGAGAAACTGGGGTTTTAAGCTCAATCAAGTAAGTGGCGCTTTTTTTCTGAGCTATGTTAAATTGGGTTTGGTCATGGACAAGCTGTATTGTATCAATCATGTTTTAAAGTTTCCGTTTGGCTTTTAAATGGCATGCTAATGTTAGTTTATAGAAGGACTTTTTATATATATAGGCATGATCTTCAATTCATCAACTTTGTGGATTCTATGCTGCTGTTGTGCCTGGACCCTATGGGTTCAGTATCCAGAGGACAGCGGTATCAAGGCCTCAATTTATGTTTGGCGGTTGGGATTCTTTTTGAACTGTTTCTTTGGATTATTTCACCTACTGGACACTTCATCACTGCACGGGACAATTGACTCTAATTAATAACTCCTAGAGATTACTCCACAAACTGCATGACAATGGTCATATAAGGTTTGATTTCCATTCATCTGCATTGCTGAACGTCAATGCTAGGATTGTGGTAGTGTGTATTTTTCCTTTTGTTTACTATTTTTTTATTTCTTTAGATGTGTTTCGTTTAAGTAAATAATTTTTCCTGATCTCTCAAATTTGGTGTTTTGATTTGTTTGTTTAAATGCCAGTTTGGTCGGTGGGTCCCTCCCTCTAATTATCTTGTAATTCGCCTCTCTAAGGTGTTCTTAAGGAGACCATTACAGATTGGCAGAACACTAACTCAGTAAATGCAGAGCACTAATTCAGTGTATGGGTCACCAGACTTGGTCACGTCACTTTCACTTTCCAGAACCATCCAGAATAAATCATGAAGACACTGAGGAAAAAACAGGCTTTGGTCCATTCTTGAGGCTTCATTTCTGACTGTTTTAGTAGCTGTGAAATATTGATCAGTATATGGATGATAAATGATACAGAAATGTGTTTAAATGATCATGACTCGGTACAGCAGTAACAAGTGAATGACAGAACTAAGCTTTGCTCCATTAAATATCTGATACCACAGACTGATACCTGATCTCTGCTGTTTTCTGCTGTAAAATCAGGGTTCACATAATTTTTTTCACATTTATCCGCCTTAAAATTATTGTAACTATCTAGAGTTGCCAAAATGAGCAAAGTTTATCAATTTATCCAGTTAAAATTTTATTGGCACGACAAATTTTTGTACATTGTCAAAGTAATTGCAGCGTTTCTGCATAAATTACAATGAAAACAGTGCATTATTAAGAAAAACAATATTAGTGACAATTAGTGAAACAATAGTCTGACAGAAAGAGAGCTGTAACAGTTAACTGTGCTGGTGCTGATTTCACCTCATTCATTATGAAAATGTCTGAGATTTACTGCAAATTGGCACATTAACACATTTCATTGTGTCAAGAAAAAAAAACACTTTTTGTTTTGTTTTTGTCCCACTTTAATTGTGTATGCCTGTAATTTAGCTCCAAATCATAGGTGAAAATTGTAATTTATTGCTTCCTCTACGAAATAATGAATTACTCCAGTAAATAACCATCCATGAAATGTAATATTTTGTCTTTCATCACTATTTATGTTTGTCTTCATTAAAAATATAAATAAAAAAATGAAAATTTCAAGTTTGTGAAGGTCACCCGCTCACCACATGGACTCTTGCACCATACAGATGTTTACATATCACTCTGAAATACAGTTCCCATCATGCATTGCACTGATTGCACATACACAGCTGAATGCACTGATCACACAGCTGTCACCAATCACATGCTCACCTAAGAGCTATTACACACACTACCTACTAATATAAGAAATAAGACCTACAGGTGCATCTCAATAAATTAGAATGTCAAGGAAGGTTCATTTATTTCAATAATTCAAATTGTGAAACTTGTGTATTAAATAAATTAAATGCATACAGACTGAAGTAGTTTGAGTCTTTGTTTCGTTTATTTGTGATGATTTTGGCTCACATTTAACAAAAACCCACCAATTCACTATCTCGACAAATTAGAATACTTCATAAGACCAACAAAAAAAAAACATTTTTAGTGAATTGTTGGCCTTCTGGAAAGTATGTTAATTTACTGTACATGTACTCAATACTTGGTAGGGGCTCCTTTTGCTTTAATTACTGCCTCAATTCGGCGTGGCATGGAGGTGATCAGTTTGTGGCACTGCTGAGGTGGTATGGAAGCCCAGGTTTCTTTGACCGTGGCCTTCAGCTCATCTGTATTTTTTGGTCTCTTGTTACTCATTTTCCTCTTGACAATACCTCATAGATTCTCTCTGGGGTTCAGGTCTGGTGAGTTTAATTGCCAATCAAGCACACCAAAACCATGGTCATTTAAGCAACTTGTGGTGCTTTTGGCAGTGTGGGCAGGTGCCAAATCCTGCTAGAAACGGAAATCAGCATCTTTAAAAAGCTGAAGTCAGCAGAAGGAAGCATGAATTGCTCCACAATTTCTTGGTAAACGGGTGCAGTGACGTTTTCAAAAAACACAATAGACCAACACCAGCAGATGACATTGCACCCCAAATCATCACAGACTGTGTAAACTTAACACTGGACTTCAAGCAACTTGGGCTATGAGCTTCTCCACCTTTCCTCCGGACTCTAGAACCTTGGTTTCCAAATGAAATACAAAACTTGCTCTCATCTGAAAAGAGGACTTTGGACCACTGGGCAACAGTCCAGTTCTTCTTCTCCTTAGCCCAGGTAAGACGCTTCTGATGACAACTGTAGCCAAATTCCTTGACACGTCTGTGTGTGGTGGCTCTCGATGCCTTGACCCCAGCCTCAGTCCATTCCTTGTGAAGTTCACCCAAATTCTTGAATCGAGTTTGCTTGACAATCCTCACAAGGCTGCGGTTCTCTCGGTTGGTTGTGCATCTTTTTCCTTCCACTCAACTTTCTGTTAACATGCTTGGATACAGCACTCTGTGAACAGACAGCTTCTTTGGCAATGAATGTTTGTGGCTTACCCTCCTTGTGAAGGGTGTCAATGATTGTCTACTGGACAACTGTCAGATCAGCAGTCTTCCCCATGATTGTGTAGCCTAGTGAACCAAACAGAGACCATTTTGAAGGAGTCTAGGACACCGATGAGCCCCAGAGACAGATCTCCAGTGAAGACCTCGTCACCTAGACATCCATCAGGGAAAGACCACTGGAACCAGTGGCCAACTTCAAATTTGACTTTGATGCAGTTGGAACAAACTACTTGTTCGTCGGGCCAGAGGGGAACTGGCCCCCCGACTAAACCTGGTTTCTCCCAAGGTTTTTTCTCCGTTCTGTCACCGATGGAGTTTTGGTTCCTTGCCGCTGTCGCCTCTGGCTTGCTAAGTTGGGGACACTTCATTTCCAGCAAAATCATTGACTTCATTGCACAGATATTATTTAAACTGAACTGAGCTAGACGATGGCAATCACTAAATTCAATAATGAATGTGTTCCTGTGGCTCAGTGGTTAGAGCATTGCGTTAGCAGCGCAAAGGTTGTGGGTTCGATTCCCAGGGAACACATGTACTGACAAAAAAATGTATAACCTGAATGCACTGTAAGTCGCTTTGGATAAAAGTGTCTGCTAAATGCATAAATGTAAATGTAATGAAATGCCTTCAGCTGTAAATTGAGTGTTAAATCTTGTCATTTTACATTGAGACAATTTTTCTATTTTCATATTGTTCAGTGCTTTGTTACAATTTGTATTGTTAAAAGCGCTATATAAATAAAGGTGACTTGACCATTTTGAAGGCTCAGGAAACCTTTGCAGGTGTTTTGAGTTGATTAGCTGATTGGCATGTCACCATATTCTAATTTGTTGAGATATTGAATTGGTGGGTTTTTGTTCAAAGTGAGCCAAAATTATCACATTTATAAGAACCAAAGATTTAAACCACTTCAAATCAAATCACTTTTATTGTCACATCACCACAGCACATGTGCCTTGGTGAGTGAAATTCTTGAGAGCATGCACCCAGATGCAGCTTTTATTATCACGGGGGACTTTAATAAAGCCAACTTCGGAACAATAGCTCCAAAATACTTTCAACACGGCACCATCAACACGCGTGGAGATCGTATACTCGACCATTGTTACACTTCTTTCCGGGACGCATACAAGTCCTTCCCCCGCCCACCTTTCGGCAAATCGGATCACTCTTCCGTTCTGCTTCTGCCTGCTTATAGGCAGAAACTGAAACGTGAAGCACCCGCCCTCAGGACAATACAATGCTTGTCGGACCAATCGGACGCTATACTACAGGACTGTTTTGATCACGTGGACTGGGACATGTTCCGGGCAGCGTCTGATGACGACATAGAGGCGTATTCAGATACGGTCACGTGTTTTATCAGGAAGTGTATAGAAGACGTAGTTCCGACAAAAACAATCCGTATCTACCCCCATTTACCCCATCATGGATTACCCCATCATGGATTACCCCATCAGCTTCGGTCAGAAATCTTGGTGTAATCTTCGATGACCAGCTGACCTTCAAAGAGCACATTGCAAAGACTGCTCGATCTTGCAGGTTTGCACTACACAACATCAGAAAGATCAGGCCCTTTCTGACAGAGCATGCTGCACAACTTCTTGTCCAGGCCCTTGTCATTTCTAGACTGGACTACTGCAATGCTCTTCTAGCTGGACTTCCATCAAACACAATCAAACCTCTACAAATGATTCAGAATGCAGCGGCACGACTGGTCTTCAACGAGCCCAAAAGAGCCCATGTTACACCTCTCTTTGTCTCCTTGCACTGGCTACCAGTTGCAGCTCACATCCAGTTCAAGACACTGATGCTTGCACATAGAACAACCACAGGCTCAGCACCCACCTACTTCCACTCACTATTACGAATTTACATCCCCTCCAGAAGTCTGAGATCTGCTAGTGAGCGACGCCTCGTGGTACCATCAGAGAGAGGCTCAAAATCACTCTCCAGAACATTCTCTTTTACCGTTCCTGGCCGGTGGAATGATCTTCCCACCCCATCCGGAATGCTGGATCCCTGTCAATTTTCAAGCAACAACTGAAAACTCATCTCTTTCAACTCTACTTGACTACATAAAAAAAAAAAAAAAAAAAAAAAAAGAAAAATTGAACTTTCACTTTTTCAAAATCTTCATCTTTCTCTTTATCTTTCTCTCCTTCCCTTGCTAGCTTGTACTTATTTGAACAATGCCTGAGACTTGGTGTTATTGGCACTTCCTCTGTATGTTTGCCTCTTCAAGATTAATCGCTTTATGTACTCCCAATTGTAAGTCGCTTTGGATAAAAGCGTCTGCTAAATGACTAAATGTAAATGTACCCCAACCAAAAACCGTGGATTAACAGCGATGTTCGATCAGCCTTGTCAGCACGGACATCTGCCTTTAAATCCGGAAACACTGACGATCGGAAACAAGCCAGTTACGATCTCAGGAGATCCATCAAAGCAGCCAAACGACAATACAAAAACTAAGTTGAAGAACATTTCAACAACAACAACCCAAGAAGCATGTGGCAGGGCATTAACAACATCACAGGCTTTAAAGGGAATAAACCAGCTACTGTGAACATTGCCGCATCTCTACCGGACGAGCTCAACACTTTTTATGCTCGTTTCGAGGCTGATAACACCGCCCATACAGAGAGCGCTCACACGGCTGCTGCAGAAGAGGTCAGTCCACTCTCGCTTTCTGTCGCGGATGTAACCCGATCTTTCAAACGGGTGAACATCCGTAAAGCCGTGGGCCCGGATGGCATACCAGGCCGTGTGCTCAAAGCATGCGCTTTCCAGCTAGCCGGGGTTTTTACAGACAATTTCAATCTGTCCCTCTCTCTGTCTGTGGTTCCCTCATGCTTCAAAAAATCAACCATTGTGCCCATACCGAAGAAAAATAAAATCACATGCTTGAACGACTGGAGGCCCGTTGCTCTGACCCCCATCTTCAGCAAGTGTTTGAGAAGCTCGTCAGAGAACACATCTGCTCTGTGCTGCCTGCTTCACTGGACCCACTACAATTTGCATACCGCAGTAACCGTTCCACAGACGATGCCATTGCCTTCGCCCTGCACACTGCTCTCTCCCACCTGGAAAATAAGAACACCTATGTGAGGATGCTGTTCGTGGATTATAGTTCGGCATTTAACACCATAGTGCCTGCCACACTGATTGCGAAGCTCCAGACTCTGGGACTGAACAGATCTCTGTGCAGCTGGATCCTGGACTTCCTGACAGGCAGAAGTCAGGTGGTCAGAATGGGCAACAACACCTCATCTCCCCTGACCCTCAACACTGGTTCTCTACAGGGCTGCGTCCTCAGCCCACTCCTGTACTACCTGTACACACATGACTGTACAGCTACACACAGCTCCAACGTCATTGTCAAATTTGCTGATGACACAACGGTGATAGGCCTGATCACCGACAACGATGAGACGGCCTACAGAGAGGAGGTGAGTACCCTGACTAAATGGTGTCAGGAGAACCACCTCTCCCTCAACATCGATAAGACCAAGGAGCTGGTGGTGGATTACAGGAGACAGAGCAGAGAACACACACCCATCACCATCGACAAGACACCTGTGGAGCGGGTGAGCAGCTTTAAGTTCCTCGGCGTTCACATCACCGAGGATCTCACATGGTCTGCTAACACAGATGCAGTGCTGAAGAAGGCACAGCAGCGTCTCTTCTTCCTGAGACGGCTGAGGAAGTTTGGAACGAGCCCCAGAATCCTCAGATCCTTCTACACCTGCACTGTGGAGAGCATCCTGACCGGCTGCATCACCGCCTGGTTTGGAAACAGCACCGCTGGCAACCGCAGGGCTTTGCAATGGGTCATGCGAACTGCCCGCCACATTGTTGGAGGTGAGCTTCCCTCCCTCCAGGACATCTACACCAGGCGGTGTACAAGGAAAGCCCGGAGGATTATCAAAGACTCCAGCCACCCGTCCCACAGACTGCTCTCTCTGCTGCCCTCAGGGAGACGTCTCCGCAGCATCCGATCCCGCACTAGCCGACTGAGGGACAGCTTTTTCCCTCAGGCTATCAGGCTAATGAACAGTCAGAAATAACTCACCCTACATCACACTCCCACTCACACAACATGCCATGCACTGCACTTTAACACAGTTCTACCGGACTACACACACACACACTGCACTAACACATCTGCTATCACTGGACACCATACTATGTACATCCATGACATTGCATATGCATAATCTGTTGCACCTTTGCACAACTATCTGTTGCACAACCATATGCTGTAAATTTATAATCTGTTGCACCTTCACATAATACTATGTATAGATGTGTACATACAGTGTATAATGTGGATCGATAACTAAGTATGTCTTTATAGTACACTGTGTGTACTGAGAATATGTATGTGTATTTTGCACATTGTCTTCTGTACAGTCTGTAAATACGTACTGTCCATATGTAAATTGTTGTTGTTGTTTTTTTTTTGCACTGTCTGGAGCACGCTCGTAAGAATTTCACTCGCCAAGGCACTTGTGCTGTGGTGATGTGACAATAAAAGTGATTTGATTTGATTTGAAGAGAGGTGACAGAGACAGAGCCGGCAGAGAACGCACCCTGTTTATTTTATTAATTTTAGAAAAGCACATTGTTTTGTTGTTATTAGGACTATACAGAAATAAAAGTAGACCCTTTGCAGTTTCAAATGATACCTCATTCTTATCTGTACGATCAAAACTGGCTGTGTATGTTTTGCTCTTTTTGTGGTCATAAAGGAAATACGAGACAGCCCGCACCGGTGCTGGCTTCAAACCCACTGTTCACGAGTCCAAGTCAAGTCCCAAGTCTTTATTTATGCAACTTAAGTGCGACTCGAGTCTTTCCATCTCAGATTGGGCCCCGTTCCTATATTTGCCTGGGGCCCCCAATTCACTAAATCCGTCCCTGGCAGGGGCCATAGACATTTAATAAATACCTAGATGCCTCATTGTCAACGTCGCCGCCATATTGGTCCGGGCAAGGAGGGTTACTACCCTCCGTAGACTTCTGTGGTCAGATTTGGTAACTGAGCTGCCAAATGATCATATTCACATCATAATACAAAAGCAGAAAAAATAGGAGGAAGGAAGAACAGAGAGAATGCTTTATAACAACCAAATAAATGTGGGTAAAGGTAGAATAACAAGGAGAAATATAAAGGAAGAATAAATTATATATATTAGCCTACTTAGATTTGAACATACAGCCCTTAACAGTACCTTGAATGAAATAAGGCAACATCAGACAGGAAAATGTGATCATTGTGATCAAGAGGAAACTGTGGAACACGTTATAATGAAATGTCCGATGTATAATAGTGAAAGGAGAATATTGGTTTGTAATTTGAAAATAATTAAGATGAAGTTTGACTTGTTGCGTGTTGTATAACGAATGTATGAATGTTTAATGCTTTATTTGAATATGAATGATTTAGATAAAATAATATAGGTGTTAGGAGGTATATTAGGAAAAAGGTTTTGCGAACTTGGCCCATACTCCTAAGCAGCAGGTGGCGGTAATGCGTCTTGAAGTTGTATACCAACCACCATTAAAATCTACAAGAAGAAGAAGACATCGTTTTACAAATCTAGTACAGAAGTTGATGAGAAGATTGAAGACATGAGTGATCCAGAACCAGCCAGAATAAAACAAGAAGATACTGAGGAACAAACAGGTTGGTGTCCATTCATTATTCTTCGATATTGCCAACTAAGAAACATTAAAGCCTCAAGCTTTAAAAAAAATATGCAGTGGCTGTGAAATAATATAAATCATTTTAATTTCACTAACAAGGAATGAAAGAACTAACTTTCTGTGTATCAAAGATCTGATTCTTGATATTCACAGATAAATATGTGACCCGTTTGGTTTCTGTTATTACAGTTTATTTCAGCTACTTGCACACAATTTCTGAAACATGACACTTAAACACCAGAAGCACACACCAAATCTGCAGAACCATACACTAATTATCAGCCTTTGACTCAGTTTTCAATTTCATAAAACACTTTTTGCAAAACACAACACTCAATTCTCTATGTAACACAAAAAATCTATCAGGAATTACTATTATGGCAAATGTTTTCCTTTGAGATGTGTTTGTGATATTTTTAATGCAGTGCTTCATTTGGCAAGAGATGTGAGGCACTTTGCATTTTGTGTGTGCAATTCTTGGATTTGTGTAAAGTTTAGAAAAAAAAGGCAAAGTTTAAAAAATGTGTGTAAGCAACTGAAAAAAATGCAAATCAGGTTCACTTAAACTGATTTTAACAACTTTTTATTTTTATTTTAGACTGTATAGAAGTAAAACAGCAAAGACATGAGCTTTATGAAGTGGAGGAGGGACATTGTAAAATCAAAACCTCAAGAAAAAAAGCCAAACAGCTGCACACCTGCTCTCTGTGTGGAAAGAGTTTCAGTGAAAAAGGAGTCCTTAAGAGGCACATGAGAATCCACACTGGAGAGAAACCGTACACATGCCCTCAGTGTGGAAAGAGTTTTACTGCAGCACAAAATCTCCGAAAACATCTGCTCTTTCACTCTGGAGAAAAGCCATTTAGCTGTGATCAGTGTGATAAAAAGTTTATTTTATCATCAAGTCTAAAAACACACCTGACAGTTCATTCAGATGAGAAGCCTCATGTGTGTTCTTGCTGCGGAAAGAGTTTTTCATGGCTGGCCAGTTATAAAAAGCATCAGAAAATACATAATGAAGTGAAAGATCATGTGTGTTGTGAGTGTGGGAAGAGCTTTACTGCAGCTGACCGTCTGAAACGTCACCAAAGAATTCATACTGGAGAAAAACCTTACAAGTGCTCATATTGTGACAAGAGTTTCTTTCAGTCTGGAGACCTAAAAAAGCATGAGCGAGGTCATACTGGAGAGAAGCCATATCACTGTACTCAGTGTGGAAAGAGTTATGCTGATGCATCAAGTCTCAGTTATCATCTGCACGTTCACTCTGGAGAAAAGCCATTTAGCTGTGATCAGTGTGATAAAAAGTTTATATCATCATCACATCTAAATAGTCACCTGAGAGTTCATTCAGATGAGAAGCCTCATGTGTGTTCTTTCTGTGGAAAGAGTTTTTCAAGGATAGAAATTTGTAAACAGCATCAGAAAACACATGAAGAAGAGAAAGATCATGTGTGTTGTGAGTGTGGGAAGAGCTTTACTCGAGCTGGTGATCTGAAACGGCATCAAAGAATTCATACTGGAGAAAAACCTCACAAGTGCTCATATTGTGGCAAGAGTTTCACTCATTCTGGAAACCTGAAAGTTCATGAGCGAATTCATACTGGAGAGAAGCCGTATAACTGTACTCCGTGTGGAGAGAGTTTTGCTGGAGCATCGGGTCTCAGTTATCATCTGCACATTCACTCTGGAGAAAAACTATTTAACTGTGATCAGTGTGATAAAAAGTTTATTTCAACGTCAAGTCTAAAAAATCACCTGACAGTTCATTCAGAAGAGAAGACTCATGTGTGTTCTTTCTGTGGAAAGAGTTTTTCACGGATGTATGTTTGTAAACAGCATCAAAAAACACATGAAGAAGAGAGAGATCATGTGTGTTGTGAGTGTGGGAAGAGCTTTACTACAGCTGTCTATCTGAAAGAGCACCAAAGAATTCATACTGGAGAAAAACCTTACAAGTGCTCATATTGTGACAAGAGTTTCACTCAGTCTGGAAACCTGAAAGTTCATGAGCGAGTTCATACTGGAGAGAAGCCGTATCGCTGTACTCAGTGTGGAAAGAGTTTCACTCGGTCAGAAAATCTAGTGACTCATATTAAAAAGAATTGTTCACTGTCTGAGTGAGAAAATGTTTTCTACAAATTCAATATTTCAAGTAAATAATGTGAGATTCAGATACAGTGACTATGAGATTAGCTAAAAAAAAAGAAATACCACAAGATTCGGTGGGGGGAATGAATGTACAGCGCCCTCTCACCACCTCAATATCACGACCGAGGTGCTCTTGAGCAAGACACCGAACCCCCAACTGCTCCCCGACTGCCGCAGCATAAATGACTGCCCACTGCTCCGGGTGTGTGTTTTCACTGCAACCTATTTTAGTTTCGTTTTTGTCCCACTTTAATTGTGTATGCCTGTAATTTAGCTCCAAATCACAGGTGAAAATTGTCATTTAGTGCCTCCTCTACTAAATAATTAATTACTCCAGTAAATATGTCACTATTTATGTTTGTCTTCATTAAAAATATAAACAAAATAAAGAAATTCAAGTTTGGGAAGGTCACCTGCTCACCACATGGACTCTTGCACATACAGACATTTATCACTCCGAATTACAGTTCCCATCATCCATTGCACTGATTGCACATACATAGCTGAACGCACTGATCACACAGCTGTCACCAATCACATGCTCACCTAAGAGCTATTACACACACTACCTACTAATATAAGAAATAAGACCTACAGGTGCATCTCAATAAATTAGAATGTCGTGGAAAAGTTCATTTATTTCAGTAATTCGACTCAAATTGTGAAAATGTTGTATTAAATAAATTCAATACACACATACTAAAATAGTTTAAGTCTTTGGTTCTTTTAATTGTGTTGATTTTGTCTTGCATTTAACAAAAACCCACCAATTCACTATCTCAACAAATTAGAATACGGTGACATGCCAATAAGCTAATCAACTCAAAACACCTGCAAAGGTTTCCTGAGCCTTCAAAATGGTCAAGTCACCTTTATTTATATAGCGCTTTTAACAATACAAATTGTAACAAAGCACTGAACAATTTGAAAATAGAAAAATTGTGTCAATGTAAAATTTGGGATTTGTGCTCAGCCCAGACCTGAGCTCTGTTACTGCTTCATCGATCATTGACTAAGGGGTAGTGTCTGTGACTTGACACTGTGACTCATTGGAGTCTAATGACTGGCAGGGCAGAGGCTCACGGACTTGTGTCCAAATCTTTAGGTGCTTGAAGTCTATTAGGGGTTCGAAACAATTAAGCAAATCTTTTCTGATGAGGAGCGGGTACGTGTTGAGTGTTGACACGTATACAGGATGGACGAAGTCCATGGGTCCCACTGTTAGATGGATTGGGGCCACATATTTTAGTTGTAAGCCCGTGTGGGGGAATATGCTTGTATGTTTAGTTCGCACCTTTGGAGCTTGAGGGTTCCGTTAGTCCTCTTCGTTCCCTCTTGGACTTCTTTGAGAAGTTCTGTAGACATTAGAGTGATGTCGGCTCCCGTGTCCAGAAGGGCTTCGACTCTGATGTGTCGTTCGATGATGATGGAGAGGTAAAACTTTCTTGCTATACCCTTTTCAATGAGATCGCCTAGGAGTTGAGGGACTGGAGTTTGGGAGGAAATATGTAGGATGTCAGAGCTGATCTGGCGTTCTTCGGAGGAGTGGCAGATGACTAAGACAGCACTTTCAGGAACTTGAGGATTTTCATCATCAGGTGTTTGCTGGATGCTACTGGGATTTGGAGTATTGGGTGTTGAGTTAGTGTTTAACTTTGTTGCTGGATTTTCAGGTGGGGTCTCCTGTCCATCTGAAGTTAAAGTGTTTGTTGTACTCTGCGAGTGAGGTGAAGCGGTGCTGTTTTCTGTGGCTAATTCGTTTGTCTTGTCACTGCCTTCTCGTTCGACAGCTAGTCAGGCTGAGTCCGGGTCTTCTTTCTTTTCCCACTTCTTATCCTCCTTTTCGTTGGAAAAACTCCTTCATCATCATTTCCATCATCTTCTGTGAGTCAAAGTGCGGTGGTGTTTTTCGTTCTTGTGTGGATTCAGTTTGAGCTTGGTCACTTTGGAGTCTTGGTGAATTCTTTCGTCGATTCCCTGGGCTGATTGCCCCAGGGTGAGTCTGTCGCTTTCCTTTGGAGTTCCCATTGGATTCCCATAAGCGTTTCTCTCTTGGGTTTCTAGATGGGTTTGGCGGGTTCCACGACCTCTCCCAGTGACTCTCCTGAGGCCTTGCTTGGTCCCATGACTTATCCCAGTGTTGTCCAGGTGAACGTTGACGTCCACGTGGTCCATCCCATCGGTCATACCTCTGTTTAGGTCGGGTGCCAGCGTGTGAGTCTCGTTCTCTGTTGGGCGGGGGGGCATTCCACTCTCTGTGTGGCGGCTTAGCACTGTCTTGGCGTTGGGTGCCCTCCAGCGCCAGTTCTTGGTGTTGAGTGTTGAAATCAAGAACTGCTGGGGGTTTTGCGCTCTTTTCTGCTGCCATCTTCTGTTTGCAGTAGGCTTTTTGCACCAAGACTCGCAACTGCTGAGTGTTCATTGTTCGTGGACATGCGAGAACACCAAGATGGTGGCTCATGCCAGGATGAAGGTTCCTCAGGAAGAGAGTTTTAAAGTTCAGTTCCTCTTCCATGTCAGATTCATTGCGAGTTCCAAAATATGCTTGTCTGAGTCGACTGTAGTAAGCTTGAGGAGTTTCGTGACGTCCTTGTCTCGTCTCCAGGGCAGCCACTAAGCCTTGATCGGACTCAGGGTCAGCAAACTCTTTAATGAGGGCTTTTTGAAGCCATTGATAGTCAGTCTTTGTGTTAACGGGCTGCCGGTCAAGGAAGCTGCGCACTTCAGGACTGGATGTCGTTCGGAGTAAGTAGAGTTTATCCGTTTCTTTGTCTGTAACGTTAGGTCGCATTTCCAGATGGAAGTCAATATCTTGCAGGTAAGCTTGGACATTTTGGCTGTTTGGCAAGCTGGGGTTGAATTTTCCAATGTTTCGGGCGAGCTTGTCAAGATCTTTTAGGTCCAAGCCGTGCGACAACCTGCGGCTGGCTGCAGCAGATCCTTTTGGTTCTGTCATGACATAAAGTTCTTCAGACGGCGCTGGTGAATGTTTTAACACCACTCCCTCTGTCTTTTGTTCACGTGTTGGTTCAGGAACAGGTGACCCAGTCCTGCTTGGCAGGGGTGCGGTTGGTGCACGACCTGTCCTTGACAGCTCATGGCGTAGTTCGTAAGCGTGCTTGAGTTCCTCTTGGAAACTTTCAGACTCCTCTGTGACGTAGTCGAGCTGTCGTGTTAGGCGGCTGATCTCGTTTCTTGACTCAGCCAAATGAGCTTCGAGGGCTTTGATTCTGCTGTTTTTATCCCTGAAGTCAGTCTTTGCCTTCTCTAGTAGCTTCTCTGCATACTGTAGCTTGTCAGCACGATCAGCGAAGTCCTCTTTGATTTGCTGCATTTCATGGCTGGTAACTGCTAGAGTCTCTTTTAGCCTGTTGATCTCCCCCTCAGCGCCTTGTCCCACCTCGTTGGTCCCTTCCTGTCGTTCCTGAGCTTCACGTTCCAGCTGCTCTATGCGTCGTTGTGCGCTTGTCAGCTCCTGCTGGTGTTGTGCGGCGTGTTTGTCACTCAGTTTGAGGGTGGCGATGAGTGTGTGACTTAAGGAGCCGGTGATCTTGGCTAATTCTTTGTGACTGTAGTTTTGACTTGGGTCTTGTCTCATAATGCTTGTAATGTTGTCATCTAGTTGGTCCTGTGTCTGATGTTGGAGTGCTTCCGCAGCTTTAGGGAGGATGCTGTCTGTTGTAACACTTAGCCACATTTCCAGTCCTTCCCAGTGACCGACATGTTCTGTTTTGTGAGACATGTTCTGGCGGGTAAGGGAGATCTTGGACCGAACTGACACAGACCTTGAATGGGAAACAAAGCAAAACAAAACAAAACAAAACAAACAGGGGTGTGAATGTGCAAAGTGTAGTGTCTGCTAGTGTTTGAGTGTGGTTCTCTGTTTCTGTGATCCTCTGTGGTGGGGTGCGTGTAATTTGCAGCTTCTGCGTAGAAATTGAGCATGTGTAGAGGCAGCACAGCTGGGAAACAGAGAAAGAAAAGCACACTAACAGAATGAGTACACAAGGATAATAATTGTGTGCTTCACCTTTTCTTGTACGAGAAAGTCTCCTTTTCCCTTTTGGAAGGAGATCAATCTAATACGAAGGTGAAGGACAATAACACTAATCAAATATCTCTTTTCTAATAGCAGATTTCCTTCTTGTCGCTTTTTGTTAAGTCTGATTTAGAAGGATGCTTCTAGTCAGAAAATTATAAGCGGGCTCTCTCTTTTGCAATAGGACTATGATTGCTATTCCAATTTTTCTCCTGGATGGGGGAAAACAATAGCAATGACAGTACTGGTCCCTTGATGGCAATTTTACACCGCAACGCTGGTTAGCGTGTCTCTCGCGCGTGATAAAAATTGTTGCCGATGTCTATCATCTCATTGCACCTGCTTTAACTTGGGGATAGGATTTCACAATAGAGGGTAAATGGTAAACAATTTTAAACGTAGTTCTCAAGCTTCATAAACATCTGTTCAATTGTGACATTTCTCTCTATTCGTGATCTTCCCACTGGCAAAGTCTTAAGCAAACAAGTCCAATTAGAAGGAGTTAGTAACAGGGAGGAAAGATAAGAAAATATTTATTTATTCCCAAGGTTTAAAACTAATAATAAGTTGGCAGCATGGTGGTGCTGTTGAGTCGATATGCTTGGGTTGGTTTTGCTGTTTACAGGGTAAACACACTGACCTAAGTTGAGGAAACCTTAATTTCCCTTTTTGGGGTTTTCTAATTAGAAGGTTAACGTCTTTATACCCCAAGGTTGGTGAGAATTGACATTGATTGCATGGGGTCACTGTCACTTCACCAACACAACACTAGGGGGAGCACTAACTACTCTCAGGCCTGAGTAAAGAGGACCTTATTATATTTTAGCTGAGTTAATCAGATCACCTAAGGAGATGAAGTATGGCCTACAGGTGGCGCCAGACTTGTGTTAAGTCTGAAATTATAATTAAAATTAGAATTTGTGGTTTCTAATTAAAATTGAATGATGTTATCATTGAAATTGATAGGATCGATTAGGATTAGAATTACAAGAGCAATCTACAATTGCGTTGATAAACCAATATTGTTGCAATATGTAAACAGGAAGTGTAATTAATTATTAAATGTAATTATAATTTTCAAATTCATTATGAAATTAAATTACAGCTTCCAAATCACTAGTTTCGGATTCCTATAATAGTAATTAAATAATTTCCAAACTTACCCAATCCTCATTGTGTCATTAACATCAAACCAAATTAATCTGTATCCTAATTACTTGTAAACGAAATAAAAAATGTCTGGCCCTCTTGATAATAATTAAGGTTTTACTGTGGTTGTCAAATTATAAGAGCGCTTCTGATTAATCAATGGATACTGTTGCTACTTGGAGGCAGGAATTTAAATAATTTTCTGAAATGAAATTAATTTCAAATTAATTTGTAATCAATTATGACATTCAATTTAACAATTAAAAATTCCTAACAATAGCAACTTATCCACTGATGTGTTTTTAAATCAGAAAAGCCGTTATAATTGAATGAGTCACCATATTATCAAGGTAATGAGGTAATACTGAATTATCTTCTAATAAAACTACCAACTATTAAACCGAAAAGGTAAAAGGCTTTAATCAAATGTTTATTAAACCAACCTGTGAGACTGTCAGACAGATGAATGGGTATAACATTAACACAGCCAGCTTATTAACATATGTTAGTCTTTTAAATGGGAAGATAGATAGAGAGAGAGAGAACGGAAATGTGAGTACCATTTTCACACCCACCCACTGCATTCACTCATATTCAAACTCTCTAAATGCTATGTGCTAATCGCTAGCCGTAAGGCAAACCGCATTGCATTTGCTACGATGCTAAAGTTTCTTAGCTTAACGCTAATGTTATTAGTTTACACGTGGCTAAATCTCCACTAGCAACTGCCCGGAAGGGGTTTTCCTGGCTAAACTGGTCGCTATGGCAACTCAGTGCCTGTACAAATGTGCTCCGCTTCAAAATCAACAAGCATTGTTCAGATTTGAATCTTTTATAGCACATATATTACATCACTCGTTTAGGGCGAGATAACTTAATCTACAGATTAATTATAACTCATCGCGGCCTCGGTGGACCGTTATGCGAATATTTGTCTGTTCAGACAGCACACATAAAACAATTCAATCGATTGCAAATCTTCTCCCTTTTCAAACCGCATGGGCCAATCCTTTGTCTGAGCGCCGTACATTTGAATTAAATAATGGCTGAGAATTAGTTAATTAGCTACTTTAATACCCTAAAGCCGGGAGAACAACGTGGCTGGGTTTGCAGTGGAACACGCACGCACAACACATTACCACGGAGGCCTTAATAGAGGGGCAACGAGGAACACGCTCATTCACCTCTCGCGCGCTTTTAGAGCGACTTCATATTAATTATTTACTGCAGTTTCATTTCTTAACGAACTCGAATTAACAGTTACACTCCCTTTCATTCAAAAACGCACTGTGTTTCACAAACAAGAATGCAATATCACAAATAACCGCTTGTTTCTCTGTATTTACTCAATTTTTCCAGATAAAAGTTAGAAATACTCTTATTGTCTCTGGTGTATGTTTTTCAGATTAATCTGTAATGCCCGCATCCTCCACCATTTGTAATGCAATTTTAAATTAAGCTATTGTTTCAGCTTCGGGAATTATCTATTAAAGATTCAATATTGCTTTGATTAAAGTAATATTAATCTCTAACTTAATTTATACTTTAGTAAGTGCTCGTCCACCGATCACTAACAACAGTAAATCTTATTAATTTTGTTTCTCTTGTCCCGTGGCCATGGTAACAATAAAACAAAATTAATAATCGCTCAAATTCGAGCTTAGATACCGTTATCTTTGTGGCAAGAAGGATAAAATACTTGAAAACACATTCCAGAGACAATTCTTTATAAAATGAAACAAGGTTTATTTGTTATACTGCTATTCTAACATAAATGGATTAATTAATAATACACAAACATGCATACATGGGTTTTGGTGAATAAATTCAGGAAGTTAAAATAGCCCTCTTAGCTGTTTTAACACTTAACCAACCAGAAAAGTTCACGACAAAGGCCTATGCTTTGTTACTGCTTTCAGATCAATTTTACCAGTTCAGTCAGGATTAGAAATACTGTTGTGAATACTTGCTTTCGTTGGTTAAAGCAGGCTATTTCTCGTCTTGTTTCCCGCGTGAGTTCAATGTGTTGCTTCGGTCCTTTGTTTCGGAAATCACGTGGGTGGGTTCGTATTTCTCCGGTGGCTCTCGTTTGGAAACACGTGATATATCTGGAAGCTGCTGCGTGATGTCACGGGGAAAGCTCTCCTCTCATCTGCAGTCGTCGAGTTCGTTGTTCTGTGATGTTACGGCCCTTCTATCCTTTGAATTCGACTAGATGGTTGGTTTAGTCGGTGTCAAGGCCAGAGTCCAGCGGACTGGCTTTCAGGTTGTCCTTGCACGGAAAACGATGAAGGGTAGGAGTAAGAGCAAGAGAGAGTCCAGGAGCACGAGAGAGAGAGAGAGAGAGAGCAAGGACGCGCCTCATCCTTTAAACTATCCGATTTTGGCCCTGCCCATGTCCAGAGTTTCTGTGGCCATGCCCAAGTTCTCTGATATCTCATTTATTTCATGAAAGATAAACTTACAGATCTTTTATATATGTGTAATTATGCATGGTGCTAAAGTTTAACGGTCATCAACATAATTTGTTACATACGATGCCAGCTTTTTTAGAGACCAAACATCGCATTTGATATGCACACACACATACACATTACCCGGATTACAGTCTAAGGCACGCATAAAACTCATCCCACATTTCTTAAGTAGTTTATATTCACACAAGCATATGAGAGAAAGAGTACAACATTAATATCCATATATTTCTTTGTGTAGATAGTTGTAATAGTCAGGATTGAAATAAATGTCAGGGGTCCTCTGTGTAGATCGCGTTCCTTTGTCTGTCTGATGGAAAAGGGCGCGATTTTGTGCTGGATGAGAGGGTGGGGAGATATGCGCTTGGTATGCAGACACCCTAGTTAGTACCCTAGGTCAGATAACCATCTCACTCTCTGCGGACAGGGCATCAGGAGTAATTAATAATGTCTGTTTATTTTCAATTCTCTGCGTGTGTGTCTTCATGCTGCCCTGGCCTTACACACTCTATAGCGGTACTAAACTGCAGTGGAAACGCAAACCGACCCGAACTGAGCCGTACCGTAACGAGCCATGCCGAACTGTACCGTACCATGCAGTGGAAAAGCGCCATAAGCAGAAAGGACTGTGGCCTGCAAGGCAGGGACATCCAGGTTGTAAAACCTTACAAATGTTGATGGCGAGGACCAGCCGGCCTCCTCACAAATGTCTGACATGGACACCCCGCTGGACCATACCCAAGAAGAGGCGATGCCTCTGGTGGAATGGGCTCTGACTCCGATGGGGCACTGCAACCCCGAGGAGGATTATGCTAATGTGTTGGCATCCACTAACCATCTAGAAATTCTCTGCTTCATAACAGGGCCACCTTTAGCGTGGTTACCGAAGCCAACAAAAAGCTGTTCTGACTTTCTGTACAAGGCAGAACGTTCAATGTACATTTTCAGGGCCCTAATGGGGCAGAGCAGGGATTCCTGGCTGCCCGCCAGGGGAGAAAACGCGGAAGGCGTTATGACCTGGGCTCTGAACGGAGTGGAAAGCACCTTAGGTACATAACCCAGCCTTGGTTTCAAACCTTTGAAAATTAAAGAAATAGATGGGCAAAGCGCCATTTCGATGAATTCTGTCAGGATGAGCGTTTGGCTGATGCTGAAAGTTACTTCAAGGTAAATGTATTTAACGCTTGCCTAGACTTCATCATATCTCAGCTGAGTTTGCGATTTTCAGCTTTGAGAACAGTTGCCAATTTGTTCAGAGTTGTCCAGCCACACATACTTGCAACTGAGGAGAAGAACGCTATATACGAGGGGGCACAGAGGTTAGTGGAGAGATACAACGAAGACTTGTCTCCAGCCCTTCCACAACAACTGATAGCATTCAGTGTAGCCTTTAAAAGATACATCTCTGGGATAACAACAGTTCAAGATCTGGACAGTTTATTTTATTGTTGAGAACAACTATTACATCTAGCTTCAGCGACATATGCACCATTTTCATATGCACCGAATTGAGCATATTGCTGAAAGAAAGGCCCAGAGGAGGTAACTAAAATGAGTTTTAGTTTTTTACATCTTGGGCCACCATGCCAAACAAAATTGTTTGTGTTTCCATTAGAAGTGTATTATTGACATTGGCTGAGCTTTAGTTATTTTTTTATTTTTAATTCTGGTTGTGAAAACGTTTTTTGGATAGAGTGTTTATTTATGCTATTGTTTTCTTTTGATACACTACAGTGAATGTCTATAACGCCTGGGGATGCTTGCAGAAGGTGGCAGCAGGGGCCATAGACATATAATAAATACCACAGGGACAACAACCCAACCCCTAGGACAATCGGAAGTGACGCGCCACAATCGAAACTCGTATTACATCTAACAGCCCCACCTTTTATCTAATCAAAACCATAGGGATTCACCATCTGGTCACATGTGACACGACCAATGAAATCTTCAGAATCTGTGGTGGGCGGGGTTTGTGCTTTAACATGGCTTAAAAAAGGTGAGGAATATTCACATCATCTCACAATGGCAGAAACAACGGGAGGAAGAAAGAACTGGGAGATGGCTTTATAAAGTTAAAATAACTAGGAGAAATAGAAAGGAAGAATCCATTATTTCTAGACTTAGATTTGGACACAGCACTTAACAGTACCTTGAATAAAATAAGACAACATCAGACAGGAAAATGTGATCAAGAGGAAACTGTGGAACACGTTATAATGAAATGTCCGATGTTTAGTGAAAGAAGAATATTGGTTTGTAATTTGAAAATAATTAAGATGAAGTTTGACTTGACAAACATGTTGCAAAGGAACTCATATGATGAATGTATTATTTTGTAATGATTTATCTGAATATGACTGATTTAGATAAATTAATATAGGTCTTAGGAGGTATTTGTAAAAAGGATTTGCGAACCTAACCAGCAGGTGGCGGTAATGCGTCTTGAAGTTGTATACCAACCACCATTAAAATCTACAAGAAGAAGAAGACATCGTTTTACAAATCTAGTACAGAAGTTGACGAGAAGATTGAAGACATGAGTGATCCAGAACCAGCCAGAATAAAACAAGAAGATACTGAGGAACAAACAGGTTGGTGTCCATTCATTATTCTTCGATATTGACAACTAAGAAACATTAAAGCCCAGGCTTTAAAAAAAATATGCAGTGGCTGTGAAATAATATAAATCATTTTAATTTCACTAACAATGAATGAAAGAACTAACTTTCTGTGCATCAAAGATCTGATTCTTGATATTCACAGATAAATATGTGACCCGTTTGGTTTGGTTTCTATTATTACAGTTTATGTAAGCTGCTTACACGCAAAATATTTACAATTTCTGAAACATGTCACTTAAACACCAGAAGCACACACCAAATCTGCAGAACCATACACTAATTATCAGCCTTTGACTCCGTTTTCAATTTAATAAAACATTTGTTTGCAAAACACCAGACACAATTCTCTATGTAACACAAAAAAGTTAACAGGAATTAATATTCTGGCAAATGTTTTCCTTTGAGATGTGTTCGTGATATTTTGAATGCAGTGCTTCATTTTGCAAGAAATGTGAGGCACTTTGCATTTTGTGTGTGCAATTCTTGGATTTGTGTAAAGTTTTGAAAATGTGTGTAAGCAAGGTTCACTTAAACTGATTTTAACAACATATTTTCTTTATTTTAGACTGGATAAAAGTGAAACCGCAAAGACATGAGCTGAATGAAGTGGAGGAGGAACATTGTAAAATCAAAACCTCAAGAAAAAAAACCAAACCGCTGCACACCTGCTCTCTGTGTGGAAAGAGTTTCAGAGAAAAAGGAGTCCTTAAGAGACACATGAGAATCCACACTGGAGAGAAACCGTACACATGCCCTCAGTGTGGAAAAAGTTTTACTACAGCACTAAATCTCCGTAAACATCTGCTCTTTCACTCTGGAGAAAAGCCATTTGGCTGTGATCAGTGTGATAAAAAGATTATTTTATCATCAAGTCTGAAAAAACACATGGATATGCATTCAGATGAGAAGCATCATGTGTGTTCTTGCTGTGGAAAGAGTTTTTCATGGCTGGCCAGTTATAAAAAGCACCAAATAATACATGATGAAGTGAGAGATCATGTGTGTTGTGAGTGTGGCAAGAGCTTTACTGCAGCTAGATATCTGAAACGTCACCAAAGAATTCATACTGGAGAAAAACCTTACACGTGCTCATATTGTGACAAGAGTTTCAATCAGTCAGGATCCCTGAAAAAGCATGAGCGAATTCATACTGGAGAGAAGCCGTATCGCTGTACTCAGTGTGGAAAGAGTTATGCTTATGCATCAGGTCTCTGTTATCATCGGCACATTCACTCTGGAGAAAAACTATTTAACTGTGATCAGTGTGATAAAAAGTTTATTTCATCGTCAAGTCTAAAAAATCACCTGACAGTTCATTCAGAAGAGAAGACTCATGTGTGTTCCTTCTGTGGAAAGAGTTTTTCAAGGATGTATGTTTGTAAACAGCATCAGAAAACACATGAAGAAGAGAGAGATCATGTGTGTTGTGAGTGTGGGAAGAGCTTTACTAGAGCTGTCTATCTGAAAGAGCACCAAAGGATTCATACTGGAGAAAAACCTTACAAGTGTTCATACTGTGACAAGAGTTTCGTTCAGTCTGGAAACCTGAAAGTTCATGAGCGAGTTCATACTGGAGAGAAGCCGTATCGCTGTACTCAGTGTGGAAAGAGTTTTACTCGGTCATTAAATCTAGTGACTCATATTAAAAAGCATTGTTCTCCGTCTGAGTGAGAAAATTTCTACAAATTCAATGTTTCAAGTAAATAATGTGAGATTCAGATACCGTAAATATGAGATTAGCTAAAAAAAAAAAAAATCTTTTTATGCTATGAAATACCACAAGATTTTCAAAAGAAAATTCAGCATGTGTTTCGGTGGGGGGTGAATGTACAGCGCTCTCTCTCTCCACATCAATACCACGACTGAGGTACTCTTGAGCAAAGCACCGAACCCCCAACTTCTCCCTGGTCGCCGCAGCATAAATGGCTACCCACTGCTCCGGGTGTGTGTTCACGGTGTGTGTTTTCACTGTTGTGTGTGTGTGTGGACTGTGTCAAAAAAAAAAATGTTTGTTTTGTTTTTGTCCCACTTTAATTGTGTATGCCTGTAATTTAGCTCCAAATCACAGGTGAAAATTGTCATTTATTGCATCCTCTACGAAATAATGAATTACTCCAGTAAATAACCATCCATGAAATGTAATATTTTGTCTTTCATCACTATTTATGTTTGTCTTCATTAAAAATATAAACAAAATAAAAAAATTCAAGTTTGGGAAGGTCACCCGCTCACCACATGGACTCTTGCACATACAGACATTTGCATATCACTCCGAATTACAGTTCCCATCATGCATTGCACTGATTGCACATACACAGCTGAATGCACTGATCACACAGCTGTCACCAATCACATGCTCACCTAAGAGCTATTACACACACTACCTACTAATATAAGAAATAAGACCTACAGGTGCATCTCAATAAATTAGAATGTCGTGGAAAAGTTCATTTATTTCAGTAATTCAACTCAAATTGTGAAAATTGTGTATGAAATAAATTCAATACACACATACTAAAATAGTTTAAGTCTTTGGTTCTTTTAATTGTGTTGATTTTGTCTCGCATTTGACAAAAACCCACCAATTCACTATCTCAACAAATTAGAATACTTCATAAGACCAATAAAAGTGAATTGTTGGCCTTCTGGAAAGTATGTTATTTACTTTATATGTACTCAATACTTGGTAGGGGCTCCTTTTGCTTTAATTACTGCCTCAATTCGGCGTGGCATGGAGGTGATCAGTTTGTGGCACTGCTGAGGTGGTATGAAGCCCAGGTTTCTTTGACAGTGGCCTTCAGCTCATCTGCATTTTTTGGTCTCTTGTTTCTCATTTTCCTCTTGACAATACCTCATAGATTCTCTCTGGGGTTCAGGTCTGGTGAGTTTTCTGGCCAGTCAAGCACACCAACACCATGGTCATTTAACCAACTTTTGGTGCTTTTGGCAGTGTGGGCAGGTGCCAAATCCTGCTGGAAAATGAAATCAGCATCTTTAAAAAGCTGGTCAGCAGAAGGAAGCATGAAGTGCTCCAAAATTTCTTGGTAAACGGGTGCAGTGACGTTGGTTTTCAAAAAACACAATGGACCAACACCAGCAGATGACATTGCACCCCAAATCATCACATACTGTGTAAACTTAACACTGGACTTCAAGCAACTTGGGCTATGAGCTTCTCCACCCTTCCTCCAGACTCTAGGATCTTGGATTCCAATGAAATACAAAACTTGCTCTCATCTGAAAAGAGGACTTTGGACCACTGGGCAACAGTCCAGTTGTTCTTCTCCTTAGCCCAGGTAAGACGCTTCTGACGACAACTGTAGCCAAATTCCTTGACACGTCTGTGTGTGGTGGCTCTTGATGCCTTGACCCCAGCCTCAGTCCATTCCTTGTGAAGTTCACCCAAATTCTTGAATCGAGTTTGCTTGACAATCCTCATAAGGCTGCGGTTACCTCGGTCAGTTGTGCATCTTTTTCTTTCACACTTTTTTCTTCCACTCAACTTTCTGTTAATATGCTTGGATAAAGCACTCTGTGAACAGACAGCTTCTTTGGCAATGAATGTTTGTGGCTTACCCTCCTTGTGAAGGGTGTCAATGATTGTCTTCTGAACAACTGTCAGATCAACAGTCTTCCCCATGATTGTGTAGCCTAGTGAACCAAACAGAGACCATTTTGAAGGAGTCTAGGACACAGATGAGCCCCAGAGACAGATCTCCAGTGAAGACCTCGTCACCTAGACATCCATCAGGGAAAGACCACTGGAACCAGTGGGCCACTTAAAATTTGACTTTGATGCAGTTGGAACAAACTACTGGTTCGTCTGGCCGGAGGGGAACTGGCCCCCCGACTGAGCCTGGTTTCTCCCAAGGTTTTTTCTCCGTTCTGTCACCGATGGAGTTTTGGTTCCTTGCCGCTGTTGCCTCTGGCTTGCTAAGTTGGGGACACTTCATTTCCAGCAAAATCATCGACTTCATTGCACAGATATTATTTAAACTGAACTGAGCTAGACGATGGCATCACTAAATTCAATAATGAATGTGTTCCTGTGCCTCAGTGGTAGAGCATTGCGTTAGCAGCGCAAAGGTTGTGGGTTCGATTCCCAGGGAACACATGTACTGACAAAAAAATGTATAACCTGAATGCACTGTAAGTCGCTTTGGATAAAAGCGTTTGCTAAATGCATAAATGTAAATTTAATGAATTGCCTTCAGCTGTAAATTGAGTGTTAAATCTTGTCATTTTACATTGACACAATTTTTCTATTTTCATATTGTTCAGTGCTTTGTTACAATTTGTATTGTTAAAAGCGCTATATAAATAAAGGTGACTTGACCATTTTGAAGGCTCAGGAAACCTTTGCAGGTGTTTTGAGTTGATTAGCTGATTGGCATGTCACCGTATTCTAATTTGTTGAGATATTGAATTGGTGGGTTTTTGTTAAATGTGAGACAAAATCATCACATTTATAAGAACCAAAGATTTAAACTGTTATGTTATTAATGCCACGGGACAACGACTTGCTTCAACTGCTGATGTTTTATTATGTGTGCACACACATAGCACTCAACTCTACAGCCTGGTGCATCAATCAGCACTGTCCGGTCTGCAACACCTTACCGGAACTATAATTGTTATGGGGAATAACATCACATCTTCCCCCCTTTAAATGTAAATAACTTTCCTTTGAAATGTTCTGTTCTATCAATTTGTTCTTATTCCAAAAGTAACATTTCCATAACAACAAAAGCATAACAGAATTTTCACAATGAACAATTTTTTTTCTTCCAGTCAACAGATCTCAATTAACCTTTCAGGAGGTCTAACAGTGGGTTTTGGTCTGCAACCCTTCCCAGGTGAAGCAGTAACTTCCTTTGTCAGATCAGAGTCGGTGTAATCCACAGAACCTTTGTCAACTTGTTCGCTTGTGGAAATTTGAGACACATCTTGTTCATTCGATAGCGACTTGACTTCTTGAACAGTCACTTGTGGTCTTATGTCCCATCTGTTCCTTCTTAGAATCGCACCATGCTCGGTCTGAATCTCGTATGACCGTGGTACTATTTCTCTTTCAACACAACCTTGTCGTGTCCATGTTCCTGTTGCATGGTTCAGGATACGAACTCGATCTCCAGGCTTGAGTTTTCGCAGGGTCTTTGCTTTCTTGTCATAGTTCTCTTTTTGTTTGTTTTTGAGTTGTTGTTTTGCTTCTTTGATTCTGTTCGCTCCTGCAGGTGTCAACAAGTCCTGGTGGATGGGTAAGTTAGTGCGTATCTATCGACCCATTAGCATTTGGGCTGGAGACAACCCATTTTGAAGCGGAGCACTCCTGTAAATCATTAGACTCTTTTGGAAGTCTGTCTTACCATCGTGACTCTTCTTCATGAGAGCCTTCACAATCTTTACAGAACTCTCCACCAGCCCGTTGGACCTAGGGTAATTTGGGCTTGATGTGGTGTGTTGAAATCCCCACTCTTTAGCAAAGGCATCAAACTCCCTATTGCAAAATTGTGGACCATTATCAGAAAACACTTCACAGGGAACTCCATGTCTTGCAAAGACTGTCTTCAGAAAAGCAATGACAGCCTGGCTAGATGTCACCTGAAGTGTTGCAACTTCTGGATAGTTGGAGAAATAATCAGTAACTACAATATGGCTCTTACCATTGCAGTCAAACAGGTCTACCCCAACCTTTTGGTATGGATGATCGGGCACTGGATGAGACATGAGTGGCTCTGCTTGTTGCCTAGACCTGTATGTGAGACATATTTCACATGAAGCTGTAATCTGACTGATTTCATGGTTTATCCTTGGCCAGTACATTACCTCACGGGCCCTGCGCTTACATTTCTCCTCACCTAGGTGTCCCTCATGAATTTTGTGCAGCATTTCCTTGCGCATCGATGCAGGGATGACAAACTTGTTTCCCTTGAAGATGATGTCATTCACTACTGAAAGTTCAGCTCTGCATGACCAGTAGTCTTGAATTTGCTTTGGTCACTTTTCTTTTCTGGCCAACCTTTCAGTATGGTCTCTTTGAGTTGTGTCATTGTTCCATCTGCATCAGTTGCATTTCTAATTTGTTCAGTTTTCTCTGGGGACACAGGAAGAGAGGTTACTATCATGTCAACATACGCTTGTATGTCTGCACCTTTCTCACTGATAAGGTTTTCATGCTTGTCGACAGCCCGAGAGAGTGTATCAGCTGCAAACATGAACTTTCCTGGTGTGTAGATCATTTTGATGTTGTATTTTTGGAGTCTGATGAGCATTCGTTGGATTCTCATGGGGCAGTCGTTTAAGGCTTTGGACATTATGGACACCAGTGGCTTATGGTCCGTTTCCACTTCAAAGGACTGTCCATAGACATACTGGTGAAACCTTTCACCGGCATACGTACAAGCCAAAAGTTCCTTTTCGATTTGTGCATAGTTGGTTTCTGCACTCGTCAAGGCCCTTGAAGCGTAAGCTAAAGGCTGCCAGCTCTCTCCATGTTGCTGCAAAAGCACAGCGCCTAGGCCATATCGTGAGGCATCTGCTGAGATTCGTGTGGTCTTGTGTGGGTCATAATATCTGAGCACTGGCTCCTCTGTGATGATGCGCTTCAATTTTTGGAAGCACATTTCCTGCTCGTGAGCTCACATCCACTCATTCTTTTGTTCGAGGAGACATCTGAGTGGAGCAGAATGTGTTGACAGCTGGGGAATGAATTTTGCCAAGTAAGTGACCATTCCAAGGAATCTCCTCACTTCTTCTTTATTTTGAGGCCGTTCCATGTTGACTATTGCTGAAGTTTTTCTTGGGTCTGGCCTGACCCCTTCCTCAGACAAAACATCTCCAACAAACGTTAAGCTCTTGACTGCGAACTCACATTTCTCCTTGTTCAATTTCAGATTCGACTGTCTTATTAGCTCCAGGACCTGCCTCAATCGTCCATCGTGCTCCTGCCGGTTGGAACCCCACACGATTATGTCATCCATCATAGTCTCTACCCCTGGTAAATGCTCAAAGATCATGTGGATTGTTTTGTGGTATACTTCAGGTGCCGACAGAATACCATACGGTAAGCGGAGAAAACGATATCTGCTTTCTGGCATGTTGAAGGTACACAGTTTTGAACTTGCCTTATCAAGCTTCAACTGCCAAAAGCCAGACGATACATCAAGCTTACTAAACCATTTCGCTCCAGCGAGTCCTTCAAAAACATCTTTGTACTCCTCCATGAATGAAGTTTCATTTGCTTTGAACTGTGATGTCACTACAAACACTCTCCTCACTAAGTCAAGTTTTTCACATGTGCTCAGTCCTAGAATTGGCTGGACGCTCTTTTCCACGATCAGCATGTGTGTCTTTAACAGCTGTCCCTTGTGTTTCAGAGTCACCAGGCAGCTTCCTTTGACAGGAACATCCTCACCTGTGTATACTGTTACTTTTATTTTTGTTGAGTGTATTTTGTTTTTAACTTTGAGGGTTCTATAGTCATCCATAGACAACAGGTTAACTTGTGCACCTGTATCTAGTTTGAATGGTATTATTGTCTCATTTACAGTCAGTGGTACAATCCATTCAGCTTTGTCTGTCATGTTTGTTTGAACAGAATCAACAAAGAATTCCTCTGGCTGCTCTTCAACTGTATGTACTTTTTTCTTTGCAAAATCAGCTTTGCAACACTTCGCAAAATGATTATTCTTCCCACAGCTGTTACAGATTTTTCCATAAGCAGGACAAGATCGTGGTATGTGTGTCCCTCCACATCTGCTGCACTTACTTTTTGGGGTTTTCATTCGCTGTTGTCTTTGTTTTGTTGGTTGTTTTGTGTGCTGCTCCTCTCTTTTTACTGCATGCACTGCAGCACCATCTCTATGCAGCTCTTTGGCTTGAGCACGAGTTATTTCAGCAGTTCTATACATGTTGACAGCTTTCTCCAGTGTCAAAGCTGGTTCACGTAGCAGTCTTTCCCTGAGACCATTATCGGGAATCCCACAGACTATTCTGTCTCTCACTAGTGAATCTCTTAAATCTCCGAAGTCACAAGTCTTACTCAGTGTGTGCAGTTCAGCAAGGTATTGGTCAAAAGTCATTCCTTGTTTCTGATCAGCAGAGAAAAATTTGTATCTCTCAAACGTTACATTCTTGCTTGGGACAAAGTATTCTTCAAACTTTGTCATGAGAACAGTCAGTGTTAAATTTGCCTCGTCAAGTTGAAAGCTATTATATATATCCAGTGCATCCTCACCTATCACGTGCCGAAAGATTGATGCTTTTAACTTCTCATTGTCTCCACCCGCACCACTGGCAGCAAGATAGATGTTGAATCTCTGCTTGAAACGTTTCCAGTTATCCGCAAGATTATCAACGAACTGCATAGGCGATGGTGGATTTAACTTCTCCATGACGGTAAAAACACTCGTTCTCTTACTTTGTTTCAATGATGTCTTCTCAACCTGCTCTGTTAATCTTTTTTTTTTTTACTCGGCTCGCGGGCGCTCCTCCCCGGGCCGCTCTATGTGCAGGTCTCTCTCCGTGGGTCTGATCTCGCTGCCGTTTTAATCACCAACTCACGCCAGTCCCTATTTCTGACACCATGTTATGTTATTAATGCCACGGGACAACGACTTGCTTCAACTGCTGATGTTTTATTATGTGCGCACACACATAGCACTCAACTCTACAGCCTGGTGCATCAATCAGCACTGTCCGGTCTGCAACACCTTACCGGAACTATAATTGTTATCGGGCATAACATCACATAAACCACTTCAAATCAAATCACTTTTATTGTCACATCACCACAGCACATGTGCCTTGGTGAGTGAAATTCTTGAGAGCGTGCTCCAGACAGTGCAGAAACAATTTACATATAGACAGTACATACTTACAGACTTATACAGAAGAGAATGTGCAGAATACACATACATATAGTCGGTACACACAGTGTACTATTTAAGACATACTTACAGTTATTAATACACGTTATGCACCGTATGTACACATTGTAGCGTGGTGGAAGGATCACACGACAAGGAGAGCTCGATAAATACCCCGGAGGGTGGATTTATTCACAAGTGACGTGCGAAGAAGTGATGGTAAGCTCGTTGAGGTGCTCAGGTGCTCTCCCCGTGTGTTCCGGTGCTTGGTGGATCGGCTGTGCTTCTGGCAGGGCAGGATCCATCACACGCTGGTCTCTGGAAAGGAAGGAGAGATCACACCTTAATTCTCAGGCTTACAGGAGATCTGTTTCTCCTCGTTTCCGGGCCACACATGGCTTATCTGGCCGTGGGCAAACGAGCCTCAGGTGTGGCCGATCCAGCCGTGATGAGCTGGTGCAGGTGATTCGTGTCCGTCTCCAGGGCAACGCTGATGAGTGCTCGGGATGCTCGTCACAACATATATACACACAATATGCGAAGGTGCAGCAGATTTTACATAGGCCGGATACGCAATGTCATGGGTGTGCGTTGGATGGTATCCAGTGGTAGCAGATTTTTCTGATCCAGTGGTAGAAGTTCTTGTTTTTGTGCAGTGTGTGCGTGTAGTCCAATTGAACTCTGTAAAAGTTAAAGTGCATTGCATATCGTAAAGTGGAAGTGTGCTGTAGGGTGTATTCATTTTTGCTGTTCATTAGCCTGATTCCATTAGGGAAAAAGCTATCCCTCAGTCGGCTAGTGCGAGATTGGATGCTGCGGAGATGTCTTCCTGAGGGCAGCAGAGAGAGCAGACTGTGGGACGGGTGGCTGGAGTCCTTGATGATCCTCCGGGCTTTCCTTGTACACCGCCTGGTGTAGATGTCCTGGAGGGAGGGAAGCTCACCTCCAACAATGTAGCAGGTAGTTTGCACGATCCTTTGCAGAGCTTTGGGGTTGCCAGCAGTGCTGTTTACAAACCAGGTGGTGATGCAGCCGGTCAGGATGCTCTCCACAGTGCAGGTGTAGAAGGATCTGAGGATGCTGGGGCTCGTTCCAAACTTCCTCAGCCGTCTCAGGAAGAAGAGACGCTGATGTGCCTTCTTCAGCACTGCATCTGTGTGAGTAGACCATGTGAGATCCTCGGTGATGTGAACGCTGAGGAACTTAAAGCTGTTTACACGCTCCACAGGTGTCTTGTCGATGGTGATGGGTGTGTGTTCTCTGCTCTGTCTCCTGTAATCCACAGCTCCTTGGTCTTGTCGATGTTGAGTGAGAGGTGGTTCTCCTGGCACCATTTAGTCAGGGTACTCACCTCCTCTCTGTAGGCCGTCTCATCATTGTCAGTGATCAGGCCTATCACCGTTGTGCCATCTGCAAATTTGACGATGACGTTGGAGCTGTGTGTGGCCCTACAGACATGTGTGGACAGTAGTGGGCTGGGGATGCAGCCCTGAGGAGCACCAGTGATGAGGACCAGGGGAGATGAGGTTTTGTTGCCCATTCCGACCACCTTCGGTCTGTGTGCATTGAATTTATTGAATTCACGAGTTTCACAATTTGAGTTGAATTACTGAAATAAATGAATTTTCCCACAACATTCTAATTTATTGAGATGCACCTGTATTAGCCACAGTCCTTTCAGTTAGTTATTGAGGCTAAATCAGTTTTGAAATACTGATTTTACGATATGATTTTCTCAACAACAGCAAAAAAACTAAACTTTTACGCTAAATAACACACTTCTATAAATACAATTTATCATGTATTAGAGCCGAGTATTCGTGGAGATTCATGTTGTTTCATTTTATGTGTCTGTGAAGAGAGGTGACAGAGACAGAGCCGGCAGAGAACGCACCCTGTATATTTTATTAATTTTAGAAAAGCACATTGTTTTGTTGTTATTAGGACTATACAGAAATAAAAGTAGACCCTTTGCAGTTTCAAATGATACCTTATTCTTATCTGTACGATCAAAACTGGCTGAGTATGTTTTGCTCTTTTCCTGGGCATAAAGGAAATACGAGACAGTCCGCACCGGTGCTGGCTTTAAACCCACTGTTCACGAGTCCAAGTCAAGTCCCAAGTCTTTATTTGTGCGACTCGAGTCCAAGTCGCAGAGTCGAGTTTCCATCTCTGATTGGGCCCCATTCCTATATTTGCCGGGGGCCCCCAATTCACTAAATCCGTCCCTGGCAGAGGCCATAGACATGTAATAAATACCTAGATGCCCCATTGGCTGCTTGGCAGCACGTCAACGTCGCCGCCATATTGGTCCCGGGCAAGGAGGGTTACTACCCTCCGTAGTCTTCTGTGGTCAGATTTGGTAACTGAGCTACCAAATGATCATATTCACATCATAATACAAAAGCAGAAACAATGGGAGGAAGGAAGAACAGAGAGAATGCTTTATAACAACCAAAGAAATGTGGGTAAAGGTAGAATTACAAGGAGAAATATAAAGGAAGAATACATTATATCTATTAGCCTACTTAGATTTGAACATACAGCCCTTAACAGTACCTTGAATAAAATAAGACAACATCAGACAGGAAAATGTGATCATTGTGATCAAGAGGAAACTGTGGAACACGTTATAATGAAATGTCCGATGTTTAGTGAAAGGAGAATATTGGTTTGTAATTTGAAAAGAATTAAGATGAAGTTTGACTTGTTGCGTGTTGCAAATGAACTCATATGACGAATGTATGAATGTTTAATGCTTTATTTGAATATGACTGATTTAGATAAAATAATATAGGTGTTAGGAGGTATATTAGGAAAAAGGTTTTGCAAACTTATTGGCCCATACTCCTGACCAGCAGTTGGCGGTACTGCGTCTTGAAGTTGTATGCCAACCACCATTAAAAGCTACAAGAAGAAGAAGACATCGTTTTACAAATCTAGTACAGAAGTTGACGAGAAGATTGAAGACATGAGTGATCCAGAATCAGCCAGGATAAAACAAGAAGATACTGAGGAACAAACAGGTTGGTGTCCATTCATTATTCTTCATTATTGCCAACTAAGAAACATTAAAGCCTCAAGCTTTCAAAAAAAATATGCAGTGGCTGTGAAATAATATAAATCATTTTAATTTCACTAACAAGGAATGAAAGAACTAACTTTCTGTGCATCAAAGATCTGATTCTTGATATTCACAGATAAATATGTGACCCGTTTGGTTTCTGCTGTTACAGTTTATTTCAGCTACTTGTCACACAATTTCTGAAACATGACACTTAAACACCAGAAGCACACACCAAATCTTCAGAACCATACACTAATTATCAGCCTTTGACTCAGTTTTCAATTTCATAAAATACTTTTTGCAAAACACAACACACAATTCTCTATGTAAAACAAAAAATCTATCAGGAATTACTATTATGGCAAATGTTTTCCTTTGAGATGTGTTTGTGATATTTTTAATGCAGTGCTTCATTTGGCAAGCGATGTGAGGCACTTTGCATTTTGTGTGTGCAATTCTTGGATTTGTGTAAAGTTTAGAAAAAAAAGAGGCAAAGTTTAAAAAATGTGTGTAAGCAACTGAAAAAAATGCAAATCAGGTTCACTTAAACTGATTTTAACAACTTTTTTATTTTATTTTAGACTGTATAGAAGTAAAACAGCAAAGACATGAGCTTTATGAAGTGGAGGAGGGACATTGTAAAATCAAAACCTCACGAAAAAAAGCCAAACAGCTGCACACCTGCTCTCTCTGTGGAAAGAGTTTCAGAGAAAAAGGAGTCCTTAAGAGGCACATGAGAATCCACACTGGAGAGAAACCGTACACATGCCCTCAGTGTGGGAAGAGTTTTACTGCAGCACAAAATCTCCGTAAACATCTGCTCTTTCACTCTGGAGAAAAGCCATTTAGCTGTGATCAGTGTGATAAAAAGTTTATTTTATCATCAAGTCTAAAAATACACATGCATATGCATTCAGATGAGAAGCCTCATGTGTGTTCTTGCTGCGGAAAGAGTTTTTCATGGCTGGCCAGTTATAAAAAGCACCAGAAAATACATAATGAAGTGAGAGATCATGTGTGTTGTGAGTGTGGGAAGAGCTTTACTGCAGCTGACCGTCTGAAACGTCACCAACGAATTCATACTGGAGAAAAACCTTACACGTGCTCATATTGTGACAAGAGTTTCATTCAGTCTGGAGACCTGAAAAAGCATGAGCGAGTTCATACTGGAGAGAAGCCGTATCGCTGTACTCAGTGTGGAAAGAGTTATGCTGATGCATCAAGTCTCAGTTATCATCTGCACATTCACTCTGGAGAAAAGCCATTTAGCTGTGATCAGTGTGATAAAAAGTTTATTTCATCGTCACATCTAAATAATCACCTGACAGTTCATTCAGATGAGAAGCCTCATGTGTGTTCTATCTGTGGAAAGAGTTTTTCAAGGCTAGAAATTTGTAAACAGCATCAGAAAACACATGAAGAAGAGAAAGATCATGTGTGTTGTGAGTGTGGGAAGAGCTTTACTAGAGCTGGCGATCTGAAACGTCACCAAAGAATTCATACTGGAGAAAAACCTCACAAGTGCTCATATTGTGACAAGAGTTTCACTCATTCTGGAAACCTGAAAGTTCATGAGCGAGTTCATACTGGAGAGAAGCCGTATCGCTGTACTCAGTGTGGAAAGAGTTTCACTCATTCAGTAAGTCTAGTGACTCATATTAAAAAGCATTGTTCTCCGTCTGAGTGAGAACATGTTTTCTACAAATTCAATATTTCAAGCAGTGGCTGCTGGTCAATAGGGGGCCCACTTTAACATGTTAACAATAAGTTAAAAATATAACGCAAATATTAACTAAATAAAATAATTTAGTCATAGTATTCTACTGTTAGTTACATTATAATTTATTGAAAATCAAAACTATATTTCTTTCATATTTGTGTGCGGGGCGCCGGACTAATGAGTGTGTATGTAGGTACACAAACTTTTCAAAAACATGTGATTTGAGGCTAAGCTCTAATTGGCTTGTTTCAAATTGTCCTTGGGGCGCAGGCTCCCACTTTTGTTGTTAGAGCGAATCAATATTGATTGATCGCTCACCACATGGACTCTTGCACCATACAGACTGTTGCATATCACTCCAAACTACAGTTCCCATCATCCATTGCACTGATTGCACATACACAGCTGAATGCACTGATCACACAGCTGTCATCAATCACATGCTCACTTAAGAGCTATTACACACACTACCTACTAATATAAGAAATAAGACCTACAGGTGCATCTCAATAAATTAGAATGTCGTGGAAAAGTTCATTTATTTCAGTAATTCAACTCAAATTGTGAAACTTGTGTATTAAATAAGTTCAATGCACACCGACTGAAGTAGTTTAAGTCTTTGGTTCTTTTAATTGTGATGATTTTGGCTCACATTTAACAAAAACCCACCAATTCACTATCTCAACTAATTAGAATACTTTATAAGACCAATTAAAAAACAATTTTTAGTGAATTGTTGGCCTTCTGGAAAGTATGTTAATTTACTGTATTTGTACTCAATATTTGCTAGGGGCTCCTTTTGCTTTAATTACTGCCTCAATTCGGCGTGGCATGGAGGTGATCATTTTGTGGCACTGCTGAGGTGGTATGAAAGCCCAGGTTTCTTTGACAGTGGCCTTCAGCTCATTTTCAACTTTTGCTCATGTTATTGGATTACCCCTCTTCTCAAGCCCTCTGGATATTGTTCGCCGATCAAAGACCCACGCTTGGACTAGGACTACTCTTTGTTTTGCCTGTTTTATACCTGTTTGCTGATGTTTTGACCCTGCCTGTGCTTTTGAACATGTCTTGGAATAAAGTTAGCAAATGGATCTTGCGCCTCGTTCTCCCTGTGACAACGACAGCTAGTAAACTAAAGCTAGAATAGACAACTAGTCAGCTAGTGCTCAAAGACTCTTGTCACTCATATGGAAAAGCACTGTTCTGTGTTCGAGTGAAAATGTTTTCTTCAGATTACAAGTCAATAATGTGAGATTCAGATCAAGTAGATTAGCTCAAAATAAACTAGTTTGCTGTGGACTACCACAACATTTGTGGCGATTTGTTTTTATATTGCCAGAGAACAGTAAAGTTTAGCCACTTCAATCTCAATTTTATTGTGTTTAATAAAGTCCAGTCTAGAGGTCATGAATGCATGAACAAGCTTTTCTGCATCAGAAACAGTTAACATGTTCCATAGATATATAGTTGAGTATTATCAACATAACAATGGAAACTAATCCAGTGTTTTCTAATAATATTACAAAGGGGCAATATGTATATTGAAAATAGCAAAGGACCTATGACAGATCCTTGTGGTACTCCATACTTTACTGGTGATAATTGAGATGCCTCCCCATTTAAATAAACAAAGTGGTAGCGATCGGACGGATAGGATCTAAACCATCTTAAAGCCTGCCCTTGAATACCCGTATAGTTTTGTAATCGATCTATGATTATGTCATGATCTATAGCAGCGCTTCTCAAAGTCCAGACTCTGGTCCGGATACGTACCGGGAGGGAATCCAATCCGGACCACTTTGTATTTCAAGCGCACTAAAAACCTTGGATTGTTTTGATTATTATCTATAAGTTTGCGGATATGCGGATAGCTTTTAGAGCCCATCAATAGCTGGACATACTGTTTTTCTACGCAATTCTAAAGACTTCCAAGTTAGTTTTTCTCCATTTGCGCTCAAGATTACACGGTTTTTTTTCTTGAGAGAATGGGTATAACGTACTCGGTTCCCTGAGAAATGGGAATGAGGACTGCGTCGAGAGACGCTGTATGGGAAAAACTTTTTTCCTTTTCAACTGAAGCCTATTTCAATCACGCAGTTATAACTGCACGTTGTTTGTTCATCTAGGATTAAAAAATTAACCAATCCACGACGGTGGCGAGTGAGCCAATGGCTATTCAGCCCGCCAAAATGGGAGGAGCGACTGGCTATATAATCAGGTGCTCTAGCCACCGCATCTCAGATTTCTTCGAAGGAAGCAACCGAGGCGTGCAGTTCATAGCACTGCCAGGAACGCAGTACTCATTCCCATCTCAGAGAACCGAGGTTACGTTAGTAACAGAGTACGTGCCCTTTTGAGATTACACTCGTACTGCGTCGAGAGACGCTGTATGGGAACCAGTCCAATCATGCCGTGCTATGAGGTGGAACAACTCAAAACCAAGACTCACGTGGGATTAGACCCAGGGGAGTCCGTAGAATACACCAAGCACAGGGTGAGCCTAGGGGGTTATCCGTGGCCCGGGTGTCGTCCCGTAAGTGATATTTGGTGTCCATATATTTATGGACAGACCAAGCAAAGAGGGGGCTTGAACAATGTTGGTCAAGCAAACCCAGAAGATTGCTATCTAATGGCGATTTTCCACTGCATGGTACGGCACGGTTCGGTACGGTTCACTTTTGGGGGGTTTTCCACTGGGTACTGTACCTAGTACCTGGTACTTTTTTAGTACCACCTCGGCCGTGGTTCCAAGCGATCCGTACCGTTAGCAAAACATGACGTGTAAACTCTACTGATCACTGATTGGCCGGAGAAAATCGTCATTACTACGTCCTGAACTTGCGACATGAGACCCATAGACCCGCTAGATTTAAATTAGCACAGCCAGCGAAGGATCGGACGCACCTTTTGTTTGAACAAACTCACCTTTATGTATCAACCAAAAAATGTCTGTTGAGGAAGTTCAGACATTCTTCTCGTTGATAGCCGAGGAGCGGATCCAGCGAGAGCTTGATTGCGCGACGCCGACGGAAAAGGCCTTATGTATATACTTTTGAACTTGCTATATATTCAGAGTATGTCTTCTGTTTATATTTTTAACTTTGTATCTGTGTTTTGCTTCAATTAAAAAAAATCTGATCGCATAAGTGTACCTCCAGACTATATAAAAAATGTATTATTGTATGAGCACGTAATGAACCTCTTGAAAAAGACAAATGATTAACGCCACGATTATAAAAACCATCACATAAATAAAAAAACAAGGGATACATTGAACACTTTGAAATATTCAAAAAGTTTATTGATAATTCACTTTACAGAACACGCTCAAAAAAAAAAAAAATCACTTCTATTGTCACATCACCACAGCACAAGTGCCTTGGTGAGTGAAATTCTTACGAGAGTGCTCCAGACAAAACAACAATTTACATATGGACAGTACATATTTACAGACTGTACAGAAGACAATGTGCAAAATACACATACATATACTCAGTACACACAGTGTACTATAAAGACATACTTCGTTACCAATACACCAATACACATTATACACCGTATTTACACATCTGCATTATGTCCACATCTATGCATAGTAATACGTGAAGGTGCAGCAGATTATAATTTACAGTAGATTGGTTGTGCAACAGATAGTTGTGCAAGGTGCAGCAGATTATGCATATGCAATGTCGTGGGTGTGCTTGTATGGTGTCCAGTGATAGCAGATGTGTTAGTGCAGTGTGTGCGTGTAGTCCAGTTGAACTGTGTTAAAGTGCAGTGCATGGCATGTTGTGTGAGTAGGAGTGTGATGTAGGGTGAATTAGTTCTGACTGTTCATTAGCCTGATAGCCTGAGGGAAAAAGCTATCCCTCAGTCGGCTAGTGTGGGATCGGATGCTGCGGAAACGTCGCCCTGAGGGCAGCAGATAGAGCAGACTGTGGGACGGGTGGCTGGAGTCTTTGATAATCCTCCGGGCTTTCCTTGTACACTGCCTGGTGTAGATGTCCTGGAGGGAGGGAAGCTCACCTCCAACAATGTGGCGGGCAGTTCGTACGACCCTTTGCAGAGCCCTGCGGTTGCCAGCGGTGCTGTTTCCAAACCAGGCGGTGATGCAGCCGGTCAGGATGCTCTCCACAGTGCAGGTGTAGGACCTGAGGATTCTGGGGCTCGTTCCAAAATTCCTCAGCCGTCTCAGGAAGAAGAGGCGCTGATGTGCCTTCTTCAGCACTGCATCTGTGTGAGCAGACCATGTGAGATCCTCGGTGATGTGAACGCCGAGGAACTTAAAGCTGTTAACCCGCTCCACAGGTGTCTTGTCGATGGTGATGGGTGTGTGTTCTCTGCTCTGTCTCCTGTAATCCACCACCAGCTCCTTGGTCTTGTCGATGTTGAGTGAGAGGTGGTTCTCCTGACACCATTTTGTCAGGGTACTCACCTCCTCTCTGTAGGCCGTCTCATCGTTGTCGGTGATCAGGCCTATCACCGTTGTGTCGTCTGCAAATTTGACGATGACGTTGGAGCTGTGTGTTGCTGTACAGTCGTGTGTGTACAGGGAGTACAGGAGTGGGCTGAGGACGCAACCCTGCGGAGCACCAGTGTTGAGGATCAGGGGAGATGAGGTGTTGTTGCCCATTCTGACCACCTGACTTCTGCCTGTCAGGAAGTCCAGGATCCAGCTGCACAGAGATCTGTTCAGTCCCAGAGTCTGGAGCTTCGCAACCAGTGTGGCAGGCACTATGGTGTTAAATGCCGAACTATAATCCACGAACAGCATCCTCACATAGGTGTTCTTATTTTCCAGGTGGGAGAGAGCAGTGTGTAGGGTGAAGGCAATAGCATCGTCTGTGGAATGGTTACTGCGGTATGCAAATTGTAGTGGGTCCAGTGAAACAGGCAGCACAGAGCAGATGTGTTCTCTGACGAGCTTCTCAAAACACTTGCTGAAGATGGGTGTCAGAGCAACGGGCCTCCAGTCGTTCAAGCATGTGATTTTATTTTTCTTTGGTATGGGCACAATGGTGGATTTTTTGAAGCATGAGGGAACCACAGACAGAGAGAGGGACAGATTGAAAATGTCTGTAAAAACCCTGGCTAGCTGGAAAGCGCATGCTTTGAGCACATGGCCTGGTATGCCATCAGGGCCCACGGCTTTACGGATGTTCACCTGTTTGAAGGATCGGGTTACATCCGCGACAGAAAGGGAGAGTGGACTGACCACTTCTGCTGCATCCGTGTGAGCGCTCTCTGTGTGGGCGGTGTTATCAGCCTCGAAACGAGCATAAAAAGTGTTGAGCTCGTCCGGTAGAGAGGTGGCAATGTTCACAGTAGCTGGTTTATTCCCTTTAAAGCCTGTGATGTTGTTGATGCCCTGCCACATGCTTCTTGGGTTGTTGTTGTTGAAATGTTCTTCAACTTTGTTTTTGTATTGTCGTTTGGCTACTTTGATGGATCTCCTGATATAGTAACTGGCTTGTTTCCGATAGTCAGTGTTTCTGGATTTAAAGGCAGATGTCCGCGCTGACAAGGCTGATCGAACATCGCTGTTAATCCACGGTTTTTGGTTGGGGTAGATACGGATTGTTTTTGTCGGTACAACGTCCTCTATACACTTCCTGATGAAACACGTGACCGTATCTGAATACGCCTCTATGTCGTCATCAGACGCTGCCCGGAACATGTCCCAGTCCACGTGATCAAAACAGTCCTGTAGTATAGCATCCGATTGGTCCGACCAGCATTGGAGTGTCCTGAGGGCGGGTGCTTCACGTTTCAGTTTCTGCCTATAAGCAGGCAGGAGCAGAACGGAAGAGTGATCCGATTTGCCGAAAGGTGGGTGGGGGAGGGACTTGTATGCGTCCCGGAAAGGGGAGTAACAATGGTTGAGTATACGATCTCCACGCGTGTTGATGGTGATGTGTTGGAAGTATTTTGGAGCTATTGTTCTGAAGTTGACTTTATTAAAGTCCCCCATGATAATAAAAGCTGCATCTGGGTGCGTGGTTTCCTGCTCACTTATATTCCCGTACAGTTCCCTGAGTGCCTGGTCTGTGTTGGCTTGAGGAGGAATGTAAACAGCCGTGATTATGATCGCTGTAAATTCCCTCGGTAGCCAGAATGGTCGACACAGAAGCATATGAAATTCCAGATCAGGGGAGCAGAAGGATTTAATGGAGTGTATGTTCCTTTCATTACACCATGAGTTGTTGATATAGAAACAAACACCTCCGCCTCTGCTTTTCCCTGTGAGCTCCTTTGCTCTATCCGAGCGGTGCACGGAGAAGCCCGTGAGCTCGATGGCTGAGTCTGGAACCATAGCAGACATCCAGGTTTCTGTGAGGCAAATAACACAGCAGTCCCTTGTTTCTCGTTGGTATGTTCGCAGAGTTTGTTATCCAGTGACTGAACGTTAGACAGCAAAATTGTTGGGAGAGGAGGTTGGAAAGCACGGCATCTCAGTCTGACGAGAATGCCAGCCCTCTTCCCTCTTTTTCGGCGTAGGCGGCGTTACAACATCTAACACGTAAAACAACAAAAAAACTTTAAAAAACATACGAAAAAACTGCAAAGATTTCCCGGAGCTTGCAACACGGCGGCCATTCTCGGCGCCATATTGGATTTTCTCGGCGCCATCTCGGTTTTCTTGGCTACGTGAATAGTTAACTAATCAAGTAACGCAGCACACCTGCCCTCCTCCTCTACAGCCCGTGGCACTGCCACCACAGTCTCTGCTGCTGGGGGTAAATCTCAAGCATTCTCATAGACCTCTCCATTGCTGTTAAAAACATCCACATACCGAGAATGAAGAACACTATTTGATCTCTTTTATTTGTTGTGAGATTGTTTGTGGCACGTTTACGATGATGTCACGGCAGTAGAGGCGGCGCAGCTATAACGACACGTGAATAATCCCACCCACTCTATAGCGGTACTAAACTGCAGTGGAAACGCAAACCGACCCGAACTGAGCCGTACCGTAATGAGCCGTGCCAAACTGTACCGTACCATGCAGTGGAAAAGCGCCATAAGCAGAAAGGACTGTGGCCTGCAAGGCAGGGACATCCAGGTTGTAAAATCTTACAAATGTTTATGGCGAGGACCAGCCGGCCTCCTCACAAATGTCTGACATGGACACCCCGCTGGACCATACGCAAGAAGAGGCAATGCCTCTGGTGGAATGGGCTCTGACTCCGATGGGGCACTGCAACCCCGAGGAGGATTATGCTAATGTGATAGCATCCACTAACCATCTAGAAATTCTCTGCTTCATAACAGGGCCACCTTTAGCGTGGTTACCGAAGCCAACAAAAAGCTGTTCTGACTTTCTGTACAAGGCAGAACGTTCAATGTACAAACCCGATTCCAAAAAAGTTGGGACAATGTACAAATTGTGAATAAAAACAGAATGCAATGATGTGGAAGTTTCAAATTTAAATATTTTATTCAGAATACAACATAGATGACATATCAAATGTTTAAACTGAGAAAATGTATCATTTTAAGGGAAAAATAAGTTGATTTTAAATTTCATGGCATCAACACATCTCAAAAAAGTTGGGACAAGGCCATGTTTACCACTATGTGGCATCCCCTCTTCTTTTTATAACAGTCTGCAAACGTCTGGGGACTGAGGAGACAAGTTGCTCAAGTTTAGGAATAGGAATGTTGTCCCATTCTTGTCTAATACAGGCTTCTAGTTGCTCAACTGTCTTAGGTCTTCTTTGTCGCATCTTCGTCTTTATGATGCGCCAAATGTTTTCTATGGGTGAAAGGTCTGGACTGCAGGCTGGCCATTTCAGTACCCGGATGCTTCTTTTATGCAGCCATGATTTTGTAATTGATGCAGTATGTGGTCTGGCATTGTCATGTTGTCATGCGTCCCAGTTTTCCAAAAAGAACTTCAAATTTAGATTCGTCTGACCACAGAACAGTTTTCCACTTTGCCACAGTCCATTTTAAATGAGCCTTGGCCCAGAGAAAACGGCTGCGCTTCTGGATCATGTTTAGATATGGCTTCTTTTTTGACCTGTAGAGTTTTAGCCGGCAACGGCGAATGGCACGATGGATTGTGTTCACTGACAATGTTTTCTGGAAGTATTCCTGAGCCCATGTTGTGATTTCCATTACAGTAGCATTCCTGTTTGTGATGCAGTGCCGTTTAAGGGCCCGAAGATCACAGGCATCCAGTATGGTTTTCCGGCCTTGACCCTTACGCACAGAGATTGTTCCAGATTCTCTGAATCTTTGGATGATATTTTGCACTGTAGCTGATGATAACTTCAAACTCTTTGCAATTTTTCTCTGAGAAACTCCTTTCTGATATAGCTTCACTATTTTTCGCCGTAGCATTGGGGGAATTGGTGATCCTCTTCTCATCTTGACTTCTGAGAGACACTGCCACTCTGAGAGGCTCTTTTTATACCCAATCATGTTGCCCATTGACCTAATAAGTTGCAAATTGGTCCTCCAGCTGTTCCTTATATGTACATTTAACTTTTCCGGCCTCTTATTGCTACCTGTCCCAACTTTTTTGGAATGTGTAGCTCTCATGAAATCCAAAATGAGCCAATATTTGGCATGACATTTCAAAATGTCTCACTTTCAACATTTGATATGTTATCTATATTCTATTGTGGATCAAATATACGTTTATGAGATTAGTAAATTATTGCATTCCTTTTTTATTCACAATTTGTACAGTGTCCCAACTTTTTTGGAATTGGGTTTGTAAATTTTCAGGGCCCTAACGGGGTAGAGCAGGGAGCAAACGCAGAAAGCGCTATGACCTGGGCTCTGAACGGAGTGGAGAGCACCTTCGGTACATAACCCAGCCTTGGTTTCAAACCTTTGAAAATTAAAGAAATAGACGGGCAAAGCGCCATTTCGATGAATTCTGTCAGTGAAGTGTTTGGCTGATGGTGAAAGTTACTTCAAGGTAAATTTATTTAACGCTTGCCTAGACATCATCATATCTCAGCTGAGTTTGCGATTTTCAGCTTTGAGAACAGTTGCCAATTTGTTCAGAGTGGTCCAGCCACAAATACTTGCAACTGAGGAGAAGAACGCTATATACGAGGGGGCACAGAGGTTAGTGGAGAGATACAACGAAGACTTGTCTCCAGCCCTTCCACAACAACTGATAGCATTCAGTGCAGCCTTTAAAAGATACATCTCTGGGATGACAACAGATCAAGATCTGGACAGTTTATTTTATTGTTGAGAACAACTATTACATCTAGCTTCAGCGACATATGCACCATTTTCATATGCACCGCTTCAGCGGAGCGCTCTTTTTCAAAACTGAAGCTCATCAAGAATGATTTGCGCAGCACCATGTCACAGAACACCAAGGACATCGTGAATGAATTTGCTGAAAGAAAGGCCCAGAGAAGGTAAATAAAATGAGTTTTGGTTTTTTACATCTTGGGCCACCATGCCCAACGAAATTGTTTGTGTTTCCATTAGAAGTTTATTATTGACATTGGCTGAGCTTTAGTTATTTTAGAATTATTATTATTTATTTTTTTCTTTCTGGTTGTGAAAACGTTTTTTGGATAGAGTGTTTATTTATGCTATTGTTTTCTTTTTGATACGCTACAGTGAATGTCTATAACGCCTGGGGATGCTTGCAGAAGGTGGCAGCAGGGGCCATAGACATAAAATAAATACCGCAGGGACAACAACCCAACCCCTAGGACAATCGGAATTGACACGCCACAATCGAAACTCGTATTACATCTAACAGCCCCACCTTTTATGGTGAGATGATCATGGCGGCGCGCACAACAGACGCAGCGGCTTCTCTCTCTCCCGACAGAATGGTGTTTTCGTGTTTTTTGTCTTGTAAGTCGCAATGTTTTTGTACATATTCGTCTCGTCTAACTGTCTTAAAGCGCGCATACAGTCGTGAGTTTCTGCTCGATGTCGGCAGAACCACATTTTTTGAGTTAAACTCCGCGCACGCCGAAGAGCTGCGGGACCTCGGTCTGCTCCGGAGGCTTACTCCATCACCGACCCCCACTACTGCATCTCACCCACAGCGGAGGCGCTACAAGCGGCGTGAGAGGAAGCAGAAGAGGGGTAAGCGCGGAGGTATCCGAGCTAGGCTAGCGGCTAACCCACACAAGCCAGCTATCCCCACCATCGTACTGGTGAACGTACGCTCTTTGGACAATAAACTGGACTACATCCGACTACTTCGCTCTACTCAGAGGACTGTAAGAGACTGTTGTGTTTTTGTATTTACGGAAACATGGCTTAACAACAGCGTTCCGGACTGCGCCATTCAGCTCGAGCAGCTAACATGCTATCGAGCAGACAGAGCTCTCGTCGATGGAGGTAAGAGACGCGGCGGCGGGCTTTGTGTTTACATCAATAATGTATGGTGCCGCGACGCTGTTGTGGTCTGCAAACACTGCTCACCCCTGGTGGAGTTTAAGATTATTAAGTGCCGGCCGTTCTATCTACCGAGGGAATATACAGCCATTCTTCTCGTTGCTGTATACATCCCTCCCAACTCCAACAACAACAGGAGTGAGGCACTGAATTATTTGTACCAGCACATCAGTGAGCAGCAGACAGCCCACCCAGATGCTTTTCTCATCTTGGCTGGAGACTTTAATCACGCAGACGAGTGTGTTCCCGAAAATATACCAGCATGTTGACTTCCCTACAAGGGGAAAAAACACGCTGGACTTTGTTTACACCACCCAGAGAGGAGCATACACGGCCCTCCCCCTCCCCCATCTCTGAGCCTCAGACCACATCACTGTCATGCTAATGCCTGCATACAGACCGCTCGTTAAAGTCATCAAACCGACACACAAACCGATTCAAGTGTGGCCAGAAGGGTCGTCAGAGGCACTTCAGGACTGTTTCGAAACCACTGACTGGAATATGTTCAAGCAGGCTGCCACATACAACAATACTACAGACCTCCAAGAATACACTGAGACTGTCACTGCCTACATCACCAAGTGCATTGATGATGTAACGGTCACAAAGACTATCACTGTCCGGGCCAACCAGAAGCCGTGGCTGACAGGGGAGGTCTACAGACTTCTGAATGCTCGGAACGCTGCCTTTAGAGCTGGAGATGAGGAGGGCCTGAGGACAGCTAGGGCCAACCTATCCCGCGGCATTAGAGAGGCCAAGAGACAGTACTCCAGGAGGATAGCCCATCGCTTCAGCGACAGCAGAGACACTCGGAGCCTGTGGGAGGGAATACAGACCATTACGGACTACAAGCCCCCACCACAGACCTGTGACAGCACCATCCCCCTGCTGAAAGAGCTGAATGCCTTCTTTGCTCGCTTTGAGGCACAAAACAGCACCACTGCACAGAAGACTCCACCTCCTCCCGGCGACCAGGTGAAGACGCTGTCCTCGGACAGCGTGAGGAGATCCCTCAGCAGAATCAATGCACGCAAAACTCCGGGTTCTGACAACATTCCTGGGCGTGTACTGAGAGACTGTGCAGTGGAACTCACTGATGTCTTCACAGACATCTTCAACATCTCACTAAGTCAGGCTCTTGTCCCCACATGTTTCAAAGCTACCACCATCATTCCAGTTCCGAAGAAGTCATCTCCATCCTGCTTCAATGACTACTGTCCAGTAGCACTCACTCCTGTTCCCATGAAGTGCTTTGAACGGCTAGTCATGCAACACATCAAGTCTGTCCTCCCCCCCTCCCTGGACCCCTTCCAGTTTGCATATAGGTCCAACCGCTCGACCGATGATGCCATCGCCACTGCCCTCCACCCAGCCATCACACATCTGGACAAAAAAGACTCATATGTCAGGATGCTGTTCATAGACTTCAGTTCAGCATTCAACACAATCATCCCTCAGCAGCTCACTCACAAATTGGCCCAGCTGGGGCTCAACACCTCTCTGTGCAACTGGTTGTTGGACTTTCTGACCGGAAGACCTCAGGCAGTACGGGTCGGCATTAACACGTCCAGCACCATCACACTGAACACAGGGGCCCCCCAAGGATGTGTGGTGAGCCCCCTCCTCTTCACTCTGCTGACCCACGACTGCACACCGTCACACAACTCTAACTTTTTCATTAAGTTTGCGGATGACACGACTGTGGTGGGTCTCATCAGCAACCGAGATGAGACAAATGAGGTGAGTGAGGTGAGCCGCCTGGCTGGGTGGTGCAGGGTCAACAATCTCTCTCTGAATGTGGAGAAGACGAAGGAGATTGTTGTTGACTTCAGGAGAGTGCACACTCAGCATGCTCCTCTGACCATCAACGGTGCAACTGTGGCGAGAGCGAGCAGCACCAAGTTCCTGGGTGTGCACATCACAGAGGTCCTCTCCTGGACTAACAACACTGCAGCACTGGCCAAGAAAGCACAGCAGCGTCTCTACTTCCTCCGCAAACTCAGAAGAGCCAGAGCCCCGACCCCCATCATGTGCACTTTCTACAGAGTCACCATCGAGAGCATCCTGACTAGCTGCATCACTGTGTGGTATGGCGCCTGCAACGCGTCCTGCCGCAATTCCCTTCAACGGATAGTGAGAGTAGCTGAGAAGATCGTTGGTGTCTCTCTCCCCTCCCTCCAGGACATCTACAGCACCCGTCTCACCCGCAAAGCCCTCAGCATTGCAGGTGATCCCACCCACCCGACACACAGCTTCTTCAGTCTGCTGCCATCAGGGAGGAGACTGCGGAGTCTCCAGGCGAGGACCAGCAGACTGAAGGACAGCTTCATCCATCAGGCTGTCAGGAAGCTGAACTCCCTCCCGTCCTTGCCCCCCCTCCCCTCTTTTACCCCACGCAACACTGAACTCTGACACTACGACCTCCACCCCCCCCCCCCCCCCCCCCCCCCCCCCCCCCCCGGCATATACATGCTGTATAGCTTGTATGTACATATGGTTAAACTGTATTTATCTGAATTTGAATGTCTACTGTCAGTGTTTAATGTTAACTGTATGCACCAAGGGTCTGAGAGTAACGCAATTTCAATTCTCTGTATGTATGTACTGTACATGTGGAAGAATTGACAATAAAGCAGACTTGACTTGACATGACTTTTATCTAATCAAAACCATAGGGATTTACCATCCGGTCACATGTGACACGACCAATGAAATCTTCAGAATCTGTGGTGGGCGGGGTTTGTGCTTTAACATGGCTTAAAAAAGGTGAGGAATATTCACATCATCTTACAATGGCAGAAACAACGGGAGAAAGAAAGAACTGGGAGATGGCTTTATAAAGTTAAAATAACTAGGAGAAATAGAAAGGAAGAATCCATTATTTCTAGACTTAGATTTGGATATACAGCACTTAACAGTACCTTGAATAAAATAAGACAACATCAGACAGGAAAATGTGATCAAGAGGAAACTGTGGAAAACGTTATAATGAAATGTCTGATGTTTAGTGAAAGGAGAATATTGGTTTGTAATTGGAAAATAATTAAGATGAAGTTTGACTTTACAAACATGTTGCAAAGGAACTCATATGATGAATGTATTATTTTTAATGCTTTATCTGAATATGACTGATTTAGATAAATGAATATAGGTCTTAGGAGGTATTTGTAAAAAGGTTTTGCGAACCTAACCAGCAGATGGCTGTAATGCGTTTTGAAGTTGTATACCAACCACCATTAAAATCTACAAGAAGAAGACGACATCGTGTTACAAATCTAGTACAGAAGATTGAAGACATGAGTGATCCAGAATCAGCCAGAATAAAACAAGAAGATACTGAGGAACAAACAGGTTGGTGTCCATTCATTATTCTTCTTTATTGACAACTAAGAAACATTAAAGCCCAGGCTTTAAAAAAATATGCAGTGGCTGTGAAATAATATAAATCATTTTAATTTCACTAACAATGAATGAAAGAACTAACTTTCTGTGCATCAAAGATCTGATTATTGATATTCACAGATAAATATGTGACCCGTTTGGTTTGGTTTCTGTTATTACAGTTTATTTAAGCTGCTTACACAAAATATTTACAATTTCTGAAACATGACACTTAAACACCAGAAGCACACACCAAATCTGCAGAACCATACACTAATTATCAGCCTTTGACTCCGTTTTCACTTTAATAAAACACTTGTTTGCAAATCAAAACACACAATTCTCTATGTAACACGAAAAATTTAACAGGAATGAATATTCTAGCAAATGTTTGCCTTTGAGATGTGTTTGTGATATTTTGAATGCAGTGCTTCATTTGGCAAGAGATGTGAGGCATTTTGCATTTTGTGTGTGCAATTCTTGGATTTGTGTAAAGTTTTGAAAATGTGTGTAAGCAACTGAAAATAACTGTAAATCAGGTTCACTTAAACTGATTTTAACAACATATTTTCTTTATTTTAGACTGGATAGAAGTAAAACAGCAAAGACATGAACTGAATGAAGTGGAGGAGGAACATTGTAAAATCAAAACCTCAAGAAAAATAGCCAAACAGCTGCACACCTGCTCTCTGTGTGGAAAGAGTTTCAGAAAAAAAGGAGTCCTTAAGAGACACATGAGAATCCACACTGGAGAGAAACCGTACACATGCCCTCAGTGTGGAAAGAGTTTTACTACAGCAGAAAATCTCCGAAAACATCTGCTCTTTCACTCTGGAGAAAAGCCATTTAGCTGTAATCAGTGTGAAAAAAAGTTTGTTTTATCAGCAAGTCTAAAAAGTCACCTGACAGTTCATTCAGAAGAGAAGCCTCATGTGTGTTCTTGCTGTGGAAAGAGTTTTTCATGGCTGGCCAGTTATAAAAAGCACCAGAAAATACATGATGAAGTGAAAGATCATGTGTGTTGTGAGTGTGGGAAGAGCTTTACTGCAGCTAGATATCTGAAACGTCACCAACAAATTCATACTGGAGAAAAACCTTACACGTGCTCATATTGTGACAAGAGTTTCAATCAGTCAGGATCCCTGAAAAAGCATGAGCGAGTTCATACCGGAGAGAAGCCGTATCACTGTACTCAGTGTGGAAAGAGTTATGCTGATGCATCAGGTCTCAGTTATCATCTGCACGTTCACTCTGGAGAAAAACTATTTAACTGTGATCAGTGTGATAAAAAGTTTATTTCATCGTCAAGTCTAAAAAATCACCTGACAGTTCATTCAGAAGAGAAGACTCATGTGTGTTCTTTCTGTGGAAAGAGTTTTTCAAGGATGTATGTTTGTAAACAGCATCAGAAAACGCATGAAGAAGAGAGAGATCATGTGTGTTGTGAGTGTGGGAAGAGCTTTACTAGAGCTGTCTATCTGAAAGAGCACCAAATAATTCATACTGGAGAAAAACCTTACAAGTGCTCATATTGTGACAAGAGTTTCACTCAGTCTGGAAACCTGAAAGTTCATGAGCGAGTTCATACTGGAGAGAAGCCGTATCGCTGTACTCAGTGTGGAAAGAGTTTCACTCGGTCATTAAATCTAGTGACTCATATTAAAAAGCATTGTTCTGTGTCTGAGTGAGAAAATGTTTTCTACAAATTCAATATTTCAAGTAAATAATGTGAGATTCAGATACAGTGAATATGAGATTAGCTAAAAAAAAGAAATACCACAAGATTCGGTGGGGGGAGTGAATGTACAGCGCTCTCTCTCCACATCAATACCACGACCGAGGTGCTCTTGAGCAAGACACCGAACCCCCAACTTCTCCCCGGTCACCGCAGCATAAATGGCTGCCCACTGTTCCGGGTGTGTGTTCACGGTGTGTGTTTTCACTGTTGTGTGTGTGCACTGTCAAAAAAAAAAAAAAATTGTTTTGTTTTTGTCCCACTTTAATTGTGTATGCCTGTAATTTAGCTCCAAATCACAGGTGAAAATTGTCATTTAGTGCCTCCTCTACGAAATAATGAATTACTCAAGTAAATATCCATCCATGAAATGTAATATTTTGTCTTTCATCACTGTTTATGTTTGTCTTCATTAAAAATATAAACAAAATAAAAAAATTCGAGTTTGGGAAGGTCACCCGCTCACCACATGGACTCTTGCACCATACAGACTGTTACATATCACTCCGAACTACAGTTCCCATCATGCATTGCACTGATTGCACATACACAGCTGAATGCACTGATCACACAGCTGTCACCAATCACATGCTCACCTAAGAGCTATTACACACACTACCTACTAATATAAGAAATAAAACCTACAGGTGCATCTCAATAAATTAGAATGTCGTGGAGAAGTTCATTTATTTCAGTAATTCACCTCAAATTGTGAAACTGTGTATTAAATAAGTTCAATGCACACAGACTGAAGTAGTTTAAGTCTTTGGTTCTTTTAATTGTGATGATTTTGTCTCACATTTAACAAAAACCCACCAATTCACTATCTCAACTAATTAGAATATTTCATAAGAGCAATAAAAGTGAATTGTTGGCCTTCTGGAAAGTATGTTAATTTACTGTATATGTACTCAATACTAGGGGCTCCTTTTGCTTTAATTACTGCCTCAATTCGGCGTGGCATGGAGGTGATCAGTTTGCGGCACTGCTGAGGTGGTATGAAGCCCAGGTTTCTTTGACAGTGGCCTTCAGCTCATCTGCATTTTTTGGTCTTCTTGTTACTCATTTTCCTCTTGACAATACCTCATAGATTCTCTCTGGGGTTCAGGTCTGGTGAGTTTGCTGGCCAGTCAAGCACACCAACACCATGGTCATTTAACCAACTTGTGGTGCTTTTGCCAGTGTGGGCAGGTGCCAAATCCTGCTGGAAAATGAAATCAGCATCTTTAAAAAGCTTCTCAGCAGAAGGAAGCATGAAGTGCTTCAAAATTTCTTGGTAAACGGGTGCAGTGAAGTTAGTTTTCAAAAAACTCAATGGACCAACTCCAGCAGATGGCATTGCAACCCAAATCATCACAGACTGTGCAAACTTAACGCTGGACTTCAAGCAACTTGTGCTATGAGCTTCTCCACCCTTCCTCCAGACTCTAGGACCTTGGTTTCCAAATGAAATACAAAACTTGCTCTCATCTGAAAAGAGGACTTTGGACCACTGGGCAACAGTCCTGTTCTTCTTCTTCTTAGCCCAGGTAAGACGCCTCTGATGACAACTGTAGCCAAATTTCTTGACACGTCTGTGTGAGGTGGCTCTTGATGCCTTGACCCCAGACAACTGTCAGATCAGCAGTCTTCCCCATGATTGTGTAGCCTAGTGAACCAAACAGAGACCATTTTGAAGGAAACCTTTGCAAGTGTTTTGAGTTGATTAGCTGACTGGCATGTCACCATATTCTAATTTGTTGAGGTTTTTGTTAAATGTGAGCCAAAATCATCACAATTAAAAGAACCAAAGACTTAAACTACTTCAGTCTGTGTGCATTGAATTTATTTAATACACAAGTTTCACAATTTTAGTTGAATTACTAAAATAAATGAACTTTTCCACGACATTCTAATTTATTGAGATGTACCTGTACTCAGATCATGTTCAGGGCCAAGTATTGTTTAGTGCATATCACTCTCCTAGCGATAGCTACTTTACGGAGCCAGTCTAGTTTACCCAGTCATAGTTTCTAGATTAGTCTAGTCTTATTTTTCCTTGTTTCCTGATTCCTGCCTGTTTATCTTGGAATAACCCTTGTCTTGCCGTTTGGACTCTTTTTGTAACTCTTTCGGCTTTTGCTCATGTTATTGGATTACCCCTCTTCTCAAGCCCTCTGGATATTGTTCGCCGATCAAAGACCCATGCTTGGACTAGGATTACTCTTTGTCTTGCCTATTTTATACCTGTTTGCTGATGTTTTGACCCTGCCTGTGCTTTTGAACATGTCTTGGAATAAAGTTAGCAAATGGATCTTGCGCATCGTTCTCCCTGTGACAACGACAGCTAGTAAACTAAAGCTAGAATAGACAACTAGTCAGCTAGTGCTCAAAGGGGCAATATGTATATTGAAAATAGCAAAGGACCTATGACAGATCCTTGTGGTACTCCATACTTTACTGGTGATAATTGAGATGCCTCCCCATTTAAATAAACAAAGTGGTAGCGAGCGGACGGGTAGGATCTAAACCATCTTAAAGCCTGCCCTTGAATACCCGTATAGTTTTGTAATCAATCTATGATTATGTCATGATCTATAGCAGCGCTTCTCAAAGTCCGGACTCTGGTCCGGATACGTACCGGGAGGGAATCCAATCCGGACCAATTTGTATTTCAAGCGCACTGAAAACCTTGGATTGTTTTGATTATTATCTATGAGTTCGCGGATATGCTCGGTCCTGGCAGCTTTTAGGGCCCATCTATAGCTGGACATAATGTTTTTCTACGCAATTCTAAAGACTTCCAAGTTAGTTTTTCTCCATTTGTGCTCAAGATTACGAGTTTTTTTTCCTGAGAGAGTGGGTATAACGTACTCGGTTCCCTGAGAAATGGGAATGAGGACTGCGTCGAGAGACGCTGTATGGGAAAAACTTTTTTCCTCTTAAACTGAAGCCTATTTCAATCACGCAGTTATAACTGTACGTTGTTTGTTTCATCTAGGATTAAAAAATGAACCAATCCACGACGGTGGTGAGTGAGCCAATGGCTATTCAGCCCGCCAAAATGGGAGGAGTGACTGGCTATATAATCAGCTGCTCTTGCATCAGATTTCTTTGAAGGAAGCAACCGAGGCGTGCAGTTCATAGCACTGCCAGGAACGCAGTACTCGTTCCCATATCTCAGGGAACCGAAGTTACGATAGTAACAGAGTACGTTCCCTTTTTCGAGATTACACTCGTACTCGTACTGTGTCGAGAGACGCTGTATGGGAACCAGTCCAATCACGCCGTGCTATGATGTGGAACTACTCAAAACCAACACTCACGTGGGATTAGACCCAGGGGAGTCCGTAGAATACACCAAGCACAGGGTGAGCCTAGGGGGTCATCCGTGGCCCGGGTGTCGTCTTGTAAGTGATACTTGGTGTCCATATGTTTATGGACAGACCAAGCAAAGAGGGGGCTTGAACAATGTTGGTCAAGCGAACCCAGAAGATTGCTATCTAATGGCGCTTTTCCACTGCATAGTACGGCACGGTACGGTTCACTTTTGGGGGGTTTTCCACTGGGTACTGTACCTAGTACCTGGTACTTTTTTAGTACCACCCCGGCCGTGGTTCCAAGCGATCCGTACCGTTACCAAAATGTGACGTGTAAACTCTACTGATCACTAATTGGACAGAGAAAATAGTCATTACTGCATCCTGAACATGCGACATGAGACCCATAGACCCGTTAGATTTAAATTAGCACAGCCAGCGAAGGATCGGACGCAACTTTTGTTTGAACAAACTCACCTTTATGTATCAACCAAAAAATGTCTGTTGAGGAAGTTCAGACGTTCCTCTCGTTGATAGCCGAGGAGCAGATCCAGCGAGAGCTTGATGGCGCGACGCCGAAGGAAAAGGCCTTATGTATATACTTTTGAACTTGCTATATATTCAGAGTATGTCTTCTGTTTATATTTTTTACTTTGTATCTGTGTTTTGCTTCAATTAAAAACAATCTGATCGCATAAGTGTACCTCCACGTAATGAACCTCTTGAAAAAGACAAATGATTAATGCCACGATTATAAAAACCATCACATAAATAAAAAAACAAGGGATATATTGAACACTTTGAAATATTCAAAAGTTTATTGATAATTCACTTTACAGAACACGCTACATGAACAGTTAACTAATCAAGTAACGCAGCACACCTGCCCTCCTCCTCTACAGCCCGTGGCACTGCCACCACAGTCTCTGCTGCTGGGGGTAAATCTCAAGCATTCTCATCGGCCTCTCCATTGCTGTTAAAAACATCTACATGCCGAGAATGAAGAACACTGTTCCATCTCCTTTCTTTGTTGTGAGATTGTTTGTGGCACGTTTACGATGATGTCACGGCAGTAGAGGCGGCGCAGCTATAACGACACGTGAATAATCCCGCCCACTCCATAGCGGTACTAAACTGCAGTGGGAACGCAAACCGACCCGAACTGAGCCGTACCGTAACGAGCCGTGCCGAACTGTACCATACCATGCAGTGGAAAAGCGCCATAAGCAGAAAGGACTGTGGCCTGCAAGGCAGGGACATCCAGGTTGTAAAACCTTACAAATGTTGATGGCGAAGACCAGCCGGCCTCCTCACAAATGTCTGACATGGACACCCCGTTGGACCATATCCAAGAAGAGGCGATGCCTCTGGTGGAATTGGCTCTGACTCCGATGGGGCACTGCAACCCCGAGGAGGATTGTGCTAATGTGATAGCATCCACTAACCATCTAGAAATTATCTGCTTCATAACAGGGCCACCTTTAGCATGGTTACCGAAGCCAACAAAAAGCTGTTCTGACTTTCTGTACAAGGCAGAACGTTCAATGTAAATTTTCAGGGCCCTAACGGGGTAGAGTAGGGAGAAAACGCAGAAAGCACTATGACCTGGGCTCTGAACGGAGTGGAGAGCACCTTAGGTACATAACCCAGCCTTGGTTTCAAACCTTTGAAAATTAAAGAAATAGACGGGCAAAGTGCCATTTCGATGAATTCTGTCAGGATGAGTGTTTGGCTGATGCTGAAAGTTGCTTCAAGGTAAATGTATTTAACGCTTGCCTAGACATCATCATATCTCAGCTGAGTTTGCGATTTTCAGCTTTGAGAACAGTTGCCAATTTGTTCAGAGTGGTCCAGCCACACATACTTGCAACTGAGGAGCATAACGCTATATACGAGGGGGCACAGAGGTTAGTGGAGAGATACAACGAAGACTTGTCTCCAGCCCTTCCACAACAACTGATAGCATTCAGTGCAGCCTTTAAAAGATACATCTCTGGGATGACAACAGATCAAGATCTGGACAGTTTATTTTATTGTTGAGAACAAATATTACATCTAGCTTCAGCGACATATGCACCATTTTCATATGCACCACTTCAGCGGAGCGCTCTTTTTCAAAACTGAAGCTCATCAAGAATGATTTGCGCAGCACCATATCACAGAACAGACTATCAGGACTGGCTATTCTTTCCATTGAGAATGCACGAGGCCGAGAATTAAACACCAAGGACATCGTGAATGAATTTGCTGAAAGGAAGGCCCAGAGAAGGTAACTAAAATGAGTTTTTGTTTTTTAAATCTTGGGCCACCATGCCCAACAAAATTGTTTGTGTTTCCATTAGAAGTTTATTATTGACATTGGCTGAGCTTTAGTTATTTTAGAATTATTTTTATTTTTTTCATTCTGGTTGTGAAAACGTTTTTTGGATAGAGTGTTTATTTATGCTATTGTTTTCTTTTGATACGCTACAGTGAATGTCTATAACGCCTGGGGATGCTTGCAGAAGGTGGCAGCAGGGGCCATAGACATATAATAAATACCGCAGGGACAACAACCCAACCCCTAGGACAATCGGAATTGACACGCCACAATCGAAACTCGTATTACATCTAACAGCCCCACCTTTTATGGTGAGATGATCATGGCGGCGCGCACAACAGACGCAGCGGCTTCTCTCTCTCCCGACAGAACGGTGTTTTCGTGTTTTTTGTCTTGTAAGTCGCAATGTTTTTGTACATATTCGTCTCGTCTAACTGTCTTAAAGCGCGCACCTTTTACAGTCGTGAGTTTCTGCTCGATGGCGGCGCGTCGGCAGCTTCTCTCTCTCCCGACCACATTTTCGTGTTTTTTGTCTTGTAAGTTAAACTCCACGCAATGTTTTTGTACATATTCGAAGAGCTGCGGGACCTCGGTCTGCTCCGGAGGCTTACTCCACTGTCTTAAAACGCGCATACAGTCGTGAGTTTCTACTGCTCGATGTCGCAGAACCACATTTTTTGAGGCGTTAAACTACAAGCGCGTGAGAGGAAGCAGAAGAGGGGTAAGCGCGGAGGTATCCGAGCTAGGCTTACTAGCGGCTAACCCACACAAGCCAGCTATCCCCACAGCATCGTACTGGTGAACGTACGCTCTTTGGACAATAAACTGGACTACAGCCGTGACTACTTCGCTCTACTCAGAGGACTGTAAGAGACTGTTGTGTTTTTGTATTTACGGAAAGGTATCCGAGCTAGGCTAGCGGCTAACCCACACAAGCCAGCTATCCCCACCTTAACAACAGCGTTCGTACGGAACGTACGCTGCGCCTTTGGACAATAAACTGGACTACGAGCAGCTAACATGCTATCGAGCAGACAGAGCTCTCGTCGAGAGAGGTAAGAGACTGTTGTGTTTTTGTATTTACGGAAACATGGCTTAACAACGGGCTTTGTGTTTACATCAATAATGTATGGTGCCGCGACTGCGCCTTTCTGTTGTGGTCTGCAGCTAACATGCTATCGAGCAGACTGCTCTCGTCACCCCTGACGTGGAGTTTAAGATTATTAAGTGCGGGCTTTGCCGTTTACTATCAATAATGTATGGTGCCGCGAGGGAATATACAGCCATTCTTCTCGTTGCTGTATACATCTGTAAGGCCCGGCTCGATCGACCCAACCCCTGTGGAGTTTAAGATTATTAAGGCAGTCGTTCAGCGGGTGAAGGGCTTTGCGTATTACAGTCTTTCCTTTTCACGACACAACAAGAACATTAAAATGGAACACTTCTTATTATATATTTTGTCTCGTTATTTTATCTGACTCCATAAATGAAAAGGTTTTAATGATATCTGTGCATCATTAAAACATGAACGAATTATTGATTATTCCTTTCAGCTCCTTTTAATACTTTACCCGCTCAGATGTAGGGAAACTATATCGCTCAGAGTATTACAGTCTTTCCTGTTTTCCACAGGTCATTAAAATGGAACACTTCTTATTATATATTTTGTCTCGTTATTTTATCTGACTCACATAAATGAAAAGGTTTTAATGATATCTCGTCAGGCATTAAAACCGGTCATCAGTCAGAATTATTGTAAATTATGGTTCCTTTCATGAATCTAAGATTTAATGCCGTAAATTACCCACAGATGTAGGGACGTACACAATCGCTCAGAGACATCGGATAACCCCTGTTTTGGAGCCAGGTCCCTCAGACGGACTTGAGTTCAATAGTTTTCTTCAGTCAGGCCCGGTATTTGGCCACTATCAGAGGTAAATTATGTTAGTTATGAGATCAATGTACTGCATTCGTAATAGCTTTGGACTGGTCAAATCCTTGTTTAAAGTAACATTAAATCACAAGTCAGACATCGGTATAACCCCGTACCCGAGTTTAGTCTGATCAGACTTGGCGTTCGCCAATAGTTTTCTTCTAAATGGTAAAGGTATTAACCTGCCCCTGCATCACAATCAGTACACTTAATATGTTAGCAGATCAATGTACTGCATTCGGATATTAGCCGTCGCTAAAACTGACGCAGGCTTGTTTAAAGTAACATTAAATCAAAAGTCAGAGGTATAGGCGTACCCGAAATAGTCTGATCAGACGGCGTTCGCCGTCCCTAAATGGAATTAACCTCCGCCCCTGCATCCAAGTACTCTAATACTTAAAAGATGCCGGATATTAGCCGAAAGCTAATCTTTAGAGGCACTGTTAGCAATAGAATCGGAAATATACGGATCCGCTACAACTCTATAGGGAGAAACCAGGTATCTTTATCGAGGCAGTTAGCAATAATTCAAAACTCCAATGTTACAAGAATTTATTGAATCATCAGTTAACCATACCTGGAAATGAAATTCTACACACAATGTTGATCTGTGTGGGCAATCAGCTCAGTTACCATGACTCCTGGAAATGAAACTACACACAAGTGATCTGTGTGGGCAATCAGCTTACTGACGCCTGGAAATGAAACTACACACAAGTGATCTGTGTGGGCAATCAGCTTACTGACGCCTGGAAATGAAACTACACACAAGTGATCTGTGTGGGCAATCAGCTTACTGACGCCCAGAACTTTGTGTCCCCTTTCCTTATATACCCAAATAATTCAATAAACCCGCCAAATGGTGGTATTATAATTAGACTTTAGAATTTGCAACCAAATGGCTCCTGATATCCTGTGGCAGGGAATGCTTATTTACATACAGGAGGTGTTTTGAATAGAAGATTAGGGGGAGGACACACTTTTGAGTTGTACACTACGCTTCTCATACTTTAGAACTTCTTTTAGCTTTTCCTTATGATTGGGAGAATGAGACCATTACATATACATATTACATTGCATGGGTTTTTCAGTGAATTTTAGGTGATGAGGGGAGGGGGGAATGGTGAGACCGTCAGTACAGGGTGTGGACCACCCAGTGTGCTGCGTCCTGGATGCTGCTGTTATATATGCAAGAGATAGTTCCTGTTGATTCTTAGGGGGGGGGGCAGACATGCTGGCCCCAGGCTTACACATCCCTCCCAACTCCAACAACAACAGGAGTGAGGCACTGAATTATTTGTACCAGCACATCAGTGAGCAGCAGACAGCCCACCCAGATGCTTTTCTCATCTTGGCTGGAGACTTTAATCACGCAGACGAGTGTGTTCCCGAAAATATACCAGCATGTTGACTTCCCTACAAGGGGAAAAAACACGCTGGACTTTGTTTACACCACCCAGAGAGGAGCATACACGGCCCTCCCCCTCCCCCATCTCTGAGCCTCAGACCACATCACTGTCATGCTAATGCCTGCATACAGACCGCTCGTTAAAGTCATCAAACCGACACACAAACCGATTCAAGTGTGGCCAGAAGGGTCGTCAGAGGCACTTCAGGACTGTTTCGAAACCACTGACTGGAATATGTTCAAGCAGGCTGCCACATACAACAATACTACAGACCTCCAAGAATACACTGAGACTGTCACTGCCTACATCACCAAGTGCATTGATGATGTAACGGTCACAAAGACTATCACTGTCCGGGCCAACCAGAAGCCGTGGCTGACAGGGGAGGTCTACAGACTTCTGAATGCTCGGAACGCTGCCTTTAGAGCTGGAGATGAGGAGGGCCTGAGGACAGCTAGGGCCAACCTATCCCGCGGCATTAGAGAGGTCAAGAGACAGTACTCCAGGAGGATAGCCCATCGCTTCAGCGACAGCAGAGACACTCGGAGCCTGTGGCAGGGAATACAGACCATTACGGACTACAAGCCCCCACCACAGACCTGTGACAGCACCATCCCCCTGCTGAAAGAGCTGAATGCCTTCTTTGCTCGCTTTGAGGCACAAAACAGCACCACTGCACAGAAGACTCCACCTCCTCCCGGCGACCAGGTGAAGACGCTGTCCTCGGACAGCGTGAGGAGATCCCTCAGCAGAATCAATGCACGCAAAACTCCGGGTTCTGACAACATTCCTGGGCGTGTACTGAGAGACTGTGCAGTGGAACTCACTGATGTCTTCACAGACATCTTCAACATCTCACTAAGTCAGGCTCTTGTCCCCACATGTTTCAAAGCTACCACCATCATTCCAGTTCCGAAGAAGTCATCTCCATCCTGCTTCAATGACTACCGTCCAGTAGCACTCACTCCTGTTCCCATGAAGTGCTTTGAACGGCTAGTCATGCAACACATCAAGTCTGTCCTCCCCCCCTCCCTGGACCCCTTCCAGTTTGCATATAGGTCCAACCGCTCGACCGATGATGCCATCGCCACTGCCCTCCACCCAGCCATCACACATCTGGACAAAAAAGACTCATATGTCAGGATGCTGTTCATAGACTTCAGTTCAGCATTCAACACAATCATCCCTCAGCAGCTCACTCACAAATTGGCCCAGCTGGGGCTCAACACCTCTCTGTGCAACTGGTTGTTGGACTTTCTGACCGGAAGACCTCAGGCAGTACGGGTCGGCATTAACACATCCAGAAACCATCACACTGAACACAGGGGCCCCCCAAGGATGTGTGCTGAGCCCCCTCCTCTTCACTCTGCTGACCCACGACTGCACACCGTCACACAACTCTAACCTTTTCATTAAGTTTACGGATGACACAACTGTGGTGGGTCTCATCAGCAACCGAGATGAGACAAACTACAGGAGTGAGGTGAGCCGCCTGGCTGGGTGGTGCAGGGTCAACAATCTCTCTCTGAATGTGGAGAAGACGAAGGAGATTGTTGTTGACTTCAGGAGAGTGCACACTCAGCATGCTCCTCTAACCATCAACGGTGCGACTGTGGCGAGAGCGAGCAGCACCAAGTTCCTGGGTGTGCACATCACAGAGGTCCTCTCCTGGACTAACAACACTGCAGCACTGGCCAAGAAAGCACAGCAGCGTCTCTACTTCCTCCGCAAACTCAGAAGAGCCAGAGCCCCGACCCCCATCATGTGCAATTTCTACAGAGGCACCATCGAGAGCATCCTGACTAGCTGCATCACTGTGTGGTATGGCGCCTGCAACGCGTCCTGCCGCAAGTCCCTTCAACGGATAGTGAGAGCAGCTGAGAAGATCGTTGGTGTCTCTCTCCCCTCCCTCCAGGACATGTACAGCACCCGTCTCACCCGCAAAGCCCTCAGCATTGCAGGTGATCCCACCCACACAACACACAGCTTCTTCAGTCTGCTGCCATCAGGGAGGAGACTGCGGAGTCTCCAGGCGAGGACCAGCAGACTGAAGGACAGCTTCATCCATCAGGCTGTCAGGAAGCTGAACTCCCTCCCGTCCTTGCCCCCCCTCCCCTCTTTTACCCCACGCAACACTGAACTCTGACACTACGACCCCCCCCCCCCCCCCCCCCAATGTCCACATGGTTATGATTAAACTGTATTTATCTGTATTTGAATGTCTACTGTCAGTGTTTAATGTTAACTGTATGCACCAAGGGTCTGAGAGTAACGCAATTTCAATTCTCTGTATGTATGTACTGTACATGTGGAAGAATTGACAATAAAGCAGACTTGACTTGACTTTTATCTAATCAAAACCATAGGGATTCACCATCCGGTCACATGTGACACGACCAATGAAATCTTCAGAATCTGTGGTGGGCGGGGTTTGTGCTTTAACATGGCTTAAAAAAGGTGAGGAATATTCACATCATCTTACAATGGCAGAAACAACGGGAGGAAGAAAGAACTGGGAGATGGCTTTATAAAGTTAAAATAACTAGGAGAAATAGAAAGGAAGAATCCATTATTTCTAGACTTAGATTGGGATATACAGCACTTAACAGTGCCTTGAATAAAATAAGACAATATCAGACAGGAAAATGTGATCATAGTGATCAAGAGGAAACTGTGGAACACGTTATAATGAAATGTCCGATGTTTAGTGAAAGGAGAATATTGGTTTGTAATTTGAAAATAATTAAGATGAAGTTTGACTTTACAAACATGTTGCAAAGGAACTCATATGATGAATGTATAATTTTGTAATGCTTTATCTGAATATGACTGATTTAGATAAATGAATATAGGTCTTAGGAGGTATTTGTTAAAAGGTTTTGCGAACCTAACCAGCAGGTGGCGGTAATGCGTTTTGAAGTTGTATACCAACCACCATTAAAATCTACAAGAAGAAGAAGAAGTGTTACATCGTGAAGATTACAAATCCAGAATCAGCCAGAATAGTACAGAAGATTGAAGCCTCACATGAGTGGCTGTGAAATAATATAAATCATTTTAATTTCATCCAGAATCAGCCAGAATAAAACAAGAAGATACTGAGGAACAAACATATGGTAAGAAAAGGAGGTTGGTGTCCATTCATTATTCTTCTTTATTGACAACTAAGAAACATTAAAGCCTCAGGCAAAAAAATATGCAGTGGCTGTGAAATAATATAAATCATTTTAATTTCACTAACAATGAATGAAAGAACTAACTTTCTGTGCATCAAAGATCTGATTATTGATATTCACAGATAAATATGTGACCCGTTTGGTTTGGTTTCTGTTATTACAGTTTATTTAAGCTGCTTACACAAAATATTTACAATTTCTGAAACATGACACTTAAACACCAGGGCCCGTATTCATAAAGATTCTAAGAATCCTCTCAGAGAGCTCCTAATTTAGCTTAAAAATTTCTAGCTAGGAGTCTTAGCTTAAAAGTGATTCAGAACCAATCTGAGAGCAACTCTGAGCGAGGAAAAGACAAAAACTTTTATCTTAGTGAGGAGGCGGGGCTGACCCCGTTGCTAGGAATGACACAGTCTTTTGAAGACTGTGATTGGTTGGTTGTCCAAGAAGGAAGTAAGAGCGCGTTTAAGAGTAGGGTTTATTATAAGCCTTCGCTTTGAAATTACAAGCGTAATTTTTCCTGTTTTACCGTACTCTCTCTCTCTCTCTCTCTCTCTCGCGCGCGCGCGCGCACACACACACACACACATTATATTCTTTATTTTGATTTACCATGCTGTCATACTTAACGTATTTTATAGGACATGAACAGCGACACAATACGGTTCTGAAAGTGCTGTAACAGACCCAAATCATCGCTTCTGCATAGTTGCATTTTTCCAGTTGCCAAATATGTTAATGTAGTTAATGTAGTGATTACGTCCATTTCTGGTGCTATGGCATTTCTGCGCAGTGTCAGGGATGTTAGCGTGTCTCTAATCAGATCGGTCACAGGGATACATGTCTTTAATAAGATCTGTCACAAACATGATCCTGCACGATCTAATGTGCAGCGTCTTATTAACTCACTGTCATGCATTGTGTGCAACACATTTCTTCTCCCTCTTCATGTTTCATCCATGTTCTCCGCTGCTAAAGAAACTCTTAAGCCTCTTAAAAGTCCTCGTCCGTACTCCTAACAATTTCGGACCTTAAGACCTCTTTTAAGGGTTAACCCCTTAACTGTCACCCCCCCTTTTTGAAAAACTTGAAAGTGCACTATTTAAAGTTCAATTGTTATAATTCATGAATGCTTTTGAATACAGACCTAAGGTTGGTCTCTTTTTAAAGAAGACAATCAGCAGATTATTGCAGAAGTGAAATCATTTCAAAAAATGAAAGTAAAAAAAAGTTATACAAGTTTAAATTTACTGTAAATAAAATGTAATATACAATTATTATTGTATATTATATAAAATATTTTACAAAATATGTTTTAATCCAAATTTGGCATAAAATTAAAGCCATATGTCTAAATAAGTTGTGTTCCAAATTTGAAGTTGATATATAAAAAATTTAGGTTACTATGCAATTTTGTTTAGGCGTTATACCACAAACAGCCACCGGGTGCCATTCAAACCCCATTGAATTTTTTTTATGCACTTTTCTGTCACAAATGTATACATTTCTCTCCCACTATTACTCTTATCACAAAATGACCACCAAATATGCAATCTTGAGACTCAGACCTTTCCAATGATATGTATTTTGTCAAGATTATAAAAAGTTGTGATTCTATAAGACCGTAATACATTTGGAATATGACACCTCCCACTAAAGGGGAGGAGCCCGCTAAAAGATTTTAAAGTACCATTTCTATGGTAACGCAATGTCCGATTTCAAAACGGTTTCCACAGGATGAATTTTGAGATTATAAGCTTTCAAATGATATATAATATATGATGATTACTAAAACATGTGATAGGAAAAAAGGAAACGAATAGAATTTTTGTGTCAAAGATCAGAGCTCCTGTTATGGTGTATATGTTTTGAGGTGCGCTCTTGTCATAAATGAATCTATTACTGCTCCTACATAATTTTTTACAACAAACAGTGGTACAATATCTATTTAGGAGTCTTGGACCTTTCCAACGATATATAGTTTGTCATGATTAGATTAAGATTTAATGGTAATATATTGAAGTAAAGTTAGGCGTCCCGTATACGGGACGGCGACAGTTAAGGAGTTAAGATGCTTTCTGAATTACTTTTTTCTTTACTAGGATCTTTTCTTTAAATTTAAGAGGAAACACCCACATTTCTAAGAATTTTCTTAGAATTGTTTTACTAGGAGCAACTCTTAGCACTAAGATTTTTCATGAATACGGGCCCAGAAGCACACACCAAATCTGCAGAACCATACACTAATTATCAGCCTTTGACTCCGTTTTCAATTTCATAAAACACTTGTTTGCAAATCACAACACACAATTCTCTATGTAACACGAAAAATTTAACAGGAATGAATATTCTGGCAAATGTTTGCCTTTGAGATGTGCAGAGGTGGAAAGAGTACAAAAATATTGTACTCAAGTAAAAGTACCATTACATTACTGAAATTTTACTTAAGTACAAGTAAAAGTACCAGTCTAAAAATCTACTCAAGTAAAAGTAAAAAGTAGCTCATTTAAAATTTACTCTGAGTAAAAAGTACTTAGTTACATTTTAACAATGGGAGGGAGGGAAAAATGGGATCGACCAAAGGTGTCAAACTCAGTACCTGGAGGACCACAGCCCTACACAGTGTAGATATTACCCTAATTAAACACATCTGATACAGCTAAACTAATCATTTAGGCTTATTTGAAAACTACATGGTGTGTGTGTTGGAGCAGGGTTGGAGCTAAACTCTTTAGGGCTGTGGCCCTCCAGTAACTGAGTTTGACACCCCTGGGATATGGGCCTATAAATCTCAAACTAGGTGTTTTTAATTAAATGAATCGGTTAATTAGAATAATAAGACATTTGGGCTGTTACCAGGGAAATTAAATCAGTATCAACAAAATGCATCTTTGCAATGCAGAGGAAACGCAGAAGCTTCACCTGAAGTGGCATAGATGTATTTACACACTGACATGAATGCATTTAGCCTCAGTTACAAATGCAGAAATAATGTTTTGATAAATAAGACATAAAATGTGACCCTGAACTAGAAAACCAATTTCCTGAATTGCGATTTATACATCATCTGAAAGCTGAATAAATCATATTTCCATTGATGTATTGTTTGTTATGATCGGACAATATTTTAAAATCTGGAATCTGAGGGTGCAAAAAATCCAAATATTGAGAAAATCTCCTTTAAAGTTGTTCAAATTAAGCTCTTAGTTTTGATATATTTACAGTAGGAAATTTACTAAATACATTAATGGAACATGATATTTACTTAATATGCTAATGATTTTTGGCATAAAAGAAAAATGTATAATTTTAACCCATACAATGTATTGTTGGCTATTGCTACAAATATACCCCAGTGACTTAAGACTGGTTTTGTGCTCCATGCCAGGGTCACAAATGTTAAATAGTCATTTGAAATTAAAAATAAATAAATCAAAAGATACTTTAAATGTTAAATTAGAACCACCAGTAGGTGTCAGCAAGTCACTCATAAGAGAGTCATTGCGATTGAACAGAATCATTTAAACGGTTAATTCAAGGAATGAAACACGTCATTGCTCAGAGTCAGAGACGCAAAACTGTGTATGGAAATATTTTTGGTGTCGAAATAGAGCAAAAACAGGCAATGTGTCTAAAACGTAAGTCTCTTAATTAACTTCTTGTTTTTTGAACTGTTGTAAAAAGAAAAACTACAGGCCTATGTAATCATGGTGATTTTTTTGAGAAAAACGGCATTCTTCATGTGATGTTGACTTACTATATTAAATTATATAAATATATACATTTTCTGCTTTTATATCTTCAATTTTGTGATCATTCTAAACGCATTTTAACAGACTGAATCACGCAGTGAAAGAAAGCAGTCCAGATGCACGCGGATTAGTCTAATCTAACGTTACTGGATTTCACGGCACACTGTTTAGAGTGATTTGTTTGTTTTTTGGCAAAATACTGATAATGTCAAATCGCACATCGTTAAAACAACAATTACTATATTATCTCAGATGATATTGCACACCCTGCACCACTGTCTTTTTGGCTCATTTATTCAAAACCTTTTGCTTAACCGTCAAAGCTTCATTTTAACCACCAATGCAACGATGCAAGTATTTACCTTATCTCCACATGCTTGCGAAGGGCGATGTCGATATATTTATAAGCTGCTAGTTCGGTCTCCCGAGGCAAACACAGCTTACACTGCATAATAGAGCATGAATATATGGCCAGGGGTTCACTTCATTTCCTTCGAGTTCAACTTCAGCAGAATACGACGGGGTCTGGTTTTCAGCTGTGTCTGCATCATTAACGACTGTCTTGTTCGTCTGCATCTTTCTTGTGATTTTTTGCGCCAGTTTCTTCTTCTGCCCATTATTTGCTGCAGTTGTTTCCACGGAGCGATTTTTTTTTACTCAGTAACGAATGAGTTTTAAAATGTAGCGAAGTACAATACTTCCCACAAAATATACTTAAGTAAAAGTAAAATTACAGATTAAAAATATTACTTAAAAAAGTACAAGTACACAAAAAAGCTACTCAATTACAGTAACGCGAGTAAATGTAATTCGTTACTTTCCACCTCTGGAGATGTGTTTGTGATATTTTGAATGCAGTGCTTCATTTGGCAAGAGATGTGAGGCACTTTGCATTTTGTGTGTGCAATTCTTGGATTTGTGTAAAGTTTTGAAAATGTGTGTAAGCAACTGAAAATAACTGTAAATCAGGTTCACTTAAACTGATTTTAACAAGATATTTTCTTTATTTTAGACTGGATAGAAGTAAAACAGCAAAGACATGAGCTGAATGAAGTGGAGGAGGAACATTGTAAAATCAAAACCTCAAGAAAAAAAGCCAAACCGCTGCACACCTGCTCTCTGTGTGGAAAGAGTTTCAGAAAAAAAGTCCTTAAGAGACACATGAGAATCCACACTGGAGAGAAACCGTACACATGCCCTCAGTGTGGAAAGAGTTTTACTGCAGCACAAAATCTCAGTTATCATCTGCGCATTCACTCTGGAGAAAAGCCATTTGGCTGTGATCAGTGTGATAAAAAGTTTATTTCATCAGCAAGTCTAAAAAGTCACCTGACAGTTCATTCAGATGAGAAGCCTCATGTGTGTTCTTGCTGTGGAAAGAGTTTTTCATGGCTGGCCAGTTATAAACAGCACCAGAAAATACATTCTGAAGTGAAAGATCATGTGTGTTGTGAGTGTGGGAAGAGCTTTACTAGATCTGTCTATCTGAAACGTCACCAACAAATTCATACTGGAGAAAAACCTTACACGTGCTCATATTGTGAGAAGAGTTTCAATCAGTCAGGATCCCTGAAAAAGCATGAGCGAATTCATACCGGAGAGAAGCCGTATCGCTGTACTCAGTGTGGAAAGAGTTATGCTGATGCATCAGGTCTCAGTTATCATCTGCACGTTCACTCTGGAGAAAAACTATTTAACTGTGATCAGTGTGATAAAAAGTTTATTTCATCGTCAAGTCTAAAAAATCACCTGACAGTTCATTCAGAAGAGAAGACTCATGTGTGTTCCTTCTGTGGAAAGAGTTTTTCAAGGATGTATGTTTGTAAACAGCATCAGAAAACACATGAAGAAGAGAAAGATCATGTGTGTTGTGAGTGTGGGAAGAGCTTTACTAGAGCTGTCTATCTGAAACGTCACCAAAGGATTCATACTGGAGAAAAACCTTACAAGTGCTCATATTGTGACAAGAGTTTCATTGAGTCTGGAAACCTGAAAGTTCATGAGCGAGTTCATACTGGAGAGTAGCCGTATCACTGTACTCAGTGTGGAAAGAGTTTCACTCGGTCATTAAATCTAGTGACTCATATTAAAAAGCATTGTTCTCTGTCTGAGTGAGAAAATGTTTTCTACAAATTCAATATTTCAAGTAAATAATGTGAGATTCAGACACATTGAATATGAGATTAGCTAAAAAAAGAACTTTTTATGCTGTGAAATACCACAAGATTTTCAAAAGAAAATTCAGCATGTGTTTCGGTGGGGGGTGAATGTACAGCACTCCACCTCAATACCACGACTGAGGTGCCCTTGAGCAAGACACCGAACCCCCAACTTCTCCCCGGCCGCCACAGCATGAATGGCTGCCCACTGTTCCGGGTGTGTGTTCACTGTTGTGTGTGTGCACTGTCAAAAAAAAAATGTTTGTTTTGTTTTTGTCCCACTTTAATTGTGTATGCCTGTAATTTATCTCCAAATCACAGGTGAAAATTGTCATTTAGTGCCTCCTTTACGAAATAATGAATTACTCAAGTAAATATCCATCCATGAAATGTAATATTTTGTCTTTCGTCACTATTTATGTTTGTCTTCATTAAAAATATAAACAAAATAAAAAATTCAAGTTTGGGAAGGTCACCCGCTCACCACATGGACTCTTGCACCATACAGACGTTTACATATCACTCCGAACTACAGTTCCCATCATCCATTGCACTGATTGCACATACACAGCTGAATGCACTGATCACACAGCTGTCACCAATCACATGCTCACCTAAGAGCTATTACACACACTGCGTACTAATATAAGAAATAAGACCTACAGGTGCATCTCAATAAATTAGAATGTCGTGGAAAAGTTCATTTATTTCAGTAATTCACCTCAAATTGTGAAACTGTATTAAATAAGTTCAATGCACACAGACTGAAGTAGTTTAAGTCTTTGGTTCTTTTAATTGTGATGATTTTGTTTCACATTTAACAAAAAGTGAATCGTTGGCCTTCTGGAAAGTATGTTAATTTACTGTATATGTACTCAATACTTGGTAGGGGCTCCTTTTGCTTTAATTACTGCCTCAATTCGGCGTGGCGTGGAGGTGATCAGTTTGTGGCACTGCTGCATTTTTTGGTCTCTTGTTTCTCATTTTCCTCTTGACAATACCTCATAGATTCTCTCTGGGGTTCAGGTCTGGTGAGTTTGCTGGCCAGTCAAGCACACCAACACCATGGCAGTGGCGGCTGCTGATCTTTTAAAGAGGGGAAGCTCATTTTCGGCCTAAATCATAAAAATTGTCCATTTATTTATATGTAAATTCTGCCCTACGTTCCTTTTCAAGAAAATGCTCTGTAACCCTGTCGTACCAACTAGGCGTCTTTTCCAGTGACTTGACCAGTGTCCTCTCAATGGCCAGCAGAGCTAGGCTGCTTAAACGGCCTTGGCCCATTGTGTTACGGGTGTAGGACTTGAGCCGCTTTAAACAGGAGAAGCTCCTTTCTACACCTGCTGTGCAGTTTGCTAGCTGGCTGGTTCAGACTATATTAATTAATGAACAAACGATCTAATATATATATATATATATTTAACTCAACGGGAGGAAATGTGGGAATTATGTTAAACTGAAACAATGAATGTGGTGTGAAATTGTGTGAAATATACGATGAAGGTTGCAGCAGTTTGTCTTTCGACTACACATGCAAAATCCGCGATGGGACTGAGTTGGAAATGGAGACACAGAGTGATACGCGTCATAATCTGAAGACCACGCCCACGCCCACACCAACCGTCTCTTTGCATTGCGAGAAGCTGCCGCCTCCTTGTCATTTATTTATAACAAAAAAAAAAATGTCTAAAAGCTGATATGTGACAATGTGTATAGCAAACAAGCTAAAAAAAACAATAAATACGTTTTTATAAGCTGTCGACCCCAAAAAACGAGCGTTTTAGGACATAAAAGTGGATTAAAAAGAGATGACAGACCCTCCAATCATCACGCAGACGCTCGGAGTCCGGGCCAGCCCACTCCTCCATTCATCCCAGAGACGCTGAGCGTCCGTGGGCGGGACATAATCGCAGCATTATCCAATGACCGTCTTGTTTCTAAGCACTGAAAAAAACTGTTTAAAGCAGCCCCATTGAAGTCAATGGACGCTGGGCTTCAACAGAGTAATGCACTGTACGCTACGGGAATGAATGAGAAGGAAATCGAGTCAGCCGACCTAAGTAGCTGATTCTGAACGAAATTGTTTTCGTTCGAGATGAACGTGTTTAACGCATTTTTAGTCAATAAAATGTTAACATAATAGTACATATATTTGACCATTCATTTTTTGACAATTATAGGGGAAGCTGAGCTTCCCTTGCAGTCTTAAAGAAATCGGGTCGGCATTAACACATCCAGAAACCATCACACTGAACACAGGGGCCCCCCAAGGATGTGTGCTGAGCCCCCTCCTCTTCACTCTGCTGACCCACGACTGCACACCGTCACACAACTCTAACCTTTTCATTAAGTTTGCGGATGACACGACTGTGGTGGGTCTCATCAGCAACCGAGATGAGACAAACTACAGGAGCGAGGTGAGCCGCCTGGCTGGGTGGTGCAGGGTCAACAATCTCTCTCTGAATGTGGAGAAGACGAAGGAGATTGTTGTTGACTTCAGGAGAGTGCACACTCAGCATGCTCCTCTGACCATCAACGGTGCGACTGTGGCGAGAGCGAGCAGCACCAAGTTCCTGGGTGTGCACATCACAGAGGACCTCTCCTGGACTAACAACACTGCAGCACTGGCCAAGAAAGCACAGCAGCGTCTCTACTTCCTCCGCAAACTCAGAAGAGCCAGAGCCCCGACCCCCATCATGTGCACTTTCTACAGAGGCACCATCGAGAGCATCCTGACTAGCTGCATCACTGTGTGGTATGGCGCCTGCAACGCGTCCTGCCGCAAGTCCCTTCAACGGATAGTGAGAGCAGCTGAGAAGATCATTGGTGTCTCTCTCCCCTCCCTCCAGGACATCTACAGCACCCGTCTCACCCGCAAAGCCCTCAGCATTGCAGGTGATCCCACCCACACGACACACAGCTGCCATCAGGGATGAGACTGCGGAGTCTCCAGGCGAGGACCAGCAGACTGAAGGACAGCTTAATCCATCAGGCTGTCAGGAAGCTGAACTCCCTCCCGTCCTTGCCCCCCCTCCCCTCTTTTACCCCACGCAACACTGAACTCTGACACTACGAGCGGTAGTGAGCAGATGCGGACACAGACTGAGAGAGAGAGCCACGAAGAAGAGAGAGAGAGCCACGAAGAAGAGAAGCCGTGTTTATGTTTGGTTAAAGTTTTATTTTGTGTGATTAAATACCTTTTTTGGCTCGTCACCCCTGACTTCCTCGTCCTTCCTTCCCTGATCCCCGAACCTTGCTACACTGGTGCCGAAACCCGGGACGAGGATGCCGGTACGCCGTCATGCAACCCGCCCAGCCTACCCCACTTGCGGAGCTAGTGAAGTCACTCGCGGGTCTTCATCAGGCGCAACACCAAGCGCTGATGGACATGAAGCTGGAGCCGGAAGATCGCTTCCGGCTCTTAGTCCAGGCGCAGGATGAAGACCGGCGGGCCATCCGGAGCTTGCTAGGCCGGGAGGAAAACCCTGTCGCAGCTCCATCGATCGCCCACGTCCCGCTGATGAAGATGGGACCCCACGACGACCCGGAGACCTTCATGGACATTTTTGAAAAAACAGCGGAGGCGTGTGGCTGGGCGCGCAGCCAGTGGCCAGTGCGCCTGATTTCCCCTGCTGACGGGGGAAGCACAGGTAGCGGCCCAACAGTACCCAACAGTGTTCTCACCCCTGCCCGGTCGCACAGACCTCGTACAGCACCACATCGAAACGCTCCCCGGGGAAGTGGCGCGCAGCCGCCCCTATCGCCTTCCGGAACACAAGAAAAACGTAGTTCAGGAAGAGTTAAAGGCCATGCTAAACTTGGGCGTAATAGAAGAATCGCATAGTGACTGGGCGAGCCCGATAGTGTTAGTTCCTAAAACGGACGGCTCCGTCCGGTTCTGTGTGGACTACAGGAAGGTGAATGCCGTGTCGAAGTTCGACGCTTATCCAATGCCCCGAGTTGACGAGTTGCTTGATCGGTTAGGTGCGGCACGCTTTTATTCGACACTGGATTTAACGAAAGGGTATTGGCAGATCCCCTTATCGCCACTATCCAAAGAAAAGACAGCCTTCACCACGCCGTTCGGATTACACCAATTCGTAACACTGCCGTTCGGTTTGTTTGGGGCTCCCGCCACCTTCCAGCGCCTCATGGACAAAGTCCTCCGGCCCCACAGCGCGTACGCCGCTGCCTATCTGGATGATATCATCATCCATAGTAATGATTGGCAGCGACATATGGAACATCTCCGCGCGGTCCTGAGGGCGCTGAGGGTGGCCGGGCTCACGGCAAACCCGTGGAAGTATGCAATTGGGCGGGTGGAGGTACGGTATCTGGGCTTCCACTTGGGCCATGGGCAGGTGCGTCCCCAAATTGATAATACGGCGGCAGTTGCGGCCTGCCCAAGTCCCAAGACCAAAAAGGAGGTGAGACAGTTCCTGGGGCTGGCGGGATATTATAGGAGGTTTGTTCCTAATTTTTCGGACCTCACCAGCCCGCTGACTGATCTCACTAAAAAGGAAGCACCCGACCCGGTCCAGTGGACGGAGCTGTGCCAACAGGCCCTAACCAAGGTAAAGGCTGCCCTGTGCGGCGGCCCGCTCCTGCACTCTCCTAATTTTGATCTCCCTTTTTTGTTACAGACAGACGCGTCGGACAGGGGGCTGGGCGCCGTCCTGGCCCAGGTGGTCGGGGGAGAGGAACGGCCGGTGCTGTATCTAAGTCGGAAGCTCTCAAAAAGAGAGACTAGATACAGCACCGTGGAGAAGGAATGGTTAGCCATCCGGTGGGCCGTCCTCACCCTCCGCTACTACCTCCTGGGTCGGAGTTCACCCTCTGTTCGGACCACGCGCCCCTCCAGTGGCTCCACCGCATGAAGGATACCAACGTGCGGATCACCCGTTGGTATCTAGCTTTACAGCCCTTTAAGGTCAAGGTGGTCCACAGGCCGGGGGTACAGATGGCGGTAGCCGACTTCCTCTCCAGGAATGGGGGGGGGGGGGGGCTGCAGGCCGGATGGCTCACCGGCCTGAGACGGGCGGTGGGGGTATGTGGCGAGGGGGGCGTGGGAAGGCGGAACGCGCTAAGGGGAGAGCGGGTTCGGAGACGAGCGGGGAAACAGTTGGCAAGTGAATGATGATTAACACCTGTATCTGATTCCAGTGATTGCCGGAGAGAGTTCAAAAGCGTCCAGCCCGCCACCAGACGGGAGTCGAGCGGTAGTGAGCAGATGCGGACACAGACTGAGAGAGAGAGCCACGAAGAAGAGAGAGAGAGCCACGAAGAAGAGAAGCCGTGTTTACGTTTGGTTAAAGTTTTATTTTGTGTGATTAAACACCTTTTTTGGCCCGTCACCCCTGACTTCCTCGTCCTTCCTTCCCTGATCCCCGAACCTTGCTACAATGTGGAAGAATTGACAATAAAGCAGACTTGACTTGACTTGACTTTTATCTAATCAAAACCATAGGGATTCACCATCCGGTCACATGTGACACGACCAATGAAATCTTCAGAATCTGTGGTGGGCGGGGTTTGTGCTTTAACATGGCTTAAAAAAGGTGAGGAATATTCACATCATCTTACAATGGCAGAAACAACGGGAGGAAGAAAGAACTGGGAGATGGCTTTATAAAGTTAAAATAACTAGGAGAAATAGAAAGGAAGAATCCATTATTTCTAGACTTAGATTTGGATATACAGCACTTAACAGTACCTTGAATAATATAAGACAACATCAGACAGGAAAATGTGATCAAGAGGAAACTGTGGAACACGTTATAATGAAATGTCTGATGTTTAGTGAAAGGAGAATATTGGTTTGTAATTTGAAAATAATTAAGATGAAGTTTGACTTTACAAACATGTTGCAAAGGAACTCATATGATGAATGTATTATTTTTTAATGCTTTATCTGAATATGACTGATTTAGGTATTTGTAAAAAGGTTTTGCGAACCTAACCAGCAGGTGGCGGTAATGCGTCTTGAAGTTGTATACCAACCACCATTAAAATCCACAAGAATAAGAAGACATCGTTTTACAAATCTAGTACAGAAATTGAAGACATGAGTGATCCAGAATCAGCCAGAATAAAACAAGAAGATACTGAGGAACAAACAGGTTGGTGTCCATTCATGATTCATCGTTATTGACAACTAAGACACATTAAAGCCCAGGCTTTAAAAAAATATGCAGTGGCTGTGAAATAATATAAATCATTTTAATTTCACTAACAATGAATGAAAGAACTAACTTTCTGTGCATCAAAGATCTGATTATTGATATTCACATATAAATATGTGATCCGTTTGGTTTCTGTTATTACAGTTTATTTAAGCTGCTTACACAAAATATTTAAAATTTCTGAAACATGACACTTAAACACCAGAAGCACACACCAAATCTGCAGAACCATACACTAATTATCAGCCTTTGACTCAGTTTCAATTTAATAAAACACTTGTTTGCAAAACACAACACACAATTCTCTATGTAACACAAACTATGTTTTCCTTTGAGATGTGTTTGTGATATTTTGAATGCAATTCTTCATTTTGCAAGAGATGTGAGGCACTTTGCATTTTGTGTGTGCAATTCTCGGATTTGTGTAAAGTTTTGAAAATGTGTGTAAGCAACTGAAAATAACTGTAAATCGGGTTCACTTCAACTGATTTTAACAACATATTTTCTTTATTTTAGACTGGATAGAAGTAAAACAGCAAAGACATGAGCTGAATGAAGTGGAGGAGGGACATTGTAAAATCAAAACCTCAAGAAAAAAAGCCAAACCGCTGCAGACCTGCTCACAGTGTGGAAAGAGTTTCAGAAACAAAGGAGTCCTTAAGAGACACATGAGAATCCACACTGGAGAGAAACCGTACACATGCCCTCAGTGTGGAAAGAGTTTTACTGCAGCACAAAATCTCAGTTATCATCTGCGCATTCACTCTGGAGAAAAGCCATTTGGCTGTGATCAGTGTGATAAAAAGTTTATTTCATCAGCAAGTTTAAAAACACACCTGACAGTTCATTCAGACGAGAAGCCGCATGTGTGTTCTTACTGTGGAAAGAGTTTTTCATGGCTGGCCAGTTATAAAAAGCACCAGAAAATACATGATGAAGTGAAAGATCATGTGTGTTGTGAGTGTGGGAAGAGCTTTACTAGATCTGACCGTCTGAAATGTCACCAAAGGATTCATACTGGAGAAAAACATTACACGTGCTCATATTGTGACAAGAGTTTCAATCAGTCAGGATCCCTGAAAAAGCATGAGCGAATTCATACTGGAGAGAAGCCGTATCGCTGTACTCAGTGTGGAAAGAGTTATGCTTATGCATCAGGTCTCTGTTATCATCGGCACGTTCACTCTGGAGAAAAACTATTTAGCTGTGATCAGTGTGATAAAAAGTTTATTTCATCGTCAAGTCTAAGAAATCACCTGACAGTTCATTCAGACGAGAAGACTCATGTGTGTTCCTTCTGTGGAAAGAGTTTTTCAAGGATGTATGTTTGTAAACAGCATCAGAAAACACATGAAGAAGAGAGAGATCATGTGTGTTCCTTCTGTGGAAAGAGTTTTTCAAGGCTAGACATTTGTAAACAGCATCAGAAAACACATGAAGAAGAGAAAGATCATGTGTGTTGTGAGTGTGGGAAGAGCTTTACTAGAGCTGTCTATCTGAAACGTCACCAACAAATTCATACTGGAGAAAAACCTCACAAGTGCTCATATTGTGACAAGAGTTTCACTCATTCTGGAAACCTGAAAGTTCATGAGCGAGTTCATACTGGAGAGAAGCCGTATCGCTGTACTCAGTGTGGAAAGAGTTTCACTCGGTCAGAAAATCTAGTGACTCATATTAAAAAGCATTGTTCTGTGTCTGAGTGAGAAAATGTTTTCTACAAATTCAATATTTCAAGTAAATAATGTGAGATTCAGACACATTGAATATGAGATTAGCTAAAAAAAGAACTTTTTATGCTGTGAAATACCACAAGATTTTCAAAAGAAAATTCAGCATGTGTTTGGGGGGGGGGGTGAATGTACAGCACTCCACCTCAATACCACGACCGAGGTGCTCTTGAGCAAGACACCGAACCCCCAACTTCTCCCCGGCCGCCACAGCATGAATGGCTGCCCACTGCTCCGGGTGTGTGTTCACGGTGTGTGTTTTCAGTATTGTGTGTGTGCACTGTCAAAAAAAAAATGTTTGTTTTGTTTTTGTCCCACTTTAATTGTGTATGCCTGTAATTTAGCTCCAAATCACAGGTGAAAATTGTCATTTATTGCCTCCTCTACGAAATAATGAATTACTCCAGTAAATATCCATCCATGAAATGTAATATTTTGTCTTTCGTCACTATTTATGTTTGTCTTCATTAAAAATATAAACAAAATAAAAAATTCAAGTTTGGGAAGGTCACCCGCTCACCACATGGACTCTTGCACCATACAGACGTTTACATATCACTCCGAACTACAGTTCCCATCATGCATTGCACTGATTGCACATAAACAGCTGAATGCACTGATCACACAGCTGTCATCAATCACATGCTCACCTAAGAGCTATTACACACACTACCTACTAATATAAGAAATAAGACCTACAGGTGCATCTCAATAAATTAGAATGTCGTGGAAAAGTTCATTTATTTCAGTAATTCACCTCAAATTGTGAAACTGTGTATTAAATAAGTTCAATGCACACAGACTGAAGTAGTTTAAGTCTTTGGTTCTTTTAATTGTGATGATTTTGTCTCACATTTAACAAAAACCCACCAATTCACTATCTCAACTAATTATAATACTTCATAAGATCAATAAAAGTGAATTGTAGGCCTTCTGGAAAGTATGTTAATTTACTGTATATGTACTCAATACTTGGTGGGGGCTCCTTTTGCTTTAATTACTGCCTCAATTCAGCGTGGCACGGAGGTGATCAGTTTGTGGCACTGCTGAGGTGGTATGAAGCCCAGGTTTCTTTGACCGTGGCCTTCAGCTCATCTGTATTTTTTGGTCTCTTGTTTCTCATTTTCCTCTTGACAATACCTCATAGATTCTCTATGGTCAGGTCTGGTGAGTTTTCTGGCCAGTCAAGCACAACAACACCATGGTCATTTAACCAACTTTTGGTGCTTTTGGCAGTGTGGGCAGGTGCCAAATCCTGCTGGAAAATGAAATCAGCATCGTTAAAAAGCTGGTCAGCAGAAGGAAGCATGAACTGCTCCACAATTTCTTGGTAAACGGGTGCAGTGACGTTGGTTTTCAAAAAACACAATGGACCAACACCAGCAGATGACATTGCACCCAAATCATCACAGATTGTGGAAACTTAACACTGGACTTCAAGCAACTTGGGCTCTGAGCTTCTCCACCTTTCCTCCAGACTCTAGGACCTTGGTTTCCAAATGAAATACAAAACTTGCTCTCATCTGAAAAGAGGACTTTGGACCACTGTGCAACAGTCCAGTTCTTCTTCTCCTTAGCCCAGGTAAGACGCCTCTGACAACTACTGTAGCCAAACTCCTTGACACGTCTGTGTGTGGTGGCTCTTGATGCCTTGACCCCAGCCTCAGTCCATTCCTTGTGAAGGGTGTCAATGATTGTCTTCTGGACAACTGTCAGATCAGCAGTCTTCCCCCTGATTGTGTAGCCTAGTGAACCAATCAGAGACCATTTTGAAGGCTCAGGTTTGGAGTTGATTATGTCATCATATTCTAATTTGTTGAGATAGGATCAGAATGAAGACTGTTGTATTGTGAGAAGAGTTTAATTCAGTCTGCACACATGAACGTACATGACCGAGTTCATACTGGAGAGAAGCCGTATCACTGTACTCAGTGCTCAAAGACTCTTGTCATATGTAACGGATGTATGCCAGTAAGGGCTGTGTGTAAACCTCACTCTCCTGACCTCAAAAGAGGCGCTCTAGCGACTGACGCTAGAGGCTGTAGCCTTTGGCGTACCTTGTTAGAGTGCCCGCCTCCCGCGCCGGAGTCCCGGGTTCGCGACCCGCTCGGTGAGCTGGTGCGGACCCGTGTCGGGGGGGTTACATTGGTGCCGTGACCCGGACGGGAGTGAGGTTTAGGGGGGTGAGTGTAACGGATGTAGCTATGCCAGTAAGGGCTGTGTGTAAACCTCACTCTCCTGACCTCAAAAGAGGCGCTCTAGCGACTGACGCTAGAGGCTGTAGCCTTTGGCGTACCTTGTTAGAGTGCCCGCCTCCCGCGCCGGAGTCCCGGGTTCGCGACCCGCTCGGTGAGCTGGTGCGGACCCGTGTCGGGGGGGTTACACATACATATGGAAAAGCATTGTTCTGTGTTTGAGTGATCATGTTTTCTTCAGATTACACATCTTACACAGTCCAGGTAGATGTTTAAGGTCATCGAATCAGAAACTTTTATTGGTCCCTAGATCTAGGCTGAAGAAAAAAGGTGACCTGGCTTTTGCCATTGCTGGCCCTAAACTGTGGAACAGCCTTCCAGTCTCTATCAGAACAATTGCAACAGAATAACTTTTTAAAACAAGGCTTAAAGCCTATTTGAGAGGGCTTTCAGCGTATGAGCCAATTTATGAGCCAGTTTATTATTTCAGAATATTATTTGATTGTTTTGTTTTACAATTTGTATGTATTTTGATTTCTTTTAAACGATATTGTTCAGCACAATGGTTAACCATTGTTGTTTTATTGTGCTTTATAAATACAATAAATGAAATTACAAGTCAATATTGTGAGATTCAGATAAAGTAAATTACTCACAATAAACTAGTTTGCTGTGAACTACCACACGATTTGTGGCGAATTGTTTTTATATTGCCGGAGAACAGTACAGTTTAGCCACTTTAATCTTAATTTTTTGTTTAATTCAATGCATTGTCCATAGGTGTCATTTACACTGGGGACGCTGGGGACATGTCCCCACCACTTTTTGAAATGACTGATTTTGTCCCCACCACTTTTTGAAAGCATTTGGTTAAAATATTCTGAAAAATCAAGCGAACCAAGAACAAAATAAAACATGCAATGCAGTTTAGATACAGAAAGAAACAATGTACATTGTCCAAAAAAAGTAACTTAAACAAAAAAAAACATTACTGATTCTAAAATGACCCAAAAACATGCATGCGCCGATCAGTAACTTGAACAAATTCTTTTTGTCCAAGTTATACATTCTCTCTCTGTGAACATGACAAACAGCCACACTGTTGAGTCGGGTTTGTGACATTGAAGAGCACAGCCAGTGCAGTCGACATTGTTGAGGGTTTTATGCTGAGTATTTTCGTGTTGTTGACTGGCCTACGCTATGCCCATTTTTTCGCTGTTATTCAATATTTTTCCCGTCCTGCTGTAATGTTTTTTCATCTGATCTTTTGTCCCCACCACTTTTCAACACAAACTGACGCCACTGGCATTGTCAATACTTTTGTTACAATATAATACAATATTTTTTGTTATATACAAAATGTTTCATATATATTTCTCTGCAACATAAACATTAAATAGGCTCTGTATATTGTTGCAAATAAAATTTGAATTCCCCTTATTTTATTGATGTTTTGTATAACGGTATTTTAGTCCTATTTTATTTTGTTCAGAAGCAGTGATAGATTTTATTTGTGTTGTTACTGTAGTTTGTCTCGGTCCGTTGACACACGATGAATTGTGTTAATGTGCCAATTTACAGAAGATCTCAGACATCTTCAGCATGAATGAGGCGAATACAAGGAGCTCGTGTTTTTCAGCAGCTCAGATAAACACGATGAAAGACTATCAGCAGGAGGTCTCATTATTAAGAGAGATTATTCAGTGTAAATTAAGTGAACATAAGTAGTTGGATTTAGAAAATAAATTTTCCAGTTTGTTTCTTTAATGCTAATCAGAAGCAGGATCTCATCTGGCATTAACAGGCTGGGACACGACTATGATCAGGGCACTTGTAACGAGTGAAATATGATGTGGCCCCTTTAAGAGAGGAGCGTCATTCTGTGAGCAGTCTGCAGACGCATGTGCCACGAGAACTGCATGTGTGCGGGTCCGATGGGTTTATTTTCATATCTGTTGCTCATTTAAGTTTTCTTCGAATAAGTAACGCTGTTGACCGGAAAATAAAGCTCGAGATGTGGAATGCAACCTGTGTGAGCTTCGACTGATTCTCTGCAACCTGAGTTAGGCGAGCTATCCTTACATTCATCCTAGCTCAGAGCGTTACACACTGTAACTGGACAAGTTACTGTATTGTCTGTATTACCAGCATCTAAATAGTTCGCCATAAAACCCCAAAGGAACAATTGGAGCATGCGCAGAAGAGAGTAATGTGAAACATCGCAGAAGAAGAATCCAGAAGATGGCGGTAATGTAACGCTCTTGGATGCAAGGCAAGCCGCCGTTAAACCTCAATGAAGAAGAAGAGAGTGCTGGATATTTTAACGGACTAAAAGCGACGTTGTTATCGATCTTAAATGAAGGACAGTCGTGGATTATTTTCGCTGGATGTCGTATATTTCCAGTCTGTATGTGAGAGATGTTTCACTTTACAAATCTGCATGTTCTGATTAATAATTAATTCGAGTTTAATATGTTGGTAGACTCCTATAATCACTTCTGTGTGATGAAGAAGATTGCATGGCTAACGTTACATGTTTTCGTGTTTCTTTTCTAATGTACATGTTTATTTATTTATAACTACCGCCTTTATTCAGTCTGTTCATGTTGTGTGCATCTCTAAAAATAATCTTTCCACTTTTCCTCGGAAGCACAAACTCCAGCTGCAGCAGCAAAAGCTTTAGGTTTGTTTATTATGAATAACAATCATAATAATAATATAGATAATACAGAAGATATACAGATTTTCAGGGCTTTTTTAAACCTAATTACAACACCAATCGTCTTGTGAGCCATGTGCTTGAAGATGTTTATAAAAAATACAGGTTTTTATACAATAAAAAAACATGGTAACATGAAAAAAAATTAAACAAATTGTTCTTTTGCAGACACACTCTTCATATATAGTAGAGTTGTACTCCTAGCAAGCTTACTTGATGTGTATTAAAATGTATTGTATTGCATTTTAATATATTTTAAAAGGTAAACAAAGTACTTTGGCAATAAATATATGCTTAGTTGTGCTTTAAGAAATATGCTTAAACACAGGCATAATTGTTGTGTACTTAAAGAAATCAGACTTATTTTACTCTTACTTAAGTATATTTTATGTTTACTTTGTGTAAGAATATACAAAAATTATACGGTGGATATAAAGTATATGCATCTTATTTATAAACCCTACACCTACTGCAATATATTTTAAATGTTTATGAAATGAACTTGTGCTTCAGCCTGCTTTTGAAAAGTCTTGATAAACATGTTTTACGATGAAGTATATTAATTCATATACACATATGAATACATTATAACTATAAAATATGCAAATTCATTCTTATACTGTACCAACTTATAATGTATTATAAATATAATTGTCAACTATACCTTAAAATCATTATGTTGTTCGATTTTACTTGTTTGTACTTGTAAAGATTACTGTTTTGTAAAACAATTAAAATACATTTTAATTTCACTTTTAAGTAAATAACATGAAACATTACTTTTAATAGGCTGCTATTTAACTGTACTTTCCACAAGCATTTCAATATCGTTTTATTTAAAGTGCATTATACATATTTTGTTCCCAAAGATATGCTTAAAATACCTATTTATTGATTTATTTCTGTACCTAAATTCAAACAAGCTCAAAGTACCGTGTGATGCGCAAAAACAAGCCTCATTGGCTTTTGTGGAAATTTGTCGTACTTGCGTAACACGTGGGACAAAAACCTGATTGGTTCTCGTGCACATCAACCAACTTGCGTTTACTAGTTCAGTGGCCTGTTGCATGAAGCTAGTTGAACAAACTCAGAGTTGCAGAGTAGGTTAAGAGTTGACTAATCCAACCTGATTTAGACCAAGTTCACCGGGCTCACAAAGCTTGATATACAGGTGCATCTCAATACATTAGAATTGGTGGGTTTTTGTTAAATGTGAGCCAAAATCATCACAATTAAAAGAACCAAAGACTTAAACTACTTCAGTCTGTGTGCATTGAATTTATTTAATACACGAGTTTCACAATTTGAGTTGAATTACTGAAATAAATGAACTTTTTCACGACATTCTAGTTTATTGAGATGCACCTGTATATGTTCTCTGTCAACTCAAAGTTTGAATCTGTGTTTGTGATTCACTCTGTGTCCACCTGAAAGTGTAACATGTGCAGCAAACAAAACAGCCAATTACACGAAACCTGGAAAACAACAGCAAAGCGTCAGTTAGATTCACTTCTCGTGAGAGTCAGCACAATTCACTTTTCTGCTGAAGATTAAGAGATGTCGTTATTAAAAACAGTGTTGTTTTTTATTTCTCCAGATCTGGTCTCAGTATCAGACAGTGATCAGTGAAGCCCCTCCCACAACAATCCACCTATAAATACTGGAGAATATTCACATCATCCTACAAGAGAAGAACAAACTCCAGGTGCAGCAGCTGAAATCTGTGACTGTTAAAGATGGAGTTTATTAAAGAGGAGATTGAAGACATGAGTGATCCAGAAACACCCAGAATAAAACATGAAGATACTGACGAACAAACAGGTTGGTGTCCATTCATAACTCTTCATTACTGACTGCTGAGAAAGATCCAGTTCACTTGATTTTAACCACACAATTTTATTTTTTATTTTAGACTGGATTGAAGTAAAACATCAAAGAGTGAAGCTGAATGAAGTTGAAAAGGAACACTGTAAAATAAAAAATGCAAAAAAAAAATCCAAACAGCTGCACACGTGCTCTCAGTGTGGAAAGAGTTTTCCTGGAGCATCAGGTCTCCATTATCATCTTCACATTCACTCTGGAGAAAAGCCATTTAGCTGTGATCAGTGTGAAAAAAAGTTTATTTCATCATCAAGTCTAAAACAACACCTTAAATTTCATTCAGATGAGAAGCCTCATGTGTGTTCTTTCTGTGGAAAGAGTTTTTCAAGGCTGGACAATTGTAAACAGCATCAGAAAACACATGCTGAAGTGAGAGATCATGTGTGTTGTACGTGTGGGAAGAGCTTTACTAGAGCTGGCGATCTGAAACAGCATCAAAAAATCCATACTGGAGAAAGACCTTTCAAGTGTTCATACTGTGACAAGAGTTTCATTGAGTCTGGAAACCTGAAAAAGCATGAGCGAGTTCATACTGGAGAGAAGCCGTATCACTGTACTCAGTGTGGAGAGAGTTTTACTGATGCATCAGGTCTCAGTTATCATCTGCACATTCACTCTGGAGAAAAGCCATTTAGCTGTGATCAGTGTGATAAAAAGTTTATATCATCATCACATCTAAAACAACACCTGGAAGTTCATTCAGATGAGAAGCCTCATGTGTGTTCCTTCTGTGGAAAGAGTTTTTCAAGGCTAGATGTTTGTAAACAGCATCAGAAAACACATGATGAAAAGAAAGATCATGTGTGTTGTGAGTGTGGGAAGAGCTTTACTACAGCTGTCTATCTGAAAAAGCACCAAAAAATTCATTCTGGAGAGAAGCCGTATCGCTGTACTCAGTGTGGAAAAAGTTTCTCTCAGTCATCAACTCTAGTGTCTCATATTAAAAAGCATTGTTCTGTGTCTGAGTGAGAACATGTTTTCTACAAATTCAATAGTAAATGGTCAATAGTAAATTCAATAGCAAAGTCAATAGTAAATTCAATAGCAAATTCAAAAGTAAATAATGTGATATTCAGATACAGTAAATGTGCAATTAGCTCAAATAAACTAGTTTTGCTGTGAAATGCCACAGTATTTGTGGGGATGTTTCTTCTGTGTTGATAGAGAAGAGCAAACGTTTTCAGTCACTTTAATCTTACATTGATTTTTTTATTTTCAATTTAATTAAATGCTTCCTCAGTTTCTGACGTTTTTTCTAAGATACTAATTTAAACATTTCTGTGCAACAAAAAGTTGCATAGGCTACTGATGCAAATTAAATTTCCATTTCACTGACATCTGCTTATGTGTGATTTTTATTGATGAGTTAGTCTGTTATAGTATTTAATTGCTCAGTAATAGATTTTATTTGTGATGATTCTGTAGTTTGTCTCAGTCTGTTGACACACAATAAAATGTTTTTAATGTGCCAATTTACTGAAGATCTCAGACATCTTCATAATGAATGAGGAGAAAACAGAGAACTGTTGACTTTTCAGCAAGTTTGAGAATATTTACATCATCCTACGAGAGATGGGCCGGATTATCCATAGACGGGATTGGACAAGTGATGAATGACTAGACCTTTAAAATATTTTTCATGTATATATATTATTTTGAAGAGATGCAGAAGCATAGAAAATGAACAGTTAATGATACACTATATACAGAGAGAATATCAAATATATGCACGGATATAAAGAATTGCGATTGGGTCAGGTCACAGTATTTGCCTCTTTCCCCCAGTCGAGCATATTTATTCACAAATGGATAGGCAGCATCAGTTTAGTGGTTGTGTGAAATGTAAATAACAAAAAGGAGAAAATATCATGACACATAGCCAGGGCTCTACAGTGTGACTGAAAAATACTACGTGCGACTAACCCGATCAGCAAAGGCTATTTGTGTTTGCGCTGAGGGAAGCTTCAAATACACTGTAAACCCGGATAAGTAGAATTTACTTAAAAAAAACCAGGTAACCCGTTGCCTTAAAATTTTTAAGTAATGAAGCATTAGTTGAATAAGTGAGGTGAACTACGTTCAATGTACTTAAGCCCATAATGGAATGGAATAGAACATTTAAGTTGAATGTACTTATAACCGAGTTACAGTAACTGAAGATACTTAGTTTTAACAATCATTCCCCACCCATTTATTTAACTCAGCTTGTTAAGTAAGCATTACTCTATAACCAATTTAACTAAATTGTATTCTAACTGACCCAACTTAACTTCTTGTTCCTGAAACTCAAAATATCTTTCAATTAATACACCTATGTAAAACACACATACAACTGCAACATTACACTGATCCAATTGTATTTTTATTGAACATGTCCTTTTTTTTAGCAACAAAAGAAACAAAGCCATGGCCTAATAGGGTTCTAGTGTGTAGTTTCCTCAGTGATGGTAAGAAAAGAAAAAAAAATCTCTTCATCTTTACTGCCAATCTTTACAATATTGTACTGCACCTCTTCAAATTTGGTTGACAAACTGCAAAACTCAGCCCTGTTGCTCAGACAAACTGCAAAACTCAGCCCGGTTGCTCAGACAAACTGCAAAACTCAGCCCGGTTGCATGGGTGACGTCAATGCCGTGTCATGCCATCCCGCCTTGTGCCGTCCACGAGCTTCTACATTTCAAAATAAAAGCTTCACAGAGCTTCTACTTTTCAAAGTAAAAGCTCAGGTCTGAAATAAAATACTTTGTGTTAAAAAAATCTCTCTATAATATAAATGCAGATTATCATGCTGATGAATAAAATACTTAAAAAAGATATGTCCGTCTATAAAATAAATGCAGACTAAATTTTAAATGAGGTTTGATCAAATGTATGTTAACAAATGTATGTTCAGGGACACAACAATAACGTCCAGAAATCACGAACTTACCAGTGACTCCATCAGGAGAATAATTTGCGATATCGTATTTTGTTTTTGACCCTCTGAACTTACCGTTGGACAGGCAAAACTTGATGATATTAAGTTGTTTTAGCTCAAACACATAATTACAATAAGATAGGCCATTAAAAAGTACAGTTTACTCAGAATTCATAATTAATGTAAAGAAATGACACATGTTTAAGTAATACAAACTCAGTTTGTTTGAGTAGACACTACTGATTGGACTTAAAAACTCAATTACAATAAGAAAGGACAAGAAAAAGTTCAGCTTAATCAGAATTAACAAGTAATGTCAATAAATTAGACACATTTAAGTAATATGTACTCAATCTCTTTGAGTTGAATCAAAATCTGGGTTTACAGTGTACTTGCATTTTCGCAGCATTGAGTAATGTATTGCAGACATATGTTGATTCCTTGAATGCAATGTTAATCAGAATCCACTCACTGCTCAAAATACTGGAGTTTTGTTCATTGCGGAGTTGCATAAAGTAGACGGTGTAAATAAAGATTTGTTGTGCTGTACAGAGATCTTCATTGATTATGTGTGTTCCTGTGGCTCAGTGGTGGAGCATTGCGTTAGCAGCGCAAGAGGTTGCGGGTTCAATTCCCAGGGAACACATGTACTGATGAAAAATGTATAACCTGAGTGCAATTGTAAGTCGCTATGGATAAAAGCGTCTGCTAAATGCATACAAATAAAAAATATTCTAATGGAGCTTTGTGAGAACACGATGAACTGAAGTGAGGGACAGCTTTTAAAGATTATTAAGGGAGTTTGCAAATGTGATATTAAATGAATACAGCAGTACAACTCTATGTACACAAGATTAACACGAGATTGGGTGAAACTGTGTGTGTTATGTCCCCTTTTAAAGATAACAAGCGTAATAAAGTAACAAAGTTTAGAAAAATCATCTATCAATCTAAAAACCGCTGGGTAAATATTGGACAGAACACATGCTGGGTTAACAGTTGTTTAACACAATCGCTGGGTTCGTTCATATTTTACCTTGTGCTGGGTTGTATTTATCCCAGCATTTTAGGGTGTATAGGCATCTCAATTACACGTTTTATAAAAAGTGGCTCACCCTACTTAATGAACAAAGGTTGTCAGTGTATGAGTGAAACATTATATCACAGAATCCAACAGACGTCACGGGTCAATTTCTTGTGATTTTCATGTTACGTTAAAATCAAATAAGAATGACAAGCGTCTCAATGTCGTAGTCATTCAGCCAGCGCCATCTGGAGGAAAACAAGCGCGTCCGCCTTTCCAGCTCAGTGTTAAACCAGCAGACGCGGGACGGTAGGTCTTTACGACAGTGAGAGCGCGTTTACGGCGGAGTGTAGTATTTGCACATATGCGGGAAGAAAACAAATGGTAAGACTCTTCTTTAAAATAAGAATATATGTGATATAACTAATAAGTGTTCGGATGTTACATTTTAATTTTCTGTATGCACTGTCTGTTCAGACCCGTGTACTTTTTATATATATATATAAAATCTGCTGCAAAATGAAACGGCTGCAGATAGTGAATGAGTATTTGTAATAGCAATTTAAATATCCTAGAATATACATTTGATGTTTCAGAGGAAGCTGTATTCTGACACATAATATTAATTGAAATGATCAAATTGATTGTGCTAGTGTTTAATGTGTCCAAACGGGTATCTAATGTATTTTGTGTTCTTTTCCGTTTTTGCTTGTTTTAGTTTTTGTCTTCATATGTAATTTGGTTTTCAACCAATATATGAATCAAATTATATACAGTTGAAGTCAAAATTTTACACACACCTTGCAGAATCTGCAAAATGTTAATTATTTTTTTGCAAAATAAGAGGAATCATAGAAAATGTATGTTATTGTTTATTTAGTGCCCACCTGAATAAGATATTTCACATAAAATATGTTTACATATATATACATTTAAATAAAATAACATATTTAGGCAAAATAAGAAAAATGTACACATCTTCATTCGGTTCGAAAGTTTTCACGCCCCGGGTCTTAATGCATGGTTTCTCCTTCTGGAGCATCAGTGAGTGTTTGAATCTTCTGTAATCGTTGTAATGAGTCCCTCAGTTGTCCTCGGTGTGAAAAGATGGATCTCAAAATCATACAGTCATTGTTGGAAAGGGTTTAAATTTATGGGACATGAAGGATTTTTCTGAAGAACAGCAGGCAGTTTAAGCTGTTCAGTCAAACAAGGGACTCATGAACAACTATCATTAAACAAAAAAACTGCTGTGGATCATTCAGGTAAGAGCAAAGTATTCAGAATCAAATGTATGTTAACTTTTGAACGGGTCATTTTTATACATTCTACTGTTATTTTCTCCTGTGGATTATACATAAATGTATTTTCTGTGAAATATCTTATTCAGGTCAGTACTAAATAAACAATAGCATGCATTTTGTATGATCCCTCTTATTTGGTAAAATAATTAACATTTTGCAGATTCTGCAAGGTGTACTTTTAACTTTAACTGTTTATGGCAGTACAGTTTGTAAGCAAATAAAACAAAAACAAAAATATCGGTACATTTTATATAGTAATTCAGTGACTAATGTTCAATGTTTTGCTCAGCCGATTGGGTCACCATCAGTGGCGGCTGGTCAATAGAGGGCGCTGTGGCGCCGCCCCCCTTCAAGTTAGCCCCCTTTAACATGTTAACAATAAGTAAAAAATACATCGCAAATATTAACTAAATAAAATAATTTAGTCATAGTATTCTACTGTTAGTTATATTATAATTTATTGAAAATCTAACAAATCAAAACTATATTTCTTTCATATTTGTGTGCGGGGCGCCGGACTAATGAGTGTGTATGTAGGTACACAAACTTTTCAAAAGCATGTGATTTGAGGCTAAGCTCTAATTGGCTGGTTTCAAATTGTCCTTGGGGCGCAGGCTCCTCCCACGTTTGTTGTTAGAGCGAATCAATATTGTTTTTATATGTTTGGCCTCATGTGATTGGACCGTTCTCAACGACTCTCGTTCCACTCAGCAGCAGCTCGTCAGTTGACAGACAGGTACTAATTAATGTGGAAGCAAGCGCAATATCTCCAGATGAAAGAAAATTCGGTTTTATCTTTACCAAAATACCCGTTCACAAGGCGTTCGGATGAAGAAGAAAAAAAGGATCAAGGAGCTTGGACCAGATTGCCCGTACTTGCAAATTAATCAGCTGTCAAGTGATCGCGGTATTACTAACAGTTTATTTTTCAGTTTGTTTGCGCCCCCCCAAAAAAAATTATCACCAGCCGCCACTGGTCACCACACAGTTATCCAGAACCGTGAACATTCATGAAGACACTGAGGAATAAAAAGGTTGGAGTCCATTTGTGATTTTGACTATTTACTGCTGAAGAACGTTATGATAACAAAGCGTCTGTTGGATTTTATATCCGCACTTAGAAAATAAGCAGTGAAATTACAACTAATTAAAAATGCATTGGACTATTCATCTAACTCTTTATAACGCTGTACGGTAATAGTTCGATTAGTCTTTTTTGAGTGTATTAACATCAGAATTAACCTCATTCTGTCAAAGATCACATACAAATATATTTCTGTTGTTTACTTTTATTGCATTTCGATTCAGATTGCATTTGATTTATAATATTTTTTCAGATCTGATGGAGGTGAAAGAGGAAAATCAAGAACCGAATGGAGTGGAGTGGTGTGAGAAACCTCAACGTCTTTTAAATGGAGAAGAAATCTTTAATGAAAAGAATGTCTCACGAAGCAGAACTCAAAGAACAAAAGCCAGAAAGTCTTTAAAATGTCATCAGTGTGAAACAAGTTTTACTCGTAAAGAGAACCTGGATTATCACTTAAAAACTCACACGGGAGAAAAACCGTACACCTGCCATCATTGTGGAAAGAGTTTCATACTAAACAAACATCTTAAATGCCACATAAGAATTCACACCGGAGAAAAACCTTACGAATGTGATCAGTGCGGACGCGGTTTTACAAGTAGAGAGAGCCTAAAGAACCATGCAAAAATTCACTCTGGAGAAAAGCAGAGTTTCACTTGCTCTCATTGTGGAAAGAGCTACGCATTTAAATGCAGACTTAAAAGACACTTAAAAATTCATACTGGAGAGAAACCATTCACATGCCCTCAGTGTGGAAAGAGTTTTCGCAGAAAAACAACATCTTGCCAAGCACATAAGAATGCATATCGGAGGGACGTCTTACACCTGCCCTGAGTGTGGAAAGGTCTGTCCAAATGAATACAGACTTAAAGTACACCTAAGACGTCACACTGGAGAGAAACCAAACACCTGCCCTGATTGTGGAAAGAGTTTTGCAGAAAAAGCACACCTTAGCAAGCACATCAAATTTTACCATCTGGCCTTTAAGATCAAGTCTTTCAGCTGCTCTCAGTGTGGAAAGAGTTTCACGGATCGACAGAATCTCAAGAGACACTTAAGAGTTCATACTGGAGAGAGACCATACACATGCCCTCATTGTGAATATAGTTTCACGCAAAAAATACATCTTGATAGGCACATAATGCTCCATACTGGAGAGAAACCGTACAGGTGTACGCAGTGTGACAAGAGTTTCGTGGAGGCATCAGGTCTCATACGTCATATGCACATTCATACTGGAGAAAAACCTTACTAAACCTACAAGTTTTGCTTATCGAGTAGCTTTGAATATACACAAGCAAGTTCAGAGGAAAGCAGTAGCACTGGATTCAGTTGGAAGAGTTTTACATACATAGCAAGTTTACTTGCTCATATAGGAAAGCATAGTACAAAGTAGAGCAGCTGGGTTTTTAATCAACCAAACATTCAGTTTCTCACACTTAAGAAGTTGCTTAAGTGTCCTTTTCACATTTGTGGGTTTGAAACACAGACGTAATTTATAGCAAACTTTCTGTAGAGGTTCTTGAGAGCAAATATTACTTTCATGTTCTCATTTATTGCCATCGCAACAGTGCTGACTATTTTTTGCAATGAAAAATAATACTGTTTTTAATTTGCATTTTTCTGTCAATCAGTGAAATGTAAAGTTGAACTAAGCATTAGATAACAAACGAGTTAGGCTGTAAAGATGGTAGGAAGATTTGATAAACAATGATGTAACCGTATAGAGGTATCTTTATAAGTTTTGTGAAATCTAAAAGACACTAGCGATGTGTGACAGTGATTATTTTTCAGTCTTATGAAGTGAATAATATGAGATTCAGACAAAGCAAATGTTTTGTTAAAATAAATAAGTGCTGTTGTGAAATGCCACGTAGTTTGTGGGTTGTATGTTTTTATTGGGCACTAACAACTACTTTATTATTTTACATTTATGTTTGCTTTCTTAATGATTTTTATTCTGATTCTTGCTGAAATGTCGTACCAAATGTGACCCTGGACCACAAAACTAGTCATAAGGGTCAACTTTTAGAAATTTGTTTATAGGTAGATGTATACATCATAAGCTGAGCATATAATTTTTCCATTGATGTATGGTGTGTTAGGATAGGACGATATTTGGCCGAGATACAACTATTTGAAGATCTGGAATCTGAGGGTGCAAAATAAATAATAATTATAAATAAATAACAAAATTATAAAATTGCCTTTAAAGATGTCCAAATTGAATCATTAAAAATTAAGTTTAGATATATTTATGGTATGAAATTTACTAAATATCTTCATGGAACATTATCTTTACTTAATATCCTAATGATCTTATGCATAAAAGAAAAATGTATAATTTTGACTCATAATGTATTGTTGGCTATTGCTACAAATATACCTGTGATGCTTATGGCTGCTTTTGTGCTCCAGGGTCACATAACTCTGAGACTATGAACAAAAGCAACTTAAATAAATATAAGAATATAATATAAATGTTGCTCCCACATAACCAACAACCAATGATTTTTTCTGCATTAAATTAATTTCAATTTGACTTATGGTCAATTTTTTGTCATAAAGATACTTTTCCAGGTCAGTTTTTGTTTCATCTTTTATATTCATATTTTTTGTGTAGCTAGAGATTTAATGATTTTTTCTGATCTATACAAAACTAATTAGTATACTGTCTGATTATATAATAAATGAGGTATAACTGCGCAGAACAGAAGGATAGGAATCGGGTCATTTATTGCTTTTTTCCAAACACAGTGCTCTGGATTCCAGAAAATGGTTTACGACCTGCCACAAAACGTGAAATAAGAGGGTCATCCTGAGAGTACATTACAGGAGAAATAAAGAAATATGAGAAAAATTACGTTTGTTAACGTGGAGATTAGTGACGTGAGATATCCAGAACCATGTATAATTAAACATGAAGATACTGAGGAGCAAACAGGTTGGTGTCCATTCTTGATTTGAGTAATATTGAGATTATTAACGATACATAAAATGCATTTAAATGATCAGAACCTTGTTGTATAGCAGTTGTCATCCACATTTTATTTTAATTAACAAGAGAATGACAGAACTAACCTTTGGCACATCTGATATTGTATATAGATATCTCAGTTTCTTTCTGCTATTAAATCAGGGTTCACTTGAACTGATTTGAACCACATATTATTTGTATTGTAGACTGGGTGGAAGTGAACCAGCAAATACATGAACTAAATGAAGCAGAGGATGAACGTTGTAGCTTCCAAGCTCAAAGAACAAAGCTACACACCTGCTCACGGTGAGTGTTCAAATAAATCAGACACATTTATAAATATACATATTTCTATGGAACATAAACTTTTGGCTCTATATATAACAAGAATATAATTGCCATTTCACTGTCAAGACAACATCTGTTTATGTGTGATTTTATGTAATGTGTTATAGAATTGAACACATTTTTATTCCAGCTGTTTATGGTAATGCTTCTTGACTGACTGACCACCTAAATCTTAATATCATTTTTGGCATATTTGATATAATCTTAGGGAGTCAATGGGCCGCTATCAGGGAGAGGTGGGATGTGCGTGTTTTATTTATGGAGTTGCATACGAAGCATTTACATTTATTCATTTAGCAGACGCTGTTATCCAAAGCGACTTACAGGGCATTTAGGCTATACGTTTATTTATCAGTATGTGTGTCCCCTGGGACTTGAACCCACAACCTTTTGTGCTGCTAACGCAATGCTCTACCACTAACCCACAGAAACACACATTTTTGTTATTTGTGTCCAACAAAGAAATGTGTTTCAATTGTGGATTGAAATCAAAGCGACACACTTTATTCACTGTAAACTGCCACTTTATTCCAACAAAAACAGTGTAAGATCAGTGGAGTTGTCTTTGTGAGTCATTCAGCGCCCCCTTGGAAGCGAGTAACGCTTGCTGCTTTATTCTTACATTAGTTGTTTTACGACAGGAGAGAGCGCGTTTGCGGCAGCAGCTTTGACGACAGTGAACGAGCGAACTGCAGAGGTAAGAATTAAAAAACATCTAAAGGCAATATCATATTATATGGATTTCAGAAAGACTCATGTCTGAACGTTTAATAACAGTCGCGCTCAACATTTAATGAACTGTCTTTCGAGTTGTTTAATGTTTTCGTTTAATTTTGTCGTGTCTAAATGTTATGAACCTAATTTATAATCTCAGCTGTTTCTATGACTGTCAGCTGCTTGTGTAGTTTCGTTTGAGCTTGCTTCATTCATTCATGTGTATGTTTATAAATCTTTCATATTATCAACCATGTTTACGTCCTTATAAATTCGATTCTTTGTGTTGTATGTAACTAAAATTAATTCGCTGCTGTAACTAGAACATTTGCAACTAAACACACTTCATTGCATGCCAGCATCTTGTTTGTGTTTTTACATTTAAGATGCAATATAGATGCTCTCAGAACAGCATATTGTTTATTTTAATCATACAAACGATTAGAAATTGAATCTGTTTACTGTCATAAATCCTATTAATTTACTACTGTAGTGTTTTCGGGGGGGTAATAATATTGCATAAGACATATGAATGGATGGAGATACAAAATAAATAAATACAAAATTAAAGCAATGAATAGCTCCAAAATACTTAAGAGTTATTATTTTTGACTTCAACAGGTCTGGTTCTTTAAGCTGCACTCATAGGATGGCATTCATTTTCAACGAGAGCTAGTGCCACAACAATTCACCATGTGCTGATAATAAAGTTTTTATTTTCATACTATGGTAAAGTTTTTATTTTCCTACTATGGTAAAGATGGAGCGTGTTAAAGAGGAAAATGAGGACATCGGTTATCCAGAGTTATGCATAATAAAACATGAAGATACTGAGGATCAGAAAGGTCGGTTTCTATTCATTCTTCATTAATGACTGCTTTGGTAGCTGTGAAATAATGAGCAATATAGAGGTGATAAGGTGTTTCCTAGCCTTGTATAGCAGTTAATACAATTTATTTCATTAACAAAGCTTCTATAAGTATGATATATATAATAGAGAAAATGCTACTCATTAACCCGATCTCTGTTATTTTCTGCTGGAGTTCAGTTGAATTTTCAAGTTTGTCCTCCTTGAATTAATTCTAACTACTTACTATGTTTATTTTAGAGCCGATGAAAGTGAAAGAGCAAAGACAAGAGCTGACTGAAGGGGAGGAGGAACACAGTGACTTCAGAACACAAAGATTAAGAAACAAAACGCTGCACACCTGCTCACTTTCAGCTGATTGTTCATTGATGGAGAATTGTAAACGGCGCCAGAAAACACACAATGAAGTGAAAGATCATGTGTGTTGTGAGTGTGGGAAGAGCTTTAACACAACTGGCCACCTGAAGCTGCACCAACGGATTCATACTGGAGAAAAACCTTACAAGTGCTCCTATTGTGACAAGAGTTTCACTCAGTCTGGAACCCTGAAAGAACACGAGCGAATTCATACTGGAGAGAAGCCGTATCACTGTACTCAGTGTGGAACGAGTTTCAAATGTAAAACTGGTCTGGACCGTCACCTGCTCGTTCACTCCGGAGTAAAGCCGTTCACCTGTGTTCGGTGTGGTACACATTTTAAATCATCATCAAATCTAGAAAAACACATGAAAATTCATAGAAATGTGAGACCGTATGCATGTACAATTTGTGAAAAGTGTTTTGCTCGGCCAGATCATTGTAAGCGGCACCAGAAAACACACACCGCTGAAAAAGATCATGTGTGTTGTGAGTGTGGGAAGAGCTTTACTAGAGCTGATGGTCTACAACAGCACCTAAGAATTCATTCTGGAGAAAGACCGTACAAGTGCTCATATTGTGACCAGAGCTTCACTCTTTTAGGATCCCTGAAGGCACACGAGCAGGTTCATACGGGAGAGAAGCCGTACTGCTGTACTCAGTGTGGGAAGAGTTTTAAACATTTGAAAAGCCTTAAAAATCACATGGAAAAATGTCACACGTCAGCACAGTGAGCAACATTTTTATGTTAAAAAAGTCAAGTAATTTGTGCGAGATAAAGAAAATATGAAGTTGCTCCCAAAAGCACAACAACATCTAGTTTAATTTAGTGAATTTTGACTTGTTTGTAGTCTGATTAAGGAACTATATTTTGATGTTTCACCAAAATAATAATTCTGTGTAAATAATAATTAGTATATTTCCTACTGTAATTAGTTTGTAAAATGTGTCTGTGTTGTGTCTTTCTTTAAGACACGTTCATGTCATGAAATTGTTTTCTATATTATGCTCTGATTGTACATGAGTTGAAAAATATTAATCAGTAAACTAACTGACTAAAAGTAATGTTTTCTTTATTTACAGATGGTTTAAAAATTCCATTAAATTGCAAATCAACAATCATTGCTGTATAGTTAGATTAGATTATTTTCTTGTATATACAACATATATACACAAATGTTCAAATTCAGTATAAAACAGAACTATATTGTATGAATCTATAATAAACAAATGCATTTGTTCAATGTTTGTTTTAAGCTGTTTAATTGCACAATGATCATTGGCTGTTTGGCTTTGTTTATGTATTGTTAATGACCAAAACTGTGAAAAATTATTTAAAAAGCCAAAAATAGATCTCTAGGAATAGAATATAAAAATAGATGAATCCACGACATCATAATTGTATGTAGCATTTGCCATCCACATTAAAATATTGTGCTACTCCCTAAAAAGCAACTGCATTAGTCTCTTTTTATTGGAAAGTAATGTGTTAAATTACTTTTTCTCATCTGTGATGATTTTACGTAGTGTGTTATAGAACTGAACGCATTTTAATACCAGCTTTTTATGGTAGGCATCTTGACTGACTGACTACAAAAGCTTAAGATAACGGGTAGAAACAAGAGTCACTCATTTCTGGGACATTTGTATAATCTTAGGGAGTTAAAGGTCCGCTGTAAGGGAGAGGTGGGATGTGCCTGTTTTATTCATGGAGTTTCATACGAAGCATTTTTGTTCTTTGTGTCCAACAAAGAAAGTGTTTAAATTTTGGATTAATTTCAAAGCGACACTTTATTCACTGTGACGCTTGCTCCTCAATTCTTACATTAGTTGTTTACGACAGGAGAGAGCGCGTTTGCGGCAGCAGCTTTGAGACGACAGTGAACGAGCGAACTGCAGAGGTAAGAATTAAAAAACACCTAAAGGCAATATTATATTATTTGGATTTAATCAGAAACATTCATATCTGAACGGAACGAAGTCTATTTGTCTGCAACCGATGCGTTACATTTACTAACAGTAGTGCTCATTTTAAACTGTTATTTGCGGTCTTTCGATTTGTTTAATGTTATCGTTTAATTTTGTCGTGTCTAAATGTTATGAACCTAATTCATCATCGCAGCTGTTTCTATGACTGTCAGCTGCTTGTGTAATTTCGTTTATAGATGCCATGAGCTTGCTTCGTTCATTCATGTGTAATGTTTATACATCTTTCATAATATCAGCCAGTTTTACGTCCTTAAAAAGCATTATTAGAATTTTTTTGTTTGTTTAATGTTACTTAACTTAATTCACTGCTGTAACTAGAACATTTACAACTGAAAACACTTCATTATGTTGTTGGTTTCTATTCTTCATTCTTCGTTGTAGACTGCTTTGATAGCTGTGAAATAATTAAAATATAGAGATGGTAAATAGGCTACAGAAGTGTTTCCTAGCCTTTTATCGCAGTTTTTAATAATACAATTTATTATTTTAACAAGAGAATGACAGAACTAACTTTTGTGTCAGAGCTGATGATTAGTACTCGCATCAAAGTGTTAGTTCACCCAACAATTAAAATGGTCATATTCATGTTTACCATATTTGAGTCACACTGTGATTGTGATGTAACCTATGGAATAATATTCCAGATTATATTCAAACGGAATTGCAAACTGTACTTACAATTACGTTTTCAATTTGTGGATGCATGTGTCGAGACATAATCCAAATTGAGCATTTGTGTTTCTATTTTCTTTTCTGTGTAGGCTATGTAACACATCTGCAACATGGAAACTCAAAGTCCATTTACTGTTGCATTTCCATGGTTAAGATTCTGTTAATGGACACAAACTTCACCAGGTCTTATGGTTTTGGAATGACATGAAGACAAAGATTTGATGACAGGATAAAAATGTTTGGGTGAAATAAACTTTTAAATCAGGGTTACGTAAATTTTCACCCATAACCTCCTTGAACTGAGTTTAATGACCTTATATGTTTATTTTAGACTTGATGGAGGTGATGGTGAAAACACAAGAGGATGCAAAACGTAAGTTCATAATTAAAAGAATAAAAGTTAAAAAGCAGCTCTTTTGCTCACAGTGTGGAAATGTTTTGGACACAAAATAATACCTTGAAATTCACATAAGAATTCACACTGGAGAGAAACTGTACTCATGCCCTCGGTTTGGAAAGAGTTTTACTGGTCCATCAGGTCTCAGTTATTATCATCACATTCACTCTGGAGAAGAGCAATTTAACTGTGATCAGTGTGGTAAAACGTTTATTTCATCATCAGATCTAAATAATCATCTGAAAGTTAATTCGGATGAGAAGCCGCGCTTGTGTACTGTCTGTGGAAGGAGTTTTCACGAATCTGAAGATAATCCGTATTACTGTACTTCGTGTGGAAAGACTTTCACTCTGTCATCAACTCTAGTGACAATGCTTTTTTTATATTAAAAAGCATTGTTCTGTGAATAAATGTTATCCTCAGAGTAAGTGCATTTTGGTAAATGATGTATGATTTGGTGAATTAGGTTATTGAGTTATTTTAAATGTGTGGGTGGTTGAAATGAACTAGCAGTGCAGTTATGTTGGGATGCAGCAAATCATATTTTTTTTATTTGATTGTCTGAGACCTTGTAACACTGAGTCACATGACACCGGGGAGAGAAAATGGCTAATTGTGCCCAATTTGGACATTGTTTACTTGGGGGCAGGGGCGGTTCTAGGGTGAGTGGATATCCGGGGCTTAGCCCAGAGACATCCATACCTGTCAGAATACACTTTAAATAAAATATATTTAAAAGACACATTGGCTAAGAAGCTTTATTTTTTTAAAAGCTGTAAATCTTTCAAAAAATATTAATTATTAAAAGAAAATAGTCACAATGAGTTAAACTGTAAACAATAATCTATACTCATTCTCAAACGTTATATGATCAATATGATCCAAAATGCAAATCCCATAATTTAAAAACGAATAATAAATACAATATCATGATTAAAAACCTATATGTGTTGTTTCACAGTGACACAGCTCAGTAACAAATAACGTATTTTGACGGATGGCGAGACTGTTACAGCGATAAGTTATATAACGTTAGTAAGTTACAGATACCTGAGGCAGCGGATTCTTGCCGTTTAAGTGCTGGCTGGGGGTGTTTTACTTCCTTTTTTGGAAGAATTTTGAAATGTCCATTTTTATTTTCAAATAAATTCATATAGTAAAATACCACACACCAATTAACCGCCTGGCTCCCCAAGATCTGATCTCATTGGCTGGATCATATAGATCCTATAACTTCTTATCGTCGGTTGGCCAGTTTACATGTCAGTCAAAATGGCTACGAGCCTCAGTGGGCGGTCCTTATCGGGAGTGAATGAATGACAACGTAAAGTTGACATTGTTATATGTGCAGAGAACAAATCTGCGGTTGAAATAAATATTTTATTGCGCATGAAAACTCAGTGATAGTGCTTACGGTAATAAAAACATTAGGGACTTTACTGAAAACATTCGGGGCTTCAGCCCCCTTAGCCCACCTCTAGCGCCGCCCCTGCTTAGGGGTGTACTCACTTCTGTGAGATACTGTAACGTCTCCGTTCCCTCCATCGGGGAACGAGGGTTTCATACGTAACCGAGATGTTCTCACTAGTTTCCATTTGAATCGAAAAAATAAATAAATGGAGGATGTGCACAAGAAAGTAGCGATTTACAAAGTTTGACAGGAAACAGCTTGAAAGGTGAGGTATTTCAGTTCTGAATATTGAAGCGAGTTATGTTAAATGTTTTGTTATGAGTGTTTCACCATTTCTAATGCAGAAAAGATGTATTAACATGGTTTAGAAATGATGTCAACATATAATGTATTCATTAATCGGACTGGGGATGTTTATCTTGTGTGGGTTAAAGTTTGGATTTAAGTGTAGTTTAACCTGTGCTTTGTTTCATCCTTATTTAAAGTTTGTTTAAGAGGAGACTGATGACATGAGTGATCCAGAACCATACAGAATAAAACAAGAAGATACTGAAGAAGAAACAGGTTGGTGTCCATTTATGATTCTTCATTATTGACTGCTGAGACACATTAAGTTAACAAAGTTTTTATAAGTTTAAAAGAATGCAACTCATTAGCCTGATCTCTGTTATTTTCTGCTAATTAGGGTTCGGTTGAATTTTCACGTTTGTCCTCCTTGAACTAATTCTAACTTATTATGTTTATTTAAGACCAGAAAGAAGTGAAAGAGCGAAGACAAGAGCTGACTGAAGGGGAGGAGGAACACCGTGACTTCAGAACTCAAAGATTAAAAACAATCAATGATTGTTCATTGATGGAAAATTGTAAATGGCACCAGAAAACACATATTGAAGTAAAAGATCATTTTTGTCATGAATGTGGGAAGAGCTTTACTACATCTGGCAATCTGAACCAGCACCAAAAAATCCACACCGGAGAAAGACCTTACAAGTGCTCATATTGTGACAAGAGTTTCACTGTGTCTGGAAACCTGAGAGAACATGAGCGAGTTCATACTGGAGAGAAGCCGTATCACTGTACTCAGTGTGGAAAGAGTTTCAGGTGTAAAACCGGTCTCAACCGTCACCTGCTCGTTCACTCCGGAGTAAAGCCGTTCACCTGTGATCAGTGTGGTGCAGATTTTAAATTATCAGTACATCTAAAAAACCACATGAAAATTCATACCAATGAGAGGCCTTTTGCATGTTCATTTTGTGAAGAGAGATTTGTTCGACTGGATCATTGTAAACGGCACCAGAAAATACACACCGGTGAGAAAGACCGTGTGTGTTGTGAGTGTGGGAAGAGTTTTACTAGAGCTGATCATCTGAAGCAGCACCAACGGATTCATACTGGAGAAAAACCTTACAAGTGCTCATATTGTGACAAGAGCTTCACTCTTTTAGGATCCCTGAAGGCACACGAGCAGCTTCATACTGGAGAGAAGCCGTACTGCTGTACTCAGTGTGGGAAGAGTTTTCGATGTTTAAAAACCCTTAAAATTCACATGAAAAACACATCGTCACAGTGTGCAACATTTTCACGTTAAAACAGTCGAGGAAGCTGTGTGAGGTAAACAGATATGAAATTGCTCCCAAAAGAACAACAGCATCTAGTTTGATTCTGTGAATTTTGACTTGTTTGCAGTCTGAGTAAGGAACTATAAAGTTTCACCAAATTAATAAGTCTTGCCAGCCTGGTCTCACAGCAATTCGTACATATTTTACGAGCTGCCAATTCGTATGAATTTGTACAAATGACCTACACCTAACCCGCCCCTAAACCTACCCGTCACTGGGGTTTAGAGAAATCATACGAATTAGCCACTTCGTAAAATATGTACGACTTGCCGTGAGATAGCGTTGGTCTTACCGTGTAAATAATAATTTGTATCTTTGGTAATTAGTGTGTAAAATGTGTCTGGGTTGTGTGCTAAACAAGTCTTTCTTTAATAAGAGATTCATGTAATTTAGTTTGATATTTTATTCTCTGATTATCCATGAGTTACAGTAAATATTAATCCGTAAACTAGCTGACAAATGTAAAGCTGGTTGTTTTCTTTATTTACAGATGATTTAAAATAATCCACTAAATTTCAAGACAACAATCATTGTTTTGAATAATACAAGTTCAATGACAAAACTGGTATCACGTGAATCACCAGATCATGTTTTTTACTTATATACACACATTTTTCAGTTTAGTATAAAAACAGAACTATAATAACAAATGTATTTGTTTCATTCAGTTCAAATGCACAATGATCACTTGCTGTATTGTTAATGGCAAAAACTGAAAAATAATTACACAAGCAATTAAAGTGTGAAAGTACTACTTTTTGCTGTGCAGCATGCACTGAATTAAAGAGATCAGTGCTTTGTTCACTGTAAAAATTAACATGGATATGTAGTAATTTCACAATAAATAGATATAATTAAAGTCTACTGTGTTTCACGGGCTTTTTGGTTAGGTTTAAAACAAATAAAAGTGCACTTTTAGATAATATGCACTTGTGGAGGTAGAAAAACAAAGTTATTTAAGACCCACGGGACTGTTTGTAATAAAGAGTCTGCAGATTACAGCAGAAAATCATGTATTCAGTGTATTATGGTCACAGACTTTTCCTTTGGCACTATTTACAAAGTCATGTTGTGTATTCCAGCCTTAATTATACAAATCCAGAAGCCAAATGAATTTAATACATTGTTTATATTAATTGAGTTTAAAGGTGAATATGTCTGAAAGTTTGTGTAACTGTACTATGATAAAAAAAAGGATCACAATGCTGAAAAAGCAGTAACCTATAGTCCAGCCATCCTCAAATCTGTCCCACTCCTGCAGAGTTTAGCGCTGACCCTAATCAAACACACCTGAGCATGCTAATCAGCGTCTTCAAGATCATTAGACAATCACAGGTGAGTTTGATGAGGGTTGGAGCTAAACTGCAGCAGATTGGCCCTCCAGGGAAAGACTTGAGGAACCCTGCTTTAGGCTAACAAGGTTTGATTTGAAATCAAAATGAGCGATTTTGCTTTAAGACCCGAAGGACTATATATAATAAAGATTTAAATGTAAAAGGCACAGAACAGACTGTTTCTGTCAGTGGTAAGTTTTAATTTAAAATATTTATAATAGCCTAACACAATGTAGGCTAGGCCTATATGCTGTGTTTAAATGTGTTTTCACTCGCTTGAGCAACTTAATGGTAATCTATAGCCAAATGCATTTAATACGTTGTTTATATTGAGTTTAAATGAGAACATGTTTATGAAAGATCGTGTAACTGCTGTGATTAAAAGATGATCACAATGCTGAAACGGTAGCCTGCTTTCAGTACAGGCTAACACCGTTTGGATTTGAAATTCAAGTAAATGCTGTGTTTGTGGTAAACAGTCGCGGATCAGGAGTGGACTGCAAACGCGTCTTGACTCCTGTGTGAAAGCACAGCAGCAGCGTTCCTACTAGTGAAACTTTTTAAGTTCATTTTCCTCACGAACAGTGCTGTTTACCTCGCTACGCTTGTGAGAAATGTCATGTATTGTTAAGTTGCTAAACTATTTGCTGCCAGTCAGGTTCAAGCATTCAACGGCTCCGTGGTGTAAGCTAATAGGCGTGTTTGACTTTAGCGGCAATGGTCAGTATATGACATCAAAGTACCGCGAGAGCGATAAGAGAGCAGATGGCTCATGCTTTCGAATGGCTCTCGCGGTATTTAAAGTCAAACCCGCCTACTAATATACAACTTTCTGACAGCAAATGTATGTGTCCACTTGGGTTCAGTGAGTGTAATATTAATTATAATGTCACCAAGTGGAAGACCGATATTACACCCCAAACTGTAGGCGAGGTAAGCAGCTGATATTCGCGAAACATAATTGGTAAAAAAAAACTGAAAGGTTCACGCACATCTCCCTATGAAATCACTTGCATACACGTATATACTCCGCTGAAGCATGTATGGGTGTGTATGCGTGCAGCGAGTTAATATGTATGTGCGATTGTTTAGAAGTGTATATGCATGTGTGAGTGTTTATAGGTGTATATGCATGGAAGTGTATATGTATGTGCGAGTGTTTATAGGTGTATATGTATGTGCGAGTGTTTATAGGTGTATATGCATGGAAGTGTATATGTATGTGCGAGTGTTTATAGGTGTATATGCATGGAAGTGTATATGTATGTGCGAGTGTTTATAGGTGTATATGCATGGAAGTTTATATGTATGTGCGCGTGTTTATATGTGTATATGCATGGAAGTGTATATGTATGTGCGAGTGTTTATAGGTGTATATGCATGGAAGTGTATATGTATGTGCGAGTGTTTATAGGTGTATATGCATGGAAGTGTATATGTATGTGCGAGTGTTTATAGGTGTATATGCATGGAAGTGTATATGTATGTGCGAGTGTTTATAGGTGTATATGCATGGAAGTGTATATGTATGTGCGAGTGTTTATAGGTGTATATGCATGGAAGTGTATATGTATGTGCGAGTGTATATGCATGGAAGTGTATATGCATGGAAGTGTATATGCATGGAAGTGTATATGCATGGAAGTGTATATGCATGGAAGTGTATACGCATGGAAGTGTATACGCATGGAAGTGTATATGCATGGAAGTGTATATGCATGGAAGTGTATATGCATGGAAGTGTATATGCATGGAAGTGTATATGCATGGAAGTGTATATGCATGGAAGTGTATATGCATGGAAGTGTATATGCATGGAAGTGTATATGCATGGAAGTGTATATGCATGGAAGTGTATATGCATGGAAGTGTATATGCATGGAAGTGTATATGTATGTGCGAGTGTATATGTATGTGCGAGTGTATATGTATGTGCGAGTGTATATGCATGGAAGTGTATATGTATGTGCGAGTGTTTATAGGTGTATATGCATGGAAGTGTATGTGTATATGTATGTGCGAGTGTTTATAGGTGTATATGCATGGAAGTGTATGTGTATATGCATGGAAGTGTATATGTATGTGCGAGTGTTTATAGGTGTATATGCATGGAAGTGTATATGTATGTGCGAGTGTTTATAGGTGTATATGCATGGAAGTGTATGTATGTGCGAGTGTTTAGAAGTGGATATGTATGTGCGAGTGTTTAGAAGTGGATATGTATGTGCGAGTGTTTATAGGTGTATATGCATGGAAGTGTATGTATGTGCGAGTGTTTAGAAGTGGATATGTATGTGCGAGTGTTTATAGGTGTATATGCATGGAAGTGTATGTATGTGCGAGTGTTTAGAAGTGTATATGTATGTGCGAGTGTTTAGAAGTGGATATGTATGTGCGAGTGTTTAGAAGTGTATATGTATGTGCGAGTGTTTAGAAGTGGATATGTATGTGCGAGTGTTTAGAAGTGGATATGTATGTGCGAGTGTTTACTCTACAAGTGTGTGTATGTGCGAACTTCAGTTTGTTAGAAGTTAACAAAGCTTCTATAAGTATGATATATAATAGAGGAAATGCAACTCCTTAACCTGATCTCTTGTTATTTTCTGCTAATTAGGGTTCGGTTGAATTGTCACGTTTGTCCTCCTTGAACTAATTCTAACTTCTTATTATATTTATTTTAGACCAGAAAGAAGTGAAAGAGCGAAGACAAGAGCTGACTGAAGGGGAGGAGGAACACAGTGACATCAGAACTCAAACATTAAGAAACAAAACGCTGCACACCGGCTCACTTTCAGCTGATTGTTCATTGATGGAAAATAGTAAACGGCACCAGAAAACACACAATGAAGTGAAAGCTCATGTGTGTCGTGAGTGTGGGAAGAGCTTTACTAGAGCTGATGGTCTACAACTGCACCAACGGATTCATACTGGAGAAAAACCATACAAGTGCTCCTATTGTGACAAGAGTTTCACTCGGTCTGGAAACCTGAGAGAACATGAGCGAATTCATACTGGAGAGAAGCCGTATCACTGTACTCAGTGTGGCATGAGTTTCAGATGTAAAACTGGTCTGGACCGTCACCTGCTCGTTCACTCCGGAGTAAAGCCGTTTACCTGTGATCAGTGTGGTGCAGATTTTAAATCATCATCAAATCTAGAAAATCACATGAAAATTCATACAAATGTGAGACCGTATGCATGTTCATTTTGTGGAAAGTGTTTTGCTCGGCTGGATCATTGTAAACAGCACCAGAAAACACACACCAGTGAGAAAGATCATGTGTGTTGTGAGTGTGGGAAGAGCTTTACTACAGCTGTCTATCTGAAACGGCACCAAAGAATTCATTCTGGAGAAAAACCTTACAAGTGCTCCTATTGTGACAAGAGCTTCATTCGGTCTGCAAACCTGAAATCTCACGAGCAAGTTCACACTGGAAAGAAGCCGTACTACTGCCCTCCATGTGAGAAGAGTTTTAGACGTTTAATAAGCCTTAAAAATCACTTGAAAAAATGTCACAGTGAGCAAAATGTTCATGTTAAAACATTTGAGTAAGCTTAGTGAGATAAACAAAAGCGCAGCATGTAGTTTGATTCTGTGGCTTTTGACTTGTTTGCAGTCTGAATAAAGAACTATAGAGTTTGAAGTTTATCTAAAGTCATTCTTACGGTTGAATTAGATCATCAAAGGCACTGGTTAGTAAAGTGGGATTAAATACATTAGGGATATTAGTGTTATTTCATATATTTAATTATTGCAGGTTTGTGATGTTATTCTGAGTTTATATTTCACGTTTTTTTTTCATTTTGAGGAATGCTGAAGCTGTTTTTGTGCAGGTGAGATGAGTAAACGCATGTTCACATTTAGTCTAGGACTACAGAAAACATCATGTTTATACAGGAAATGGAGTCACTTCTGCTTCTTATTTGGAAAAGTAACACAAATTTTATTTTTTTTTAATTAAAAAGTAATGTTACTTGAAAAAGGTAACCTGATTGTGTAACTTGTCACTCGTACTCCGTCACTGCAAAGAAAAGACCGAACTAACCTTTGAAGATCACAGATCTGATACTTAATACTCCCCTTGAAATTATTCTACCTATATTTATTTTAGACCAGATACAAGTGAAAGAGCAAAGACAACAACTGAATGGAGTGACATTTCATTGATCCTTGTCTAGTCTATTCACAAGTAAAATGTGTTTAATGTGCCAATTTACAGAAGATGTCAGATATCATCATAATGAATGAATGAAGTGAAAACAGGGAACTACTGGAGAGATATTTAAACATGTTAGACCGTTGTTTCAAACTTATCTTATTCGTATAAAAAAATAGGAATTGTGCATTGATACATGACAGGCTATGAGACTTAAAAATGTTTCTTTAATTTTGAATAAAATAGTAAAAGCCAAACAACAAAATAGTGTTTAATTTGTTGTCAGCCAAAGCAATGCATAAATACAAGTGGCACTGTAGTATACAGCAATTATATAATACACATGCAACACAAAAAAGACTGTAAATAAACAGAAAAACAGTATTTAAACCAAAGCATTGGTTTGGAGCACTAGTGGTGACGTGTAGAAGATTTGTATTAGTCAAAATATGAATTAATCAAGTATAATCAAGGTGAATTTAGCCATTTATGTATCAGGTTATTCTTCCATTATAAGTATATATATATGTGTGTGTGTCCTAGGCCTGCATACACGGGTTGTGCTGACTTAGAGATAGGAAACATCTGTTTAAGACCTCTTTCCTTACTATAACAAAGGAAGGTCTTTGGGCTCCTTCCTTCTAGGGAGGAAGCAAATTGTATGTGTAAGGAAAATCCATATATGTGAAATGTGTTAAACACGCCTATAGGAGACACTATTTAAGGAGGACACAAAAATCATTCAGCAGATCCTTCCTGCAGGAACGTCTCGGCTTTATTTCTCTGTTCGAAATAAAGTCTATATTCTGGCATCAAAACCCCAAGATTTCAGAGTGATTCTTCATAGAAAAGGCAGAAGCCACCACACATGCCAATCAGCTAATCAACTCAAAACACCTGCAAAAGAATCACCAGCGTTGAATCAAAGAGTGTTTTTTTTTCAATAAAGAAAAAAGTTTATTTTGCTGTGAAAGTGCATGATATTCTAATCTAGGCTGTCCATGAAAGCTTATTTCAGTGTACATATAATACAGCAATATCTACAGTATGCACATCTTCTAGAATATGTGATGATACGATGACTAAGAAAATGCCCACCCAGGACATGCCAGCCCACCCTTCCATAGCCGCCAAGAACCGTGCCCGGCGCAAAGTACTTTCTTCGTTGCGAGACAAACATTTTCTCCACAAAACACAGTTTGCGCGCATGCAAAATTCACTTTTGCACGCTCAAAATATGATCTTTCGCGCTCAGAATTTTATCTTATTTGCAAAAGATTTTATATCATTTTGGTTTATTTGTATTTATTTTTCGTTTTTAATAGCAATATCTATTAAATAAAAATGTGCGCTCTTTGCACACATTCAAAGTTGTTTTGACCGTCTCAGAACAGATATATTCACCCCAGGAAAGAAATTGTTTCAAGTCATAATTTTATTTGTCTTGATGTTTCAAAATGACTCTCTTGTGTGCATTTCCTAGGCGTGCCAGGCCAGCGCGAATTATAAATGCAAATGAACACTTGGCATACGGAACGAATTGCATGGGATAATTTTTTTTTTTTTTTTTACAATTTATTAAATGGACAAGTGAGAGAGTATTTTTTTATATCTTTTGTTTTTTTTTATAAAAAGGTAGCTTAATATGGCTTTAGAATATCATCAGGTTGAGTAATTATTTAGGTTGCTTAAGTTTTGAAGGGGTAATAGTTGTAATAATAGTTATAGCTATAATGAGAGCGAGCTAGCGAGCAAAATAAGGCTAAAAGAGCATATAGTTATTATTGTGTTGGGGGGGCCCAAATCACTAAGTCCGCCCCTGACTGGTTATACAGGTTGGAACTGCAAGTGTGAGTGTTGTGATCTGAAGGCATCTTGGCTTTTTTGTATTTGAAAGTCTGTATTTGACATCTGGAACATCTTGACTTGAGAGATTCGTTTGGAAAAGGAGAGAAGACTTTCTTCACCACTAGCAGAGGAGAAACTCCAGGTGTAGCGGCTGAAACCTGACGGAGTTTAAGATGAGATTGAAGACATGAGTGATCCAGAACCATCCTGCATGAATCATGAAGATACTGAAGAACAAACAGGTTGGTGTCCATTTATGATTTTTCATTACTGACTGCTGAAAAACATCAAGTTAACAAAGCTTCTATAAGTATGATATATAATAGAGGAAATGCAACTAAACCTGATCTCTTGTTATTTTCTGCTAATTAGGGTTCGGTTGAATTGTCACGTTTGTCCTTGAACGAATTCTAACTTATTATTATATTTATTTTAGACCAGAAAGAAGTGACAGAGCGAAGACAAGAGCTGACTGAAGGGGAGGAGGAACACCGTGACATCAGAACTCAAACATTAAGAAACAAAACGCTGCTCACCTGCTCACTTTCAGCTGATTGTTCATTGATGGAAAATTGTAAACGGCACCAGAAAACACACAATGAAGTGAAAGCTCATGTGTGTCATGAATGTGGGAAGAGCTTTAAGACAACTGGCCACCTGAAGCTGCACCAAAGGATTCACACTGGAGAAAAACCTTACAAGTGCTCATATTGTGAGAAGAGTTTCATTCGGTCTGGGACCCTGAAAATACACGAGCGAGTTCATACTGGAGAGAAGCCGTATCGCTGTACTCAGTGTGGAACGAGTTTCAGATGTAAAACTGGTCTGGACCGTCACCTGCTCGTTCACTCCGGCGTAAAACCGTTCACCTGTGATCAGTGTGGTGCAGATTTTAAATCATTATCAAGTCTAGAAAAACACATGAAAATTCATACAAATGTGAGACCGCATGCATGTTCATTTTGTGGAAAGTGTTTTGCCCGGCTGGATCATTGTAAACAGCACCAGAAAACGCACACCAGTGAGAAAGATCATGTGTGTTGTGAGTGTGGGAAGAGCTTTACTAGAGCTGTCTATCTGAAACGGCACCAAATAATTCATTCTGGAGATAAACCGTACAAGTGCTCCTATTGTGAGAAGAGTTTCAATCGGTCTGGAGACCTGAAGTCTCACGAGCAAGTTCATACTGGAGAGAAGCCGTACTACTGCCCTCCATGTGAGAAGAGTTTTAGACGTTTAATAAGCCTTAAAAATCACTTGAAAAAATGTCACAGTGAACAAAATGTTCATGTTAAAACATTTGAGTAAGCTTAGTGAGATAAACAAAAGCGCAGCATGTAGTTTGATTCTGTGGCTTTTGACTTGTTTGCAGTCTGAATAAAGAACTATAGAGTTTGAAGTTTATCTAAAGTCATTCTTACGGTTGAATTAGATCATCAAAGGCACTGGTTAGTAAAGTGGGATTAAATACATTAAGGATATTCGTGTTATTTCATATATTTAATTATTGCAGGTTTGTGACGTTATTCTGAGTTTATATTTCACTGTTTTTATTCATTTTGAGGAATGCTGAAGCTGGTTTTGTGCAGGTGAGATGAGTAAACGCATGTTCACATTTAGTCTAGGACTACAGAAAACATCACGTTTACACAGAAAATGGAAATGTGAAAGTCACTTCTGCTACTTTATTTGGAAAAGTAACACAAATGTAAATTTTAAATTAAAAAGTAATGTTACTTGAAAAAGGTAACCTGATTGTGTAACTTTTACTCGTAAAAAGTAAAAAGGCTTTCAAACTAACCTTTGAAGATCACAGATCTGATACTTAATACTCACCTTGAAATTATTCTACTTTATTAATATAATTTATTTTAGACCAGATACAAGTGAAAGAGCAAAGACAACAACTGAATGGAGTGACATTTCAAAGATCCTTGTCTAGTCTATTCACAAGTAAAATGTGTTTAATGTGCCAATTTACAGAAGATGTCAGATATCATCATAATGAATGAATGAAGTGAAAACAGGGAACTACTGGTGAGATATTTAAAACTGACAGTAATCAAAAAAGCCCATGTACAGGTTACTGCTGACAGGATACGACATTCAGGTTAACACAAAAATATCATGATATTATCTGTCAGAAATTTTATCAACACTGTCAAAAGCAGTATTTAACACTAGTACACAGATCTGTAGAACAAGCAGGCTTAGGTTACATAATGAAATTAAATGAAATATGCAAACACTAGCCATGAAGTCTGTGCTATATCATTCAGTATAGTAGTTATATTTCACAAATCATATTATAAACATTCATAAGAGTACTAGACAAAGTTATCAGCTATGTAGCAATGGTTATTAATACAAACTATTGGTCCCACTTTATATTAGGTGGCATTAACAACTTTGTACTTACATTTAAATTAATAATTTGAAACAATACACTTATTGTGTACATACATATGTGTTTTTACATTGTACTTATTTTTTTATGTAACTTCAAAGTAAGTTAAGGCCACCTAATATAAAGTGACCAAACAATATACTGTTGCATGAATAATAAACGGCTGATACAATTATCCACCATTAACTATAGTACAATATTAACACATTTGATGCAATAAATAGGGCATGATTTAAAAATGACCATCCTTTAAAACAGAGAAAACTTTATTCACAAACATCCACATGTCTGTCTCTTTTAAAGTGTTTAGTGCAGACTATATAATGAGTTGTATTTGCGTTTGGTTGTTGTTATAGCACAGCAAACAACAGTGTTGCTTTCTGCTGTTAAAATAGGGTTCACACTACTTCTGACATTTATTCTCCTTGAACTGATTCTAACCATATGGAAGTGAAAGATCAAAGACAAAAACAGAATTAAGTTACATTTTGTGCTGACGATCCTGTCATTTGTCTCAGTCTGTTGACACACAATGAAATGTGTTTAATGTGCCAATTTACAGAAAATCAGACATCATAATAATTGAGGTGAAAACAGTGGCTCAATTTAAATTAACTTAACCTAACTAGCTTTGTAATTATTTGATTTTTTTTGTCTGTTTATATTCAAACAGACATTGTACATCATCACTGGACGATTTTTATGCATATGTAAAGTAGCCTACACCAGAAGGGGGCGGAGCCGATGAGTGTCACGTGGCTGTTTCTTTCCTGGCACTCTTTCTCTGAACTTCAGCCTCAGTGGAAAATTCCTCCAACAACACAGAGAGCACAGGTAATTATTGAATTCTATCAGTGCTTAAATGAGGATTTTTTTATATTTAACTCTGACGCTAAAGTTAAACTACCCTGGGGGGTAGAGTTAGAGAGAAAGAGTTATTCTATATTGTAGTGTAGAAGATTTGTATTAGTCAAAATATGAATTAATCGAGGTGAATTTAGCCATTTATGTATCAAGTTATTCTTCCATTATGAGCATATATATATTTGTGTGCCTGTGTGTGTCCGAGGCCTGCATAGATGGATTGTGCAGACTCTCGAGATAGGAAACATCTGTAAAAACATAAATGGGGCCTCTTTCCTTACAATAACACGTCATGGGGCCCCTTCCCTCTAGACAGGATGACCCTGTATGGGCCATACCCACAGCTTCCAGATCTCTGGCTGAGGATGCCAGATCCTGCCCTGAAGCTGAGAAAGCAGGTCCCGCCTGATCGGAATCTCACAAGGGGGCCAATACAGAAGGGGAATCAACTCTGAGAACCACGTCTGGGAGGGCCAGAATGGGGCTATGAGTAGGAGACAGACACCGCTCACCTTCACCCTGCATAGGACTGCCGGAATCAGCTTGACTGGCGGAAATGCGTACAGTCTCATGTTCGGCCACGGATGGGCGAACGCATCTATGCCCAGAGTTGCCGGGGAACTTAGAGAGAACCAAAGCAGGCATTGGGACGACTCCTGTGAAGCAAAGAGGTCCACTTCCGCTTTGCCAAACAGATCCCAAATCTGGGCTACTGTCTGATGGTTCAACATCCACTCTCCCGGCCTGAGTTTCTGTCTCGACACAGACACAGTTTGCTGAGAGGGGAAGAGAACACTCTTCTTGGCGTTCATGCTGAGGCCAAGAGAACGAATGTGATGGATGACGATATCTCTGTGACGACTCATTAACTCCCTGGAGTAGCCCAGAATGAGCTAGTCATCCAAGTAATTCAGCACGCGAATGCCCTGGAACCTCAAAGGGGCCAGCGCAGCATCCATGCACTTTGTGAATGTTCTCTGCGCCAAGGCCAGGCCAAAGGGAAGGACCTTGTATTGGTAAGCCTTCCCTCCAAAGGCAAACCGAAGGAACTTCCTGTGCCGTCGGACAACCTGGATGTGAAAATAGGCATCCTTCAGGTCGATAGTGACGAACCAGTCCCCTCCCTGAATCTGGGACATGATCGTCTTCAACGTCAGCATCTTGAACTTCCCTTTGTAAAGGGAGAGGTTCAGGCGACGCAGGTCCAGAATGGATCTCAGGCCGCCGTCTCTTTTTGGTATGAGGAAGTAGCGGCTGAAAAAGCCTTGCTCTATGTCCGACTGAGGTACTTCCTATATTGCTCCCTTTAGTAGGAAGGAGGAAATTTCCTGCTGTAGCACAGAAGCCTTCGAGGCACTGTTTACTACTGTCAGCTGAACCCCGTCGAAGCGGGGGATTTCGCCCAAACTGAAGTGTGTAGCCTGACCGAACTGTGCGGAGAACCCAAAGCAATACCACTGGTAGACGCTCCCATTCGTGAAGGAAAGCGATAGAGAAAGCAGAGTGTCGTGCTGAGGAAGACATACCTGATTTGGGGTGTCGAGAAGGTCTGGGAGAGGTGACGTCCTCCACCACGAAGGAAAGCCCTCGGCGTCCTTGTTTGGGATGATGGAGAGTGAAGCACTGGACTGAAAAGTGGCCGACGCGGGGCCCGTATGCTGTAGGAGAGAACTGAGTGTGTCTCCTATCACGCAGTCCACTGGCGGCAAAGGGATGGATGGTAGAGGGGGAAGGCCCGATGCGTCCCCCAACTGCCAGACCGAAGAAGAGTGATGCTGGTGGACTCTTTCTGCACACCGAACCCTGAGGGGTGGGTATGACAGATCTGAGTGAGAAGAGCGTGTTGGGGGCAGACAGATACGCTTTAGCGGTCTGGTCTCGCCTCTCAGCGTGCCTGAAAAAGCTCTCCTCATCCCGACCTGAGGGTCAGGAACGATTCGGAGGAGCCGAAGCGGCAGGCCTGTCGGGCCGCTTCAGGTCAACCCGCCTGCGTGGTCGTTGGTGGGGAAATGGCCGGCCACGAGCTCCCCAGATGTGCCGGGGCGCGGCTCCTACCAGTAGGCTCCTTCCTAGGTAAGGAGTGCTCTCTAGACAGGGAGGAAGAGGGAGTGGAGTGGTCCCTCGTCCTTCTAGGCATGAACTGCTTAAGAGCAGCCGACTGCGTTTTGGCGGAGCGGAATTTCTCGACCACCGAGCTAACCGCCCAGATTGCGAGATGGGGGCATCCAGCAGGAAAACCTTCTCCTTCTCATTAATTTCTGTGAGGTTAAGCCACAAATGGCGCTCTGCGGCCACCGAGCCAGCCATAGAACGCCCCACAGCACGTGCAGTGTGCTTGGTGGCTCTTAGAGCCAAGTCAGTGGCCCTGCGCAGCTCCTTGACCGCTTCCAGAGTCAGACCAGTCCCTGCGTCCATTTCTTTGAGGACATCAGCCTGGTAGGCTTGGAGGATGGCCATAATGTGGAGGGCCATGCCTGCTTGACCAGCCGCGATGTAGGACTTTCCGATTAGGGCGGATGTGGTCCTACTTGGCTTAGTCGGGAGGAGGGGGCGAGACTTCCAAGAAGGTGCCAAGGAAGGTGAAAGGTGGGAGGCTAGAGTGTCCTCGACCACCGGGATGGCGGTATAGCCCTGCTCCACAGAACCCACCAGGTTGGTTGAAGTCAGCGGCTGCCGCGTTAGTAAGGCGGGAGGAAAAAGGCTGTTTCCAGGATCTGGAGATTTCGTGATGCAGATCACTGAAAAACGGTAGCTTCCTCTGTTCAAGCCTAGAGTTAGGGCCGCTAAGGTACCGTTTGTCGAGCCTCGACGACTGAGACTCGCGGGGCTCATCGGGCCAATCCAAAGAGAGCTTCTCAGTGGCGCAGGAAAGCACGTCCACGAGCTCGGAGTAGGCCGCAGAAGGCCGCACCTCCTGGCCTCTAGGTGGGAAAGTATCGGCTAAAGCAGGCCCGAAATCCTCAGAGTCGGAGGCTGCTGTTAGCAACACATCATCTAGCCCAAAGGAGACGGTGTCACGTGCCTCTGGGCTAGGATATAAATAATCGTGCGTGAATTCAACCGGATAATTTGCGCGCACGTGCTCAGGTGAGAGAGGGAGAGAAAAGGGGAGGCCCGTCTGCTCACACTCCATCGCCTCGAGCTCTACATCCGAACCCCAAGACGCGGGCTCACGGATGGCCACGGAGGCCTCTGGGGCGCGACGGGGAAAAACGGATGACTCCCTATCAAAAACCTCAAGCCTAGAGCGGAGGGATCTGAGACGGAAATGTTCACAAAATTTGCATTTTGATGTCCCGTAAACCACCTCGCGTGCATGCAAAAACCACAAACATTTAACACACTTACTGTGCGGGTCGTCGCTCGCGATAAAGCGAGCACACGGCGGTTGACAACGGCGATACTCCATGGCACTTCACCGCGAGGAGAACAAGGTTCCGCTGATGCAGTCGCCGAAGTGCAAATGGAGAAATCCACGAAAATGATATAAAGATCGGGCCAGAAAAATCGCAACAGAAGGACTAATATGGCCGCTTCGTGAAGGCAGAGAAATCTGTGGAGCAGATGGCGCGTTCGCCAGTATAAGGTGATGACGTGAGTGCGTCAGGGGCGGATTTCGCGCCATCAGCCAATGAATTGGCGTGATTCTATAAGGGCTTCAGACAATCGGCACGCCCAGACGGCGTTCCCAAAGCGTGAAAAGCTTACGCAGCGTTGAGTGAACCTATGATAGAGAACATCCTTCATCTCGACTATCTTCATGCAAAGTTTCAACCACAAAGCGAATTGTTTGTATAAGGAAAACACATATGTATGAAATGTTGAACACGCTTAGAGGAGCCATTATTTAAGGAGGACACAGAAAACATTCTGGAGATCTTTTCTGCAGAAAACTTCTCGGCTTTGTTCTCTTTTTGAAATAAAGTCTATCTTCTGGCATCAAAACCCCGAGATTTCAAGAGTGATTCTTCATAGAAAAGGCAGAAGCCACCACAGTAGTCATGTATTTAACTGTGTGTGCCCAATAAGATGAGCTGCTATGAAGAGAAAACATGAGATATAGACTGGGGTCAAACGTTGAGTAATGAGGAATATTGCCTGAATGATATGTATTGTTTATGGAAACCTATATAAAATGTAGAAAGAAAAGACAGATTCTACAGATTCTCTGTAGAGTCTCTTAGTTTCATTATTTCTGATTATAAAATCTATCTTCTGGCATCAAAACCTTAAGACTTCTAGACTGATTTCTCACTAACATGTGGCGCATACAAATATGATTCATGATAATCCCAGACCTGATCTCTGTTATTTTCTGCTATTCAGGGTACAGCTGCATTTTCACATTTATCCTCTTTGAACTAAGTCTAACTACTTAATATGTTTATTTTAGACCCGAAGAAAGTGAAAGAGCAAAGTCAAGAGCTGACTGAAGGGGAGGAGGAACACAGTGACTTCAGAAGATTAAGAAACAAAACGCTGCTCACCTGCTCACTTTCAGCTGATTGTTCACTGATGGAGAATTTTAAACAGCGCCAGAAAACTCATAATGATGTGAGAGATCTTGTGTGTCCTGAGTGTGGGAAGAGCTTTGCTAGAGCTGATGGTCTACAACAGCACCAAAGAATTCATACTGGAGAAAAACCTTACAAGTGCTCCTATTGTGAGAAAAGTTTCCCTCGGTCTGGAACCCTGAAAATACACGAGCGAGTTCATACTGGAGAGAAGCCGTATCACTGTACTCAGTGTGGAAAGAGTTTCAGGTGTAAAAATGTTCTCGACTGTCACCTGCTCATTCACTCTGAAGTAAAGCCGTTTACCTGTGATCAGTGTGGTGCAGATTTTAAATTATCATCAAAACTAGAAAAACACATGAAAATTCATACAAATGTGAGACCATATGCATGTTCATTTTGTGAAAAGTGTTTTGCCCGGCTGGATCATTGCAAACGGCATCAGAAAACACACACCAGTGAGAAAGATCATGTGTGTTGTGAGTGTGGGAAGAGCTTTACTAGAGCTGACAATCTGAAACAGCACCAAAGAATTCATTCTGAAGAAAAACCGTACAAGTGCTCATATTGTGACAAGAGTTTCGCTCAGTCAGGATGCCTGAAATCACACGAGCAGCTTCACACTGGAGAGAAGCCGTACTACTGCCCTCCATGTGAGAAGAGCTTCAGATTTTTAAAAAGCCTTAAAAAACACATGGAAAAATGTCAGACGTCGTCTCAGTGAGCAACATTTCTGTGTTAAAACAGTCAAGTAATTTGTGTGAGATAAACAAAATATAGTTTCAGCTAAAAGCACAACAGCATTTAACTATAAAGTGTGCAATAGATTCTTGAAGCTTCCATAGTTTCATATATTTTATGCACTGTCATTATTGTTTATCTGTTTTATTTTTGGCTGTGACTCCAATCTGTTTTTAAAAGTAGACCGAAGGCCTCCTCATATATTGTGTCTAAAGTCAAAACAGGAAGTGCAGCTTCAGCATATCCTGTTCTGTTGTAATAACTGCACATTGCATTCTCTCCAAGCCTCTATACACACAATCAAATACAATAGTAGAATAACTTCATACAGAAATGGTTATATTCACATTGATTTGATTAATTTGTTTGATACAAATCTAATACAAAAAAACTTTCTCTTGAGATACAGACAATATATATTTAGCACCGTTGTATATTGTTATTTGATCAATAAATGGTGATGGACAAAGTAGACTAATAGTGTAATCTATTAACTACTACACATAAAAACCCGACTTTTTACTTAAGTGATATGAGTGTCATGCCATAAAATAGTTTTAATACAACTGACATTGTATTTAATGTCAATTTAATAACAATATTGTACGTTACTAATTATAAGACTTTCATTTTACAAAGAGCAAAGAACATTTACATTATTAAAGAACATTTTCATTTAGTCTAGTCCAGTTGTTCTCAAACTTTTTATACCGAGTACCACCTCAGAAAACATTTGGCTCTCCATCTACCACCATAATGACCAACATTAAAATACAGTAGCGTAGTAGGCCTAACTATTCAGATACAGCTCTGCACAGTTCAAAAAGAGACATATATTTATTGTTGTCAGCCACTTTAACATTGTAAATACACATTTTGAACATTGGCACTGCACAGTGCTTACAAAGAGGTAAATAAAAACGTAAAAAATATTAAATGAAAATGTGTTGTACCTAACTGTACTGCACTTAAATGTAAACACTCAAATAAAGATTCAGTTTCAATGTATTGTGTTTTAACATTAGTTTATATTTAATTCAGTGATTCCTGAGTATCACTAATGGTACTCGAACCACTGGTTTTGCCAAAGTTCAGGCGCTCTTAAAAACTCCCATTAAAACCACTGAAGCTGTTTACTCTGTGAAATTAATATCTTACTTCCATTCGTCCGCTCATCTGCACTCTGTTGTTTCTGATGAGAGAGTTCGCCAGTGAACGGAACAGCGTGTTTCAGCGATGACTCATCTGAACGTCTCTGATTGGTCGTTGCATTCATAAGCTCAACAGAATCGTGTGTGATTGGTTATAATGCAGCGCTGTAGCGCCAGTCAGCGAATGCAGACTTGAATTTAGCAGCTGATGCTGTGCCGCACGATCTAATCATTTGTTTCAAATCTAAAAATATTATTTGGCTATTTTTGTCTTTTGGATGCTGCATTCAAAATCCACTTTGCTCAGAAAGCTTCATTCCCTCCTGTCTTTCCTTCACATTTGTTCCTTCACTCCCACTTCAATCCCATTCTTTCCTTCACTCAGAATCTCAGAATGATTATATAAATATAAAATATTAATATCAATTATACATTTCTGTGCCAATGCAAGTGAATGAACAGTCATGTTTGGTATAATTTAAAATGTCTCGGTGTGACTGGTCTCAATCTTACAAGAAGTAGACTAAAATATAATGGATCGTAAGAGTTTAGAGGTGTTTAGTTTGCTGTTGTAATCTGTGTCTTTCATGCAAATTACCATCTGCCCCCAAAAGGTGTAAAACTCAACATCTCGGCCTTAATCAATGCAAATTCCAATTGTTAGTTTCTGTCTCCATTTGGAGGATGTTTGTCTCGGTCTGAGTAGCTTAAAGAAAATGCTGCATATACTCATATTCCATCTTTCTGAACTCAGATATGCATCATTTGCTCTTAGTTTTATCTTTGAGAATTTGATGTCTTGTTTTGTCATTTAACTTGTGATATCTTTGAATTTTGAATCTCTGAATTAGCTATGTAATTGGTATAATACATGTTTACCTGACTGATAATAAGATGTTACATTTGATTTTGTTCTGACTCACCCTGAGATTATTGATTCAAACTGTGCTAATAGATAATAATCAGATGTCTAGATAAATTATCCTATGAATGATCAATAATAACTGACATGGTAACCTAAATTTGAGGTCTTAATAAGATGGAGTCTGATAACAATTAGATTAAAAAATTTAGTTTTTCATTTCAGTATGAAAACAGAAATCTCATAATCTTGCAGTTTGTCTCAGCACGTTAACACACGATGAAATGTGCTTAATGTGCCAATTCACAAAAGATCTCAGACATCATCATCATGAATGAGGAGAAAACTGAACTATTCGGATGAGAGAAAGAGGCTTTTATCATCTGCACATTAACGCCATTTAACTGTGATCAGTGTGATAAATCCTTTATTTCACCATCAAATCTACATCTAAATAAAACATTCATGCAGGTAAAACGCCTCATGGGTGCTCTTTTGTGTTTTTCAGGACTGGACACGTATAAACAGCATCAGAAAATATGATATCTGCATCTGTGTAATAACACAAATAAATGACAAGGTCTTGAGTGACTAGGAGACATTGATGCAATCTGCTTAATCATTTACATTTATGAATTTGGGATATGCTTTTGTCCAAAGCAACTTGCAAATGAGGAATACAACAAGCCACAAGCATGTATAGTGTTCAAGAAATGATCCTCATTCATTTATAAATGACCAGGAATATCCAGAAGGTGGCAGTAAACACTTCAGAGGTTTCCATTTGAATCCACAAAAACAAACAGAGAGAATCTCATCGCAGATCTTTACTTCTTTGAAAAGTCCACATGTACTTTGTTTAACCTTGTTTCTAGCGTGTAAAGAGTTGATGAGTATTTTCGCTGAATGCTAACATCTTAAGTCTGGATGTTAGCACACATGATTGTTCCCGATTCACATGAACCAGCTTGAGAGGTGAGGTGATCATTTACACTTTCTATTTATTTAGTCATTTAGCAGATGCTTTTATCCAAAGCGACTTACAAATGAGGACATTATAGAAGCAATCAAAACCAACAAACGAGCAACAACATGCAAGTGCTATTACAAGTCCTGGTTAGCCTAAAGAAAATGAGTATATAAAATATAGAAAAAAGATACTTAGTGTTAGTTTTACAAGAAAAGATAGCAGTTAGAGAATAAATATGCTATTGCTAGAGGGTCAAATGTGTGTGTGTTTTTTATTCTGTGCAGTTTTTAATATTGTGGGTTTTGTAATATTTTGAGGTTAATATCTAATATAAAAAAATATTGTACATGTCTGCCTTATGGACATCACCTTGACGTAGTCACCACTAATAAGCTACTCCTAAATATAATGCATAAACTTTAATTTTCTGTGAAGCTGCTTTTGTAGGAAAAGCAACATAGGCCTACAAATAAACATGAATCGAATTAAGTTATTTAGTCATTAACTTGATTATGTTTAACCTTTCTGGAGATTACCTTGTATATGAAATATGTTTTCGTTATTAAATTTAAGTTAAGTTTAAGTGTTAATTGAAGAATTTACTTGTTTCATCCTTATTTTGAACCCTAGAGCTACTATCATATAGAGCTGTTTTATATGCAAATAATATTCAACCATGTCAAAATATTCAGTATTTCTAACAGCAAATACATATGTTCATTTAGTTTAAGTGTAATAAAAGTAATACATTGAGTAGCACTAATTTGAAGGCATCTGTCCACATGTGACGCAAGCCCCTCCCACACTGAGATGAGCACGGTCCACACACTTTGACGTCTCTGAGCTGATACAAACTTGGGAAATATTCACATCATCCCAGAGAAGGACAAACTCCAGGTGCAGCTGCTGAAATCTGTGACTGTTAAAGAGGAGATTGAAGACATGAGTGATCCAGAACCATCCAGAATAAAACACAAAGATACTGACGAACAAACAGGTTGGTGTTCATTTTTGAGTCTTCATTATTGACCTCTGACGTTCATCTGAATTTTTGTGTTTCTCATTTTTTATCTATTTTTAACTTTTTCAATTAGACCTGATGAAAGTGACAGAGCAAAGACAAGAACTGAGTGAAGAGGAGGAGAAACACTGTGACATAAAAACTCATAAAAGAGTAAAAGCCAAAAAGCGTGGCAAAGATTCATCAAATCTGAAAACACACCTGAAGGACCATATAAATGAGAGAGCTCCCTCGTGTTCTGTCCGTGGAAAGAGTCGCTCATTGATGGAAAATAGTAAAAAGCGCCATAATGATGTCAAAGATCACGTGTGTCGTGAGTGTGGGAAGAGCTTCGCTAACGTTTACGGTTTGAAAATGCACAAAATGATTCATACTGGAGAAAAACCTCACAAGTGCTCATATTGTGACATGAGATTCACTCAGTCTGGAACCATGAGAATACATGAGCGAGTTCATACTGGAGAGAAGCCGTATCACTGTACTCAGTGTGGAGAGAGTTTCAGATATAGAACTTATTTAAATTATCATCTGCTCGTTCACTCCGGAGTAAAGCCGTTCACCTGTGATCAGTGTGGTACAGATTTGAAATCATCATTAAATCTAAAAAATCACATGAAAATTCATACAAATGTGAGACCGTATGCATGTTCATTTTGTGAAAAGTGTTTTGCCCGGCTGGATAATTGTAAACGGCACCAGAAAATACACACCGGTGAGAAAGATCATGTGTGTTGTGAGTGTGGGAAGGGCTTTACTACAGCTGATCATCTGAAGCAGCACCAAATAATTCATTCTGGAGAAAAACCTTACAAGTGCTCATATTGTGACAAGAGTTTCAATCAGTCTGGAAACCTGAAAAAGCATGAGCGAGTTCACACTGGAGAGAAGCCGTACTACTGCCCTCCATGTGAGAAGAGCTTCAGATTTTTAAAAGGCCTTGAAAGGCACATCAAAACATGTCCTAATTTGTCAAAGTGAGCAACATTTTCATGTTAGAACAGTAAATAGTGTTAGATAAACAAAAAGAGTTTCTCTCAAAAGTTAGTGTTTTTTTGTTTAATTTAGAGAATTTTGATTTGTTCTTAGTCTGATTAAGGCACTATGGTGTGTAGGATGTTAGAGCGAATCAGACAGCTATAATATGAGCAGAACTGAGCAAAAGCAGAAGAATTACAGGAGACCTCAAAGACAACATGGAAGACCGTAAATCAGTTATCCTACTGCCAACAAGTCAGGAGCGACATACCCGCTATCTCCTTCACAGAAGAAGATTGTTACATTTAAGTGGATAAGATTAATGGCCGAAGAGATGACACATCAGAGGAAAGCCATGGGTTCCCCCCCGAGGACAGAGAGCTTTTTACCTTCTTCACAGAACAGAACCGAACTCTCAGAACCGCTTGAAGAATGGCTGCCCTAACATATCAAAACTGCATAAGATCATCCCACTTATCTTCATTCCAGTGCATAATGCCACATCGTCTCTGTAACCCTATCATTCGACTATCCTGTTTTAATCACTTGTTGTTTATGTGCAGTGTTTTCTCCGTTCTGTCACCGATGGAGTTTGGTTCCTTGCCGCTGTCGCCTCTGGCTTGCTTAGTTGGGGACACTTCATTTCCAGCATATTCCAGATATTATTTAAACTGAACTGAAAATTGACTGTTAAATCTTGTCATTTTACATTGACACAATTTTCCTATTTTGATACTTTGCAGTGCTTTGTTACAATTTGTATTATTAAAAGCGCTATATAAATAAAGGTGACTTGACTCGAAGTTGGCAAAAAAATAACAAATTAATAATAATTCAGATGTGTGGAAAACTCCTCCAACATATAGAGTATGTAATGATTGATTTCTATAAATGCTTGTGATGAGTGGGCCGGGGCCGAGAGCCGTGGGAACGGAGCGAGTTAATTATACAAATCCAGAAGCCAAATGAATTCAATACATTGTTTATATTAATTGAGTTTAAAGGTGAATATGTCTGAAAGTTTGTGTAACTGTACTATGATAAAAAAAGATCACAATGCTGAAAAAGCAGTAACCTATAGTCCAGCCATCCTCAAATCTGTCCCACTCCTGCAGAGTTTAGCTCTGACCCTAATCAAACACACCTGAGCATGCTAATCAGCGTCTTCAAGATCATTAGACAATCACAGGTGAGTTTGATCAGGGTTGGAGCTACACTGCAGCAGATTGGCCCTCCAGGGAAAGACTTGAGGAACCCTGCTTTAGGCTAACAAGGTTTGATTTGAAATCGAAATGAGCGATTTTGCTTTAAGACCCAAAGGACTATTTGTAATAAAGATTTAAATGTAAAAGGCACGACAGCAGACTGATTCTGTCAGTGGTAAGTTTTAATTTAAAATATTTGTAATAGCCTAACACAATGTAGGCTAGGCCTATATGCTGTGTGTAAATGTGTTTTCACTTGCTTGAGTAACTTAATGTAAATCTATAGCCAAATGCGTTTGTGTCGTTTATATTGAGTTTAAATGAGAACATGTCTATGAAAGATTGTGCAACTTACTGTGATAAAAAAGGATCACAATGCTGAAACCGTAGCCTGCTTTCAGTATAGGCTAACACTGTTTGGATTTGAAATTCAAATAATGGATAAATGCTGTGTTTGTGGTAAACAGTCGCGGATCAGGAGCGGACTGCAAACGCGTCTTGACTCCTGTGTGAAAGCACAGCTGCAGCGTCCCTACTAGTGAAACTTTTTAAGTTCATTTTCCTCACGAACAGTGCTGTTTACCTCGCTTCGCTTGTGAGAAATGTCATGTACTTTTAAGTTGCTAAACCATTTGCTGACAAAGTCGTCAGAGCAGTGCTAACAACATTAGCATGTGTGTTTTCATGCATGTGTGTAAACTGTGTCTGAGTGAGAGCGGGAGAAATAGAGTATGTGCTTTACGTACATAATAAAACTAAATTTTGTGGTAAAACATGGAAATTATCTGGCGTTTTTATCCCATTGCTTACTATATTTATGTATTTGGCGGTTTTGGTTGTATTGCTTTTGTAAGACCTTCTAAAAAATAACTGAAATCATTTGGCGAATTGATTCGGAACTGTTGTGGTTGAGAGTTGCCTGGAACTACTTTCGCTGTGCATTTCCCTGAACGTTCGCCAATCAGGTTCAAGCATTCAACTTGAAGTGGTGTAAGCTATAATAGGCGCGTTTGACTTTAGCGGCAATGGTCAGTGAATGACATCAAAGTACCGCGAGAGCGATAAGAGAGCAGATGAATCATGCTTTCCAATGGCTCTCGCGGTATTTAAAGTCAAACGCGCCTACTAATATACAACTTTCTGACAGCAAATGCATGTCAACTTGGGTTCAGTGAGTGTAATATTAATTATAATGTCACCAAGTGGAAGAGCGATATTACACACCAAACTGTACACTGGACTTAACCAATAGGCGAGGTAAGCGGCTGCTTGGGGCCCCGTGGAATCAGAGGCCCCCGTCTGATATTCGCGAAACATAATTGGCAAATGCACCAGTTTGTGTTATGGAGAGTGTCAAATGTTCACTCAAGACGGCGAGTTTTTGTCAGGTGTGGAGTTCTGCAAGCCTGTGAATCCTCTCATTTATAACACTGTGTAGATAAGATGTAAATAAGAGATGCATTCAATTCAAGATTATTTGTATAGCGCTTTTCACAATACAATCGTTTCAAAGCAGCTTTACAGGAAATTAAGTTTCTACAATACATTTATATATTGCAGTAACTTTGTTTAACTGTTTGACAGAATTTGGTTAATTCTGTATATTGTCTGAGGGGTTGGCATCATCTCTTCTCAGGTGTTCGGTCATCTCAGATCATTTAAGGGTTGGATCCAGACTGAAGCTTGTGTAATTAGTTACCACGGGATGTTAATCCAGAAACAGAGAAACAAATAGAGACATAATTAGCGTAACTTCCATCCAAGCAAAATTAATTTGTTCAACCCAAGCTTAAGCATAATAATGTGTGTTTGATCCGATATAACTGCAGTACAAGATTATGAGATGCTTTATATGAATGCTTGGCTAAAGAGATGTCTTTAATTAGATTTAAACAGTGTGTCTGAACCCCGAACATTATTAGGAAGGCTACTCCAGAGTTTGAAAAGGGCTCTGTGCGAGAGCCTTAAGGTGCGTTCACACCAGACACGAATCGCGCGAATGATTTACATGTTAAGGCAATTACAAAGACGCGAAAGACAATCCTGCGGCGCTATTCGCGCGAATGAGGCGGCGCGAATTGAGCTTTTTTTCGCGCGAGTTGAAAAATCTGAACTTTGACAGATATTCGAGCCACGTTAACCAATCAGGAGCTTGCTCTAGCAGTGACATCATTGCGAGGGAGGCAGAAAATCCCAAACAACAATGGAGGACAAATTTATTGTGGTTGTATGTGGGTACCCGGAGCTGTATCTTCCTACTTTTACAAAAACAGGAATACATTTTGCAACGAGACTGGAGCTGCCTGGCAGAAGCCCCTCCCATGACGCGAAATCGCGTCTGTTGTGTAGTGAATTTCACGCGCGAATGAAGCGAGTAAACTCAATGTTCAAGCGTCCAACTTCGCGATTTATTCGCGTCTGGTGTGAACGCACCTTGAGAACAGATATATTCACCCCAGTAAAGAAATTGTTTCAAGTCATAATTATATTTGTCTTGATGTTTCAAAATGACTCTCTGGTGTGCATTTCCTAGGTGTGCCAGGCTAGCGCGAATTATAAATGCAAATTAACTAGAAACTAAAAACGCGTATGAATGCAATGACTCGAGATTTTCGCTTAATAGATTGTTTTCGATTTATTTCTCAGCAAACCCTATCGTATGCCTTAAGAACACTTGGAATACGGAACAAATTGCATGGGATAATTTTTAGGACATTTTTAAATGTTTTTTTTTGTTTTTAATTTATTAAATGGACAAGTGAGAGAATATTTTTTATGTCTTTTGTGATCTGAAAAAAAAGCTAGCTTAATATGGCTTTAGAATATCATCCGGTTGAGTAATTATTTAGGCTACTTATGTTTTGAAGGGGTAATAGTTGTAATAATGAATAGTTATAGCTATAATGAGAGTGAGCTAGCGAGCAAAATAAGGGTTAGGCTAAAAGAGCATATAGTTATTATTGTGTTGGGGGGGGGCCCAAATCACTAAGTCCGCCCCTGACTGGTTATACAGGTTGGAACTGCAAGTGTGGATTTTTTTTGTATTTTTTTGTATTTGAAAGTCTGTGTTTGACATCTGGACCATCTTGACTTGAGAGATTCGTTTGGAAAAGGAGAGAAGACTTTCTTCACCACTAGCAGAGGAGAAACTCCAGGTGTAGCGGCTGAAACCTGATGGAGTTTGTTTAAGATGAGATTGAAGACATGAGTGATCCAGAACCATCCTGCATGAATCATGAAGATACTGAAAAACAAACAGGTTGGTGTCCATTTATGATTTTTCATTACTGACTGCTGAAAAACATCAAGTTAACAAAGCTTCTATAAGTATGATATATATAATAGAGGAAATGCAACTAAACCTGATCTCTTGTTATTTTCTGCTAATTAGGGTTCGGATGAATTGTCACGTTTGTCCTTCTTGAACTAATTCTAACTTATTATATTTATTTTAGACCAGAAAGAAGTGAAAGATCGAAGACAAGAGCTGACTGAAGGGGAGGAGGAACACGGTGACTTCAGAACTCAAACATTAAGAAACAAAACGCTGCACACCGGCTCACTTTCAGCTGATTGTTCATTGATGGAAAATTGTAAACGGCACCAGAAAATCCATAATGAAGTGAAAACTCATGTGTGTCGTGAATGTGGGAAGAGCTTTAAAACAACTGGCCACCTGAAGCTGCACCAACGGATTCATACTGGAGAAAAACCTTACAAGTGCTCCTATTGTGAGAAGAGTTTCACTCAGTCTGGAAACCTGAAAGAACATGAGCGAGTTCATACTGGAGAGAAGCCGTATCACTGTACTCAGTGTGGAACGAGTTTCAGATGTAAAACTGGTCTGGACCGTCACCTGCTCGTTCACTCCGGAGTAAAGCCGTTCACCTGTGATCAGTGTGGTGCAGATTTTAAATTATCATCAAATCTAGAAAATCACATGAAAATTCATACAAATGTGAGACCGTATGCATGTTCATTTTGTGGAAAGTGTTTTGCTCGGCTGGCTCATTGTAAACGGCACCAGAAAACACACACCAGTGAGAAAGATCATGTGTGTTGTGAGTGTGGGAAGAGCTTTGCTAGAGCGGATGGTCTACAACAGCACCTAAGAATTCATTCTGGAGAAAAACCGTACAAGTGTTCATATTGTGGGAAGAGTTTCATTCGGTCTGCAAACCTGAAGTCTCACGAGCAAGTTCATACCGGAGAGAAGACGTACTACTGCCCTCCATGTGAGAAGAGTTTTAGACGTTTAATAAGCCTTAAAAATCACTTGAAAAAATGTCACCGTGAACAATTTAAATGTTAAAACATTTAAGTAAGCTTAGTGAGATAAACAAAAGCGCAGCATGTAGTTTGATTCTGTGGCTTTTGACTTGTTTGCAGTCTGAATAAAGAACTATAGAGTTTGAAGTTTATCTAAAGTCATTCTTACGGTTGAATTAGATCATCAAAGGCACTGGTTAGTAAAGTGGGATTAAATACATTAAGGATATTCGTGTTATTTCATATATTTAATTATTGCAGGTTTGTGATGTTATTCTGAGTTTATATTTCACTGTTTTTATTCATTTTGAGGAATGCTGAAGCTGGTTTTGTGCAGGTGAGATGAGTAAACGCATGTTCACATTTAGTCTAGAACTACAGAAAACATCATGTTTATACAGAAAATGGAGTCACTTCTGCTTCTTATTTGGAAAAGTAACACAAATGTAAATTTTTACTTAAAGTAATGTTACTTGAAAAAGGTAACCTGATTGTGTAACTTGTACTCCGTCACTGCAAAGAAAAGACCGAACTAACCTTTGAAGATCACAGATCTGATACTTAATAGTAATACTCCCCTTGAAATTATTCTACCTTTATTAATATTTATTTTAGACCAGATACAAGTGAAAGAGCAAAGACAACAACTGAATGGAGTGACATTTCAATGATCCTTGTCTAGTCTATTCACAAGTAAAATGTGCTTAATGTGCCAATTTACAGATGTCAGATATCATCATAATGAATGAGGAGAAAACAGAACTACTGGAGAGATATTTAAACATGTTAGACCGTTGTTTCAAACTTATCTTATTCGTATAAAAAAAGAGAAAAGATCCCTGTAGGCAGCGTGAGGAGCTTGGCAGCAAATGCAGCATCTCGTTCCCTATTCAGAGAACAAGGGTTACGCGAGTAACCCGAGACGTTCTCTATCATAGGTTCACTCAACGCTGCGTAAGCTTTTCACACTTTGGGAACGATATACCAAACAAGCTAAAAACGCTGCCCTATCTGGTCCACTTACGAACCAAACCGCATACGGCTGGTTCAAACAGACAAAACCTGAGAAACCGGAGCCGTATCAAGATCCAGGTTGTAGAACCTGACGAAAGTGTGCGGAGAGGACCATCCTGCCGCTACACAAATTTCCTCTAGGGGAACCCCTCCAAAAAGAGCTTGAGAGGAGGCCACGCTCCTAGTAGAATGAGCCCGAACGCTGAGAGGTGAAGGAAGGCCACGCACCTCGTAAGCCAGTGAAATAGCGTCTCTCACCCAGTGAGAAATTCTTTGCTTTGATGTGGCAAGCCCACGGCGGCCAGCACCAAAACACACCAGCAACTGGGGAGATTTTCTCCAAATGTTGGAGCGGTCCACATACAGCTTCAATGCCCATGCTGGGCAGAGCATGTGAAGCCTTTCATCCTCATTTGAAGCAAGGGGAGGAGGATGGAAAGAGTGAAGTGTGACCACCTGAGAGCAAAACGATGTGGACAAAACCTTGGGAACATAACCAGGCCTAGGCCGCAGGGTCACCTTGACCAGACCTGGGACGAAGTCCATACACATTTTACTGACAGAGAGGGCCTGCAAGTCCCCAACTCTCTTTAATGATGTAAGCGCCAACAAAAGAGTTACCTTAAGAGTCAGGATCCGTTCTGGAGCTGACTCTAGGGGCTCAAAAGGGGCTGCCACTAGACCTTCGAGGACGACTGACAGGTCCCAAGAAGGAACTGCAATAGGGCGTACTGGTCTCAGTCACCTGACGCCACGTATAAACGCAGAGACCATCCGATGCCTTCCCAGGGAAATCTCATCAAGCTCTCTCCGAGCCGCAATGGCCACGACATAAACCCTTAAGGTGGTCGCGGCCGCCCCTGTTGTCAGTTTCTACTGCAAGAACTCCAGTACTGGACCAACAGGGCAGTTAACTGGGTCTATTGCACGAGCCAAACACCAAGACTCAAAGACACCCCATTAAAAAGAATACAGCTTCCTCGTAGCAGGGGCTCTGGCACTGGCGATGGTCTCCTGAACCTCGACAGGCAGACTAGACATCACGGCCCTTGACCCTGTATGGGCCATACCCACAGCTTCCAGATCTCTGGCTGAGGATGCCAGATCCTGCCCTGAAGCTGAGAAAGCAAGTCCCGCCTGATCGGAATCTCACAAGGGGCCAATACAGAAGGGGAATCAGCTCTGAGAACCACGTCAGGGAGGGCCAGAATGGGGCTATGAGTAGGAGACAGACACCGCTCACCTTCACCCTGCATAGGACTGCCGGAAATGCGTACAGTCTCATGTTCGGCCACGGATGGGCGAACGCATCTATGCCCAGAGTTGCGGGGGAACTTAGAGAGAACCAAAGCGGGCATTGGGATGACTCCTGTGAAGAGGTCCACTTCCGCTTTGCCAAACAGATCCCAAATCTGGGCTACTGTCTGACGGTTCAACATCCACTCTCCCGGCCAGATCATGTTTTTTACTTATATACACACATTTTTCAGTTTAGTATAAAAACAGAACTATAATAACAAATGTATTTGTTTCATTCAGTTCAAATGCACAATGATCACTTGCTGTATTGTTAATGGCAAAAACTGAAAAATAATTCAAAAAGCAATTAAGGTGTGAAAGTACTACTTTTTGCTGTGCAGCATGCACTGAATTAAAGAGATCAGTGCTTTGTTCACTGTAAAATTAACATGGATATGTAGTAATTTCACAATAAATAGATATAATTAAAGTCTACTGTGTTTCACAGGCTTTTTGGTTAGGTTTAAAACAAATAAATGTGCACTTTTAGATAATATGCACTTGTGTCTTGTGGCGGTAGAAAAACAAAGTTATTTAAGACCCACGGGACTGTTTGTAATAAAGAGTCTGCAGATTACAGCAGAAAATCATGTAGTCAGTGTATTATGGTCACAGACTTTTCCTTTGGCACTATTTACAAAGTCATGTAGTGTATTCCAGCCTTAATTATACAAATCCAGAAGCCAAATGAATTCAATACATTGTTTATATTAATTGAGTTTAAAGGTGAATATGTCTGAAAGTTTGTGTAACTGTACTATGATAAAAAAAGATCACAATCCTGAAAAAGCAGTAACCTATAGTCCAGCCATCCTCAAATCTGGCCCACTCCTGCAGAGTTTAGCTCTGACCCTAATCAAACACACCTGAGCATGCTAATCAGCGTCTTCAAGATCATTAGACAATCACAGGTGAGTTTGATGAGGGTTGGAGCTAAACTGCAGCAGATTGGCGCTCCAGGGAAAGATTTGAGGAACCCTGCTTTAGGCTAACAAGGTTTGATTTGAAATCAAAATGAGCGATTTTGCTTTAAGACCCAAAGGACTATATATAATAAAGATTTAAATGTAAAAGGCACAGAACAGACTGTTTCTGTCAGTGGTAAGTTTAATTTAAAATATTTATAATAGCCTAACACAATGTAGGCTAGGCCTGTATGCTGTGTTTAAATGTGTTTTCACTCGCTTGAGCAACTTAATGGTAATCTATAGCCAAATGCATTTAATGCGTTGTTTATATTGAGTTTAAATGAGAACATGTCTATGAAAGATTGTGTAACTGTACTGTGATAAAAGAGGATCACAATGCTGAAAAAGTAGCCTGCTTTCAGTATAGGCTAACACCGTTTGGATCTGAAATTCAAATAATGGATAAATGCTGTGTTTGTGGTAAACAGTCGCGGATCAGGAGCGGACTGCAAATGCGTCCTGACTCCTGTGTGAAACAGGCGTAGTTACCTCTCGGAGTCTCACTCATCAGTGTTCGGCAGCAGCAGTTCATTTTCCTTACGAACAGTGCTGTTTACCTCGCTACGCTTGTGAGAAATGTCATGTATTGTTAAGTTGCTAAACTATTTGCTGCCAATCAGGTTCAAGCATTCAACGGCTCCGTGGTGTAAGCTAATAGGCGCGTTTGACTTTAGCGGCAATGGTCAGTGTATGACATCAAAGTATCGCGAGAGCGATAAGAGAGCAGATGGATCATGCTTTCGAATGGCTCTCGCAGTATTTAAAGTCAAACGCGCCTACTAATATACAACTTTCTGACAGCAAATGTATGTGTCCACTTGGGTTCAGTGAGTGTAATATTAATTATAATGTCACCAAGTGGAAGACCGATATTACAGCCCAAACTGTAGGCGAGGTAAGCAGCTGATATTCGCGAAACATAATTGGTAAAAAAAAACTGAAAAGTTCACGCACATCTCCCTATGAAATCACTTGCATACACGTATATACTCCGCTGAAGCATGTATGGGTGTGTATGCGTGCAGCGAGTTAATATGTATGTGCGAGTGTTTAGAAGTGTAAATGCATGGAAGTGTATATGTATGTGCGAGTGTTTATAGGTGTATATGCATGGAAGTGTATATGTATGTGCCAGTGTTTATAGGTGTATATGCATGGAAGTGTATATGTATGTGCGAGTGTATATGCATGGAAGTGTATATGTATGTGCGAGTGTTTATAGGTGTATATGCATGGAAGTGTATATGTATGTGCGAGTGTTTATAGGTGTATATGCATGGAAGTGTATATGTATGTGCGAGTGTATATGCATGGAAGTGTATATGTATGTGCGAGTGTTTATAGGTGTATATGCATGGAAGTGTATATGTATGTGCGAGTGTTTATAGGTGTATATGCATGGAAGTGTATATGTATGTGCGAGTGTATATGTATGTGCGAGTGTTTATAGGTGTATATGCATGGAAGTGTATATGTATGTGCGAGTGTTTATAGGTGTATATGCATGGAAGTGTATATGTATGTGCGAGTGTATATGCATGGAAGTGTATATGTATGTGCGAGTGTTTATAGGTGTATATGCATGGAAGTGTATATGTATGTGCGAGTGTTTATAGGTGTATATGCATGGAAGTGTATATGTATGTGCGAGTGTTTATAGGTGTATATGCATGGAAGTGTATATGTATGTGCGAGTGTTTAGAAGTGTATATGCATGGAAGTGTATATGTATGTGCGCGTGTTTATAGGTGTATATGCATGGAAGTGTATATGTATGTGCGAGTGTATATACATGGAAGTTTATATGTATGTGCGAGTGTTTATAGGTGTATATGCATGGAAGTGTATATGTATGTGCGAGTGTTTATAGGTGTATATGCATGGAAGTGTGTATGTATGTGTGCGTGTTTATAGGTGTATATGCATGGAAGTGTGTATGTATGTATGTGCGAGTGTTTATAAGTGTATATGCATGGAAGTGTATATGTATGTGCGAGTGTTTATAGGTGTATATGCATGGAAGTGTATATGTATGTGCGAGTGTTTATAGGTGTATATGTATGTGCGAGTGTTTAGAAGTGGATATGTATGTGCGAGTGTTTATAGGTGTATATGCACGTGTTTTTTGTGTGTTGATAAGCGAAGTTTGATTTAAATCCTAGGTGGCGCCTCATAGCAGTACAAGATTATGAGATGCTTTATATGAATACTTGGCTAAAGAGATGTGTCTTCAATCCAGATTTAAAGTGTCTTTAATTAGATTTAAACCGAGTGTGTCTGAACCCCGAACATTATTAGGAAGGCTATTCCAGAGTTTGGGAGCCAAATATGAAAAAGGCTCTGTGACAGTCTCAGAACAGATATATTCACCCCAGTAAAGAAATTGTTTCAAGTCATAATTTTATTTGTCTTGATGTTTCAAAATGACTCTCTTGTGTGCATTTCCTAGGCGTGCCAGACCAGCGCAAATTATAAATGCAAATTAACTAGAAACTAAAAACATGTATGAATGCAAAGACTCGAGATTTTCGCTTAATAAATTACGTTTTCGATTTATTTCTCAGCAAACCCTATCGTATGCCTTAAGAACACTTGGAATACGGAACGAATTGCATGGGATAATTATGAAAATGTTTTTTTTTTTTTTTTACAATTTATTAAATGGACAAGTGAAATAATATTTTTTATGTCTTTTGTGATCTGAAAAAAAGGTAGCTTAATATGGCTTTAGAATATCATCCGGTTGAGAAATTATTTAGGCTACTTAAGTTTTGAAGGGGTAATAGTTGTAATAAATAATAGTTATAGCTACAATGAGAGTGAGCTAGCGAGCAAAATAAGGGTTAGGCTAAAAGAGCATATAGTTATTATTGTGTTGGGGGGCCCAAAACACTAAGTCCGCCCCTGACTGGTTATACTGGTTATATACTGGCAAGTGTGTTTTTTTTTTTTTTTTTTTTTTTTGTATTTGAAAGTCTGTATTTGACATCTGGAACATCTTGACTTGAGAGATTCGTTTGGAAAAGGAGAGAAGACTTTCTTCACCACTAGCAGAGGAGAAACTCCAGGTGTAGCGGCTGAAACCTGATGGAGTTTAAGATGAGATTGACGACATGAGTGATCCAGAACCATCCTGCATGAATCATGAAGATACTGAAGAACAAACAGGTTGGTGTCCATTTATGATTTTTCATTACTGACTGCTGAAAAACATCAAGTTAACAAAGCTTCTATAAGTATGATATATAATAGAGGAAATGCAACTAAACCTGATCTCTTGTTATTTTCTGCTAATTAGGGTTCGGTTGAATTGTCACGTTTGTCCTTGAACTAATTCTAACTTCTTATTATATTTATTTTAGACCAGAAAGAAGTGAAAGAGCGAAGACAAGAGCTGACTGAAGGGGAGGAGGAACACCGTGACTTCAGAACTCAAACATTAAGAAACAAAACGCTGCACACCGGCTCACTTTCAGCTGATTGTTCATTGATGGAAAATTGTAAACGGCACCAGAAAACACACAATGAAGTGAAAGCTCATGTGTGTCATGAGTGTGGGAAGAACTTTACTAGAGCTGATGGTCTACAACTGCACCAACGGATTCACACTGGAGAAAAACCTTACAAGTGCTCCTATTGTGACAAGAGTTTCACTCGGTCTGGAAACCTGAAAGAACACGCGCGAATTCATACTGGAGAGAAGCCGTATCACTGTACTCAGTGTGGAACGAGTTTCAGATGTAAAACTGGTCTGGACCGTCACCTGCTCGTTCACTCCGGAGTAAAACCGTTCACCTGTGATCAGTGTGGTGCAGATTTTAAATCATCATCAAATCTAGAAAATCACATGAAAATTCATACAAATGTGAGACCGTATGCATGTTCATTTTGTGGAAAGTGTTTTGCTCGGCCAGATCATTGTAAACAGCACCAGAAAACACACACCAGTGAGAAAGATCATGTGTGTTGTGAGTGTGGGAAGAGCTTTACTACAGCTGTCTATCTGAAACGGCACCAAATAATTCATTCTGGAGAAAAACCTTACAAGTGTTCATATTGTGAGAAGAGTTTCAATCGGTCTGCAAACCTGAAGTCTCACGAGCAAGTTCATACCGGAGAGAAGACGTACTACTGCCCTCCATGTGAGAAGAGTTTTAGACGTTTAATAAGCCTTAAAAATCACTTGAAAAAATGTCACAGTGAGCAAAATGTTCATGTTAAAACATTTGAGTAAGCTTAGTGAGATAAACAAAAGCGCAGCATGTAGTTTGATTCTGTGGCTTTTGACTTGTTTGCAGTCTGATTTAAAGCACTATAGAGTTTGAAGTTTATCTAAAGTCATTCTTACGGTTGAATTAGATCATCAAAGGCACTGGTTAGTAAAGTGGGATTAAATACATTAAGGATATTAGTGTTATTTCATATATTTAATTATTGCAGGTTTGTGATGTTATTCTGAGTTTATATTTCACTGTTTTTATTCATTTTGAGGAATGCTGAAGCTGTTTTTGTGCAGGTGAGATGAGTAAACGCATGTTCACATTTAGTCTAGAACTACAGAAAACATCGTTTACACAGAAAATACAGGAAATGTGAGTCACTTCTGCTACTTATTTGGAAAAGTAACACAAATGTAAATTTTTACTTAAAGTAATGTTACTTGAAAAAGGTAACCTGATTGTGTAACTTGTACTCCGTCACTGCAAAGAAAAGACCGAACTAACCTTTGAAGATCACAGATCTGATACTTAATACTCCCCTTGAAATTATTCTACCTTATTAATATTATTTATTTTAGACCAGATACAAGTGAAAGCGCAAAGACAAGAACTGAATGAAGTGACATTTCATTGATCCTTGTCTAGTCTATTCACAAGTAAAATGTGCTTAATTTGCCAATTTACAGAAGATGTCAGATATCATCCTAATGAATGAGGAGAAAACAGGGAACTTCTGGAGATATATTTAAACATGTTAGACTGTTGTTTCAAACTTATGGTATTAAACATAGGAATTGTGCATTGATACATGACAGGCTATGAAATGTAAAAATGTTTCTTTAATTTGAATAAAATAGTAAAAGCCAAACAACAAAATAGTGTTTAATTTGTTGTCAGCCAAAGCAATTTATAAATACAAATGGCACTGTAGTGTACAGCAATTATATAATACACATGCAACACAAAAAAGACTGTAAAAAAACAGAAAAACAGTATTTAAAACAAAACATTAGTTTGGAGCACTAGTAAGACATATGACAGATCTGTAATACATATAGTGTTCTGATTGTACATTACATTATGACAAATAAAACCAGATAAAGTGCTTGATTAATTGAGAATGAATGTCTAAATCACATCAGTTCAACATTAATACTGTTGTTAATGTTTGGGATGTGCAGCCATTCATGAACTTTATTCATAAAACAAAAAAATGCGTATAAAAATCTATGCAACATTCCTGTAAGTTATCTATATGCTTTGTATAACTAATACAATTACCACTTCACAGAAATACCTCCTTTATACCTGATTAGTGGCAGTGTGTTAGTCTATTTATAGTGTTTTAGTCAGACATGTTATTATAATAAGAGGCAGTAATATATTGTATTTGTGTTGGACCCTTAGTTCTCATGTTAGTCAGTTTTTCTACATCCTCGTGTTATAAATGAACAGGAACATACAGTGGGTTCAGCAGCACAATAAAGAGGCTCTAGTTTCCATTTGAATCTAACAAATTAATAAACAGAGGATGTGCACAAAGTATCGATTTACAAAGTTTGACAGGAAAAAGCTTGAAAGGTGAGGTTCTGAATATTGATGTGAGTAATGAACTGTAGGATTTATTAAATGTTTTGTTATGAGTGTTTCACTATTTCTATCGGTCAGGGGATCTTTAGCTTGTGCGGGTTTAAGTTGTCAGTTTTGGATTTAAGTGTAGTTTAAATCTAATTTAACTTGTGCTTTGTTTCATCATTATTTAAGACCATAACTTAGGCCTACAAAATGATGAGCTTCCTTTCAATCGAGCAGTTTTATATGCAAGTAATAATTGACTCTGGAAAATTATTGCACACATTCGCCTTGTGGCCGTTACACCTTGGGTGTGCATTATTTTTCTAATAATGTAATGGTCAGGAGTCAGTTATTTCGATTATGCTATGGTTGCCACACTTCAACACATTGATCAGATGATATATTTCAAGGGATTCGTCTGTTTTTTCCACTTAAATCGCTATTGTGAGTTGGATTATTTCTAACGCATATCATCCATATGATATGAGAAATATGGCTAATTCCAAAACGTCATTTTAGATCTAGAAACTGAGGCTTGAGCCGTTGATAACAGACAAATGCAGATAATAACAAAGTTATGAGAGAGAAAGAGAGAGAGAGATTGAGTGTGCTGTCCGGCAGTGCGGAGATCGTTTCCGCACAGTGTCTATTTTTGCTGTGCAGCATGCACTGAATTAAAGAGATCAGTGCTTTGTTCACTGTAAAAATTAACATGGATATGTAGTAATTTCACAATAAATAGATGGAATTAAAGTTTACTGTGTTTCACAGGCTTTTTGGTTAGGTTTAAAACAAATAAATGTGCACTTTTAGATAATATGCACTTGTGGCGGTAGAAAAACAAAGTTCTTTAAGACCCACGGGACTGTTTGTAATAAAGAGTCTGCAGATTACAGCAGAAAATCACGTAGTCAGTGTATTATGGTCACAGACTTTTCCTTTGGCACTATTTACAAAGTCATGTAGTGTATACAAATCCAGAAGCCAAATGATAATGATGATCACAGAACAGACTGTTTCTGTCAGTGGTAAGTTTTAATTTAAAATATTTATAATAGCCTAACACAATGTAGGCTAGGCCTGTATGCTGTGTTTAAATGTGTTTTCACTCGCTTGAGCAACTTAATGGTAATCTATAGCCAAATGCATTTAATGCGTTGTTTATATTGAGTTTAAACGAGAACATGTCTATGAAAAATTGTGTAACTGTACTGTGATAAAAGAGGATCACAATGCTGAAAAAGTAGCCTGCTTTCAGTATAGGCTAACACCGTTTGGATCTGAAATTCAAATAATGGATAAATGCTGTGTTTGTGGTAAACAGTCGCGGATCAGGAGCGGACTGCAAACGCGTCTTGACTCCTGTGTGAAACAGGCGTAGTTACCTCTCGGAGTCTCACTCATCAGTGTTCGGCAGCATTTACATTTACATTTATGCATTTAGCAGACGCTTTTATCCAAAGCGACTTACATTGCATTCAAGTTACAGTTTCTACATTTTATCAGCTCTTGCTTTCCCTGGGAAGCAGCAGTTCATTTTCCTTACGAACAGTGCTGTTTACCTCGCTTCGCTTGTGAGAAATGTCATGTATTGTTAAGTTGCTAAACTATTTGCTGCCAATCAGGTTCAAGCATTCAACGCCCCGTGGTGTAAGCTAATAGGCGCGTTTGACTTTAGCGGCAATGGTCAGTGTATGACATCAAAGTATCGCGAGAGCAGATGGATGCTTTCCAATGGCTCTCGCGGTATTTAAAGTCAAACGCGCCTACTAATATACAACTTTCTGACAGCAAATGCATGTCCACTTGGGTTCAGTGAGTGTAATATTAATTATAATGTCACCAAGTGGAAGAGCGATATTACACACCAAACTGTAGGCGAGGTAAGCGGCTGCTTGGGGCCCCGCGGAATCAGAGGCCCCCGTCTGATATTCGCGAAACATAATTGGCAAATGCACCAGTTTGTGTTGGTGTTATGGAGAGTGTCAAACGTTCACTCAAAACGGCGAGTTTTTGTCAGGTGCGGAGTTCTGCAAGCCTGTGAATCCTCTCATTTATAACACTGTGTAGATAAGATGTAAATAAGAGATGCATTCAGTTCAAGATTATTTGTATAGCGCTTTTCACAATACAATCGTTTCAAAACAACTTTACAGGAAATTAAGTTTCTACAATACATTTGTATATTGCAGTAACTTTGTTTAACTGTTTGACAGAATTTGGTTAATTCTGTATATTGTCTGAGGGGTTGGCATCATCTCTTCTCAGGTGTTCGGTCATCTCAGATCATTTAAGGGTTGGATCCAGACTGAAGCTTGTGTAATTAGTTACCACGGGATGTTAATCCACAAACAGAGAAACAAATGGAGACCTAATTAGCGTAACCGTTCCATCCAAGCAAAAATAATTTGTTCAACCCAATCTAAAGCATAATAATGTGCGTTTGATCCGATATAACTGCAGTACAAGATTATGAGATGCTTTATATGAATACTTGGCTAAAGAGATGTGTCTTTAAAAAGAGGCTAAAGAGATGTGTCTTTAATTAGATTTAAACCGAGTGTGTCTGAACCCCGAACATTATTAGGAAGGCTATTCCAGAGTTTGGGAGCCAAATATGAAAAAGGCTCTGTGACAGTCTCAGAACAAGGCAAGGCAAGGCAAGGCAAGGCAAGGCAAGTTTATTTGTATAGCACATTTCATACACAGTGGTAATTCAAAGTGCTTTACATAAAAGAAAGTGAAATAATCATTCACAGCAATAAAAACAAGGAGTTAAAAATAATAAAATAAGGAAATTTAAAATGATATAGAAATTGATTTAAAATGAGATTTAAAACAGTTAAATAGAAAATGATTATACATAAAATACAATGCAGTCTGTTCGGACGTAGCACAGCGCTCATTCAACAAATGCACAGCTAAATAGATGAGTTTTGAGACCGGATTTAAATGTGGCTAATGTTTTAGCACATCTGATCTCTTCTGGAAGCTGGTTCCAGCTGCGGGCGGCATAATAGCTAAAAGCGGACTCCCCTTGTTTTGTGTGAACCCTTGGTATTTCTAACTGACTCGATCCTAATGATCTGAGTGGTCTGTTAGGTTTATATTCAGTGAGCATATCTGACATATATTTAGGTCCTAGGCCATTGAGCGACTTATAAACGAGTAGAAGTACTTTAAAATCGATCCTAAATGTAACTGGAAGCCAGTGTAAGGACCTGAGGACTGGTGTGATATGCTCATATTTTCTGGTTCTAGTCAGAATCCTGGCAGCAGCGTTCTGGATGAGCTGCAGCTGTCTAATGGATATTCATCACAGATATATTCACCCCAGTAAAGAAATTGTTTCAAGTCATAATTTTATTTGTCTTGATGTTTCAAAATGACTCTCTTGTGTGCATTTGCTAGGCATGCCAGGCCAGCGCGAATTAACTAGAAACTAAAAACGTGTATGAATGCAATGCTATTTGAAAGTCTGTATTTTACATCTTGACTTGAGAGATTTATTTTGGAAAAGGAGAGATGACCTTCTTCAAGAGAAGACTTTCTTCACCACTAGCAGAGGAGAAACTCCAGGTGTAGCGGCTGAAACCTGATGGAGTTTGTTTAAGATGAGATTGAAGACATGAGTGATCCAGAACCATCCAGCATGAATCATGAAGATACTGAAGAACAAACAGGTTAGTGTCCATTTATGATTTTTCATTACTGACTGCTGAAAAACATCAAGTTAACAAAGCTTCTATAAGTATGATATATAATGGAGGAAATGCAACTCCTTAATCTGATCTCTTGTTGTTTTCTGCTAATTAGGGTTCGGTTGAATTGTCACATTTGTCCTTCTTGAACTAATTCGAACTTATTATATTGATTTTAGACCAGAAAGAAGTGAAAGATCGAAGACAAGAGCTGACTGAAGGGGAGGAGGAACACAGTGACTTCAGAACTCAAACATTAAGAAACAAAACGCTGCACACCTGCTCACTTTCAGCTGATTGTTCATTGATGGAAAATTGTAAACGGCATCAGAAAACACACAATGAAGTGAAAGATCATGTGTGTCGTGAGTGTGGGAAGAGCTTTAAAACAACTGGCCACCTGAAGCTGCACCAACGGATTCATACTGGAGAAAGACCTTACAAGTGCTCATATTGTGACAAGAGTTTCATTCGGTCTGCAAGCCTGAAGTCTCACGAGCAAGTTCATACCGGAGAGAAGACGTACTACTGCCCTCCATGTGAGAAGAGTTTTAGACGTTTAATAAGCCTTAAAAATCACTTGAAAAAATGTCACAGTGAGCAAAATGTTCATGTTAAAACATTTGAGTAAGCTTAGTGAGATAAAAAAAAGCGCAGCATGTAGTTTGATTCTGTGACTTTTGACTTGTTTGCAGTCTGAATTGGTTTTGGTTGTATTGCTTTTGTAAGTGTATCGGAGTTAAAAAGAACATTAATTCTAATGATACTCATGGTATTGAATTACATGAAATTAGAGGGCAAAGTAAATCAACTTGTATATTAGTGCCCCCTAGTGGTTAATGCATTGTAGACATTCATTTATTTTGTCCTTCCGTAGTTCAGTAGAGAGGCTGACACTGCTGCGGGTAAGCGTGATTCTCTTCTGTTTATGGTGTTTACAAAAAGTGATAAAACTGTTTAATTTGAGCTTTTCAGATGTACGCCTTTGTAGTGATACTATCAACAAATGTTTAGTGAGTTTGATGGATGGAAACGTATATCTTTGTGCTTCGTGTCATGTGCGGTGAAATTAACGTGCTTCTGTTTAACGTTAGGTAACTTAGCATCAGATGGCTAACGCCGGTTTCCCACTGCAAGCGTAAGCAGGGCGTAAGCAGCGCGTATTTTTCTCGGCGCCCATGTTAACGCCGGTTTCACACTGCAAGCGTAAGCAGCGCGTGAGCGGCGCAGAAGCGGTGCGTACGCAGAGCAGGAGCAGCGCGCGCCCATTGCCCTTTCACACCGGTAGCGTTTGCAGCGCGCGGCAGAACAGCGTCTTCTGTACAGAATGGGCAAATTCGAATCTAATTTTAAACACAATTGGTCTTGATTTATTATTAGAATAGTTTATATTACTGTATTTGTTTTATTTACACTGTACATGTGCAGTGTGAAACCGGCGTAACGGATGAGAGCGTTCTCACAGCACGCAGGGGCGTCAGCGCGTAGCAGGAGCAGAGCAGGAGCGGCAGTGCCGCGATCGTTTCGGCGCCGAGTCTATTTTTGCTGCGCTGCTTACGCTCAATTAAAGTGACAGGACATTATTTATGATCGACACTCAAACAAAAAACATATATAAAGTTTGTAAATGGGATGTAATGTATTTTAAACAGTTACCATGAAGTTCAACAATTTCGTAGCAAGTTGTAATATATATTGTGTAGTTTATAGGCCTATATGTTGGCATAGAAGCAGATGTCATGCTGACAACAGGCATCATCAACAAACGCACGTGACAGCGCCCGGTGTAGCCAGACGGGGGTCTTCAGAGTACACCTGGAAGATGACCTAATGGGCGACACTCGTCTCATCGTAGAAGTGGAAAAACTAAATGCTATTTATGACCCAAAAAATTTAATGTATAAGGACTTACAAGCCAAAGAAAAGGCATGGGATGCAGTGGATTGATCATTTGATAATACACGAAGTGACAAACGAATAAATACATATTCAAATACGTTACATAAATATTACACATGTAACTTAGCTACACCAAATAAGTCTATGATGTGGGTGACTTGTTTGAAAGTGTGTTTTTCGTGTGTTTGCTAATATCCCTATTAAAACGTTTACACAGTGTTATTAAAGACATTTCCGATGCATGTTGAAGATGTTAGCTTGGAGATTGCTTGTAAATCTGCTGTTTATGAGTATGTTTATCAGATATTGCTTCATTATTAAATAAGCGTTTGTCAGCAGGCATTATGAAGAGGTTTGCTAATAAATGTTGAATAAAGATGCAAAATATGTCAACATTGTAGATGTAATCTTTTGACCAAAACTTCAAAAGCATGTCATTCTCCTATAAATCATGTTTTTTTTTTTTTTTACAAAGGACTAGTCATTTTGCGTTGGAAGATGGTACGTCATTTTTAATGGGTGTTTTTTTTATTGAAAGACAAAAAGTACAATCTGTCCAATCAGTACAACTTGTTACAATCTGTAAATAACAATCAATACAAACAAACATAAAGAACAGCATCTTACAGTATATATGTGCAAAAATAAACTTCTGGTTACAAGTACAAACCTTTAAAATATTGATCATATTTAATATAAACACAATGTATAAAATAACTATAACATTTCTGCTATGGTCAGTTATTGTTTTTTGCTGTTCCATTGCCTGGGGGCACCTAAAATCTACGTCGTATCCTTCTTCGTAATCTCCGTAGTAACAAATACAGCGCAATTGCCTTCTATCCAGTGGTGTAGTCTAGTTTTTTGTAGTGAGTATACTGTGATTTTTTTTCTTCCCAGCCTCATCCTCATCCGTACCAGAGCAGCCTCTCATACCACCACATTCGCTAAACAAGGCTCTACGCTTACTACTATTTTTAGGAGCACTTGTGCTGCTAATTAAAAAAATAATAATTTGGGTCACAGTAAAAAAAAATCAGGAGCACCTTCTCCTCAATAACAAAAATGTGCCTTCCCATTACCCACTCCTCAAAGTGATTTACAAGGAAATTTTTATCTAACTTTATTTGAAGTGTTACCTTTCATGTCAAATTTCAAAAGTGGATTTAATAAGATTTTTTTCAACATTTCTAATTAAAACAATGCAATAAGAGGAATAGGTTACAGATCAAATAAAAGCATTATTAATTAAATACATTTGCACTACAGAAGAGGCACAGAAGAACACGAAAGTGGCTTGTAGGTATTTACAAAGATTTAATGAGGCTCAGAGGTGGCATGTGTGTGTTTAACTTCATACGTTCATGTTGAGATTAATGTTTTAAATATAAAAATTTAAATATAGAAATATTCAATTATTTAAATAACTGAAATTATACTTTAAAAATGAAACTAAGACTGCCGATAGGTGGCGGCAATTACTGATTTTATCACTGAATCATTCACTCAATTGACTCGTTCGATTCATTCAGGAACAAAGCGGGTCCCTGCATCCCAATGTGCATACTATCGACCCTATCTGCTCCAAATGGTATTGAAAATGACTAATATCACATTTAGGATGGATAGTATGCACATTGGAACTCAGGCAGTGACTATCTTTACGAATGAGTAATTGCATTGACTCACTAGATTCATTTAAGTGCAGATTCATTTATAAACGAAACAATGTTGTGTTTGAATGGTGATGTGCAGCGGCTCAGTTGTGAGTTTATTTGAAACTATTTTAGTTGACGAAATAGAGCAAAGTCATGCAATACTGTTATAGTCAGATGATGTATATCACTAAATATTAACTTTTTGTTTATTGAAATAACTCATTGTTCTTATATGCCGTTAAGTTAATGACAACGTATACTCTACCACGCAAAGGGGGAATGGCGCATGTTTACCAGTTAACATTACGATAGCATCGGCCTCGTTTTCTGTACCGCGTAGGATAGTATCAGCCAGGGCCGTGCAGAGACCTTTGGAGGGGCAGGTGCTCAAAATATAAAAGGGGCACATGAAACAAGGCTTTAAATAGGGCTGTGCCAAAAATATCATAACAGCAATGTATAGTGATGCATTCCTTGCTGATACGCGTATTGATGCGGATGCTGTAAATACTGTAACAATAAAAGTAAAAGTATGAATAGATTTTAGTCAAATGACATTAAAATACCAGACCCTTCCACCCCCATGAAACTTTTCTCCCTCAAATAGCACGAACGAAGTGAACACATGCACCTTTGTTTATGGTGCTGCTGCTGTGTATAACGTTAGAAGTGGCGTTTGCTGCAGCAGGCTAAACACAGAGATTTAAACAAAAGCTGTGCAATGCATGTTCTCTTCACGGTGTTCTTGTAAAATAATAATAATGATAAGTAAACAAGCATACCACTCCGCTGAGAACCCCACTTACTTAAGCTGCAACCGTGGCGCGGACGATATTGAAGCGGTGCCTGAGCGCGAGGGATCGTTCGGATGAGGTCGTCAGGTGAAAGGTTATCATGTGGGTGATTTTATTTACGGTTAAATTATTAATCATTAATTTTACTAATAGTTAGATTGGGCAGGCCTTCACAGAAGGGTGTTTAAAAAAAAAAAAAAAAAAATTGCCTTTGACAAAAGGGCACTTTGGGCAAAGGGGCAGGTGCTCAAGCACCCTCCGCCCCCCCCCCCCTGCACATGTTCCTGTCATCTGTTTGCAGCAGCAGCTTCAGGGACAGGCTGCTTATGAAAACACTGAAAGGGGGTAGTTCGTTTCATATCTCATTTATTAGTTAATTAACTCCTTAACTGTCGCCGTCCCGTATACGGGACGCCTAACTTTACTTCAATATATTACCATTAAATCTTAATCTAATCATGACAAACTATATATCGTTGGAAAGGTCCAAGACTCCTAAATAGATATTGTACCACTGTTTGTTGTAAAAAATTATGTAGGAGCAGTAATAGATTAATTTATGACAAGAGCGCACCTCAAAACATATACACCATAACAGGAGCTCTGATCTTTGACACAAAAATTCTATTCGTTTCCTTTTTTTCCTATCACATGTTTTAGTAATCATCATATATTATATATCATTTGAAAGCTTATAATCTCAAAATTCATCCTGTGAAAACCGTTTTGAAATCGGACATTGCGTTACCATAGAAATGGTACTTTAAAATCTTTTAGCGGGCTCCTCCCCTTTAGTGGGAGGTGTCATATTCCAAATGTATTACGGTCTTATAGAATCACAACTTTTTATAATCTTGACAAAATACATATCATTGGAAAGGTCTGAGTCTCAAGATTCCATATTTGGTGGTCATTTTGTGATAAGAGTAATACTGGGAGAGAAATTGATACATTTGTGACAGAAAAGTGCATAAAAAAAATTCAATGGGGTTTGAATGGCACCCGGTGGCTGTTTGTGGTATAACGCCTAAACAAAATTGCATAGTGACCTCAATTTTTTATATATCAACTTCAAATTTGAAACACAACTTATTTAGACATATGGCTTTAATTTTATGCCAAATTTGGGTTAAAACATATTTTGTAAAATATTTTATATAATATACAATAATAATTGTAGATTACATTTTATTTACAGTAAATTTAAACTTGTAGAACTTTTTTTTACTTTCATTTTTTGAAATGATTTCACTTCTGCAATAATCTGCTGATTGTCTTCTTTAAAAAGAGACCAACCTTAGGTCTGTATTCAAAAGCATTCATGAATTATAACAATTTAACTTTAAATAGTGCACTTTCAAGTTTTTCAAAAAGGGGGGGTGACAGTTAAGGGGTTAAAGCTTAGCAATAATCGTCAACAGAAATACGGCGTGATTATCAGAAAGACGGTGCTTCGCAACACAGACTGGGTGAATTTATGAATGAACTTGTGAAAGGTCTGTCACAAAACGATGTTGTTACGTATCCGCATGCTTTTTTAAGTGGGTATACGCAAATCCTTGTCCTTCCCTAGTGGGTATACGGCGTATACCTGCGTATCACGTAGACTACACCACTGCTTCTATCTACAATACGTACTGCACATAAACACAGATGCACATGTACAGTGTAAATAAAACAAATACAGTAATATAAACTATTCTAATAATAAATCAAGACCAATTGTATTTCAAATTAGATTCGAATTTGCCCATTCTGTACAGAAGACGCTGTTCAGCCGCGCGCTGCAAACGCTGCCGGTGTGAAAGGGCAATGGGCGCGCGCTGCTCCTGCTCTGCTTACGCACCGCTTCTGCGCCGCTCACGCTTGCAGTGTGAAACGGGCGTGAAACTGCTGCGGTGATTTATGTCTGCAGTGTTTTCACCCTGTTTAATAGTACATTTTGATATAGTCCTCATACACAATTAATATTGCTGCGGAGAATAAAAGAAAGAACAACCAGAGTCGTGTGTGCGTCGTCCATTCAAAGTTTGTGACGGATGTGTTGAGGCCACATTGGGGATAACAACCGTTACATAACTGAAATCATTTTGCGAATATCCGCCAAAGTTCAGATTTTTCAACTCGCGCCATTCGCGTCGCCTCATTCGCGCGAATAGCGCCGCAGGATTGTCTTTCGCGTGTTTGCATTGACTTAACATGTAAATCATTCGCGTCTGGTGTGAACACACCTTGACGCGCCAATAGCGCGAGTTGAAAAATCTGAATTTTGGCGGATATTCGCGCCGCGTTAACCAATCAGGAGCTTGCTCTAGCGGTGACGTCATTGCGAGTGGAGGCAGAAAATCCGAAACAATGGAGGACAAAGTAATTGTGGTTGTATGTGGGTACCCGGAGCTGTATATACATCTTCGTACTTTTACAAAAACATGAATACATTTTGCAACGAGACTGGAGCTGCCTGCAGAAGCCCCTCCCATGACGCTTATTCGCGTCTGTTGTGTAGTGAATTTCTGGCACGAATGAAGTGAGTAAACTCAAAATGTTCAAGCGTCCAACTTCGCGCGATTTATTCGCGTCATTCGCGTCTGGTGTGAACGCACCTTGAGAACAGATATATTCACCCCAGTAAAGAAATTGTTTAAAGTCATAATTTTATTTGTCTTGATGTTTCAATATGACTCTCTTGTGTGCATTTCCTATGCGTGCCAGACCAGCGCAAATTATAAATGCAAATTAACTAGAAACTAAAAACGTGTATGAATGCAATGACTCGAGATTTTCGCTTAATAGATTAGCTACGTTTTCGATTTATTTCTCAGCAAATCCTATCGTATGCCTTAAGAACACTTGGAATACGGAACGAATTGCATGGGATGTTTTATGACATTTTAAAATGTACTTTTTGTTTTTACAATTTATTAAATTGACAAGTGAAATAATATTAATTTTTTTTGTATGTATTGGCTTTTGTGATCTGAAAAAAAAGGTAGCTTAATATGGCTTTAGAATATCATCCGGTTGAGTAATTATTTAGGCTACTTAAGTTTTGAAGGGGTAATAGTTGTAATAAATAATAGTTATAGCTATAATGAGAGTGAGCTAGCGAGCAAAATAAGGGTTAGGCTAAAAGAGCATATAGTTATTATTGTGTTGGGGGGCCCAAAACACTAAGTCCGCCCCTGACTGGCTATACAGGTTGGAACTGCAAGTGTGTATTTTTTGTGTATTTGAAAGTCTGTATTTGACATCTGGACCATCTTGAATTGAGAGATTTATTTTGGAAAAGGAGAGATGACCTTCTTCAAGAGAAGACTTTCTTCACCACTAGCAGAGGAGAAACTCCAGGTGTAGCGGCTGAAACCTGATGGAGTTTGTTTAAGATGAGATTGAAGACATGAGTGATCCAGAACCATCCTGCATGAATCATGAAGATACTGAAGAACAAACAGGTTAGTGTCCATTTATGATTTTTCATTACTGACTGCTGAAAAACATCAAGTTAACAAAGCTTCTATAAGTATGATATATATAATAGAGGAAATGCAACTCCTTAATCTGATCTCTTGTTATTTTCTGCTAATTAGGGTTCAGTTGAATTGTCACGTTTGTCCTGCTTGAACGAATTCTAACTTATTATATTTATTTTAGACCAGAAAGAAGTGAAAGATCGAAGACAAGAGCTGACTGAACGGGAGGAGGAGGAACACCGTGACTTCAGAACTCAAACATTAAGAAACAAAATGCTGCTCACCTGCTCACTTTCAGCTGATTGTTCATTGATGGAAAATTGTAAACGGCACCAGAAAATCCACAATGAAGTGAAAGCTCATGTGTGTCGTGAGTGTGGGAAGAGCTTCGCTAGAGCTCATAGTCTACAACAGCACCAAAGGATTCATACTGGAGAAAAACCTTACAAGTGCTCATATTGTGACAAAAGTTTCACTCAGTCTGGAAACCTGAGAGAACACGAGCGAGTTCATACTGGAGAGAAGCCGTATCACTGTACTCAGTGTGGAAAGAGTTTCAGGTGTAAAAATGTTCTCGACTGTCACCTGCTCGTTCACTCCGGAGTAAAGCCGTTCACCTGTGATCAGTGTGGTACAGATTTTAAATCATCATCAAATCTAAAAAATCACATGAAAATTCATACAAATGAGAGGCCTTTTGCATGTTTATTTTGTGGAAAGACTTTTGCTCGGCTGGCTCATTGTAAACGGCACCAGAAAACACACACCAGTGAGAAAGATCATGTGTGTTGTGAGTGTGGGAAGAGCTTTACTAGAGCTGACAATCTGAAACAGCACCAAATACTTCATTCTGAAGAAAAACCGTACAAGTGCTCATATTGTGACAAGAGTTTCGCTCAGTCAGGATCCCTGAAATCACACGAGCAGCTTCACACTGGAGAGAAGCCGTACTACTGCCCTCCATGTGAGAAGAGCTTTAGACGTTTAAAAAACCTTGAAAGTCACATGAAAAAATGTCCTAATTTGTCACAGTGAGCGACATTTTATGATAAAACTGACAAAATATGGAGCTCCACCCAAAAGCACAACACTATCAAGTGCACTATCATAGTTTCATGTTGTGAACTTGATTTCACGGTCTGATTAGGGAACTATAGAATGATGCTTGACGCTTCACCAAGATAATAATTCCTACAGTGTAAAATATGTAATCTTTCCTCCTGGGTAATTAATTTGCTAAATGTGTCGGGATTTAATGTGTGTTGATCAGGTCTTGCTTGAAAAAGCCACATTTGTGTCATTTACTATAATGTGTTCTGTTTGTACATGAGTTAGAAAATATTAAACAATAAAAGCACTGATTTTTTCCCCCAAAATGTTCATCATTTACAAATGGTTTAAAATTTCCATTAAAACTGCTGCATTATGTTGAAACACAATCATTGGTGTATAATTAGATTTTAATGACAAAAATGACTAAACATGCACCATCCGAGTCATTACATTCTTTTGTTTAATTATATTTAACTTCTACACACACATTTTTCATTTCAGTATACAAAAAATATCTTCGTGCATAACCCTGTTGACTGACACACAATGAAATGTGTTAATGTGCCAATTCACAGAAGATTTCAGGCACAATTGTAATAAATGAAGTCAGTCAACTATTTGGATGAGACAAAGAGGCTTTTTTATATTTAAATCTGTAATCACAAGGTTTAGTGGCTGTGAAATAATGACTGTAAGAGGTGAAAATACCTCCTCATGAAATCAAAGTCCAGGAACTCTCACAAAAACAGATGCCATTCAACAAAACAATGCACTTTCTAATCTGAGATAAACAACTGTCCTTTCACCCTCCCTTAAGTCCCACTCCTTCCCTCCTGGGCAGATGGCTCTGGTCATTAAGTGTCAAGACCCCAAGTTACTGTACTTACAATGCCTTTACTATATCTTAAGATTTCATGATAGTAAACCCTTCATGTTTAGTTTCATTGTGAAGGTCTCCTTGTGGTTGGTAAAATGTTCTCAATTTTACAGCAGGCACTTATATCATGAGGCAGATTGAAAACTTAAAAAATAATTGTGTTCTGCTGATGAGGGGTGTCTCGCTCGGTATTTTGGTTTTCCTTTCTATACCCAGGTATGACCTATAGTGTTTATAGGCATAGAAGAACTATCTTTCGCCGTTGGGTCCACCAGCAGGAGGGGGCACCAATGAGCGCATACACTGGCACTATATTTCCACAGGGTCTGGCTGCAGACATGTACTTGCTTTTTCAGACTTGCACTCTCAGGCTCATGCACTTCTGCAAGTGACGTCACTTACAGTCTTTTTATATTTCATTTTTGTATTAATATTTTTTATTGAATCTCTCAACATTTGACATTTTGCAACATTTACTGCGACGTCACTTGCAATCCATGCTTAACGAGAGACTTTGCGAATTGTGTTCATATTCTGCTGGTCTGTGACCGCGCATTTGTGGGTCTTGTCTTTTTCTCTTACAGATGACTTGCAGGACACTGTATCTTATGATATTAAATTAGTTTTATACTACGAGGCCGTTGAATGCTTGAATCTGATTGGCTGATGAATGTTCTGAAGTGTGCAATTGTTTTCAGGGAAGCGCACGTAGTTCCAGGTAGCTCTCTTAAACACATTACATCACCATATCACTTCGCAAAATGATTTCTGTTATTTCAAAGGTCTTACAACAGAAAAATAACCAAAACCCACAACGACACTGGCCAAACAAATAAATACAGTAAACAAAAGAATATAATCAACAGATCTTGCCCATGTTTTTTCCACAAAATACAATTTTATGAAGTACGGAAAGCACATAGCCTACTCTCTCTCTTTCCTGCACTCGGTCTCTCCCTCACAGACACACATAGTTTGCACACACCTTAACATGAGCGCTAATGTAGTTAGCATTACTCTGACGATTTTATTAGTAACATAGTTTAAGAACTTAAAAATTACATGACTTCTCACAAGTGAGGTAGCAACCATGACGCTGTTCGTGAAAAAAATTAACTTAAAGTCTCACTATAAACATTGCTGCCGATCACTGACTCACAGAGGTAACATGAATCTCTCTCTCTCTCTCATAACTTAGTTTTTAACTGCATTAGTCTGTTATCAACAGCTCAAGTCTCCGTTACGGTTTGAAATGACGTTTTGGACTTAGCAAGGGAGGCGTTAGATGAGATGCAGAAGAAATAATCCTACTCACAATAGCGATTTAAGTAGAAAAACCGGACGAATGCCTTGAAAAATATAATCTGATCGATGTCTTAAAGTGTGGCAGCCATAGTATAAGCGGAATAATTGACTTCGGTCTGTTGAATTATTAGAAAAATACTGTAACTCCGCTTCACGTTGTGAGTGTTACCACCTCGGATGTGCATTATCTTTCTAATAATTCAACGGCCCGTCGTCAATTATTCCTTATTTAATTGTTTAACACCACGGCGTCTTGTCTCCATTGGCAACACATATGGTTTGCATGGCTTACACATCTCTGTGCATAAGGGACAAGGCCGAAGATCTTTGTTGGATGCCCGTGGTCTTCAGGCCCTCAGACGATACTGCATCACTCATCAGCATGATTCAGTTATTAACATTACTAAAAGGGCCCAGGAATACTTCCAGAAACCACTGTCGGTAAACTCAACATGCCGTGCCATCTGCAGATGCCAACTAAAGCTCTATCATGCAAAAAGGAAGCCATATGTGAACATGGTCCAGAAGCGTCGTCAGGCTCATTATAAATTTACTATTTCAAAGTGGAAAAGTGTTCTATGGTCAGACGACTCCAAATTTGACATTCTTGTTGGAAATCACGGACGCCGTGTCCTCCGGCTAAAGAGGAGGGAGACCTTCCAGCGTATTATCAGCGTTCAGTTCAAAAGCCAGCATCTCTGATGGTATGGGGGTGCACAAGTGCATACGGTGTGGGCAGCTTGCTTGTTTTTGAAGGCACTATGAATGCTGAAAGGTATATAAAGGTTTTAGAGCAACATATGCTCCCCTCCAGATGACGTGCATTTCAGCAGGACAATGCAAAACCACATACTGCAGTTATTACAACAGCATGGCTTTGTAGTAGAAGAGTGCCTGCAGTCCAGATCTTTCACCTATAGAGAACATTTGGTGCATCATTAAACAAAAAATATGTCAAAGACGTAAAATAAAACTTAATACACAGAGCCGTAGTTCACTAACAAGCTAGGCAATTTAGTCTTTCATGACAAATGACAAATTTTATTCATGAAAGGTAAAGTATGAAATTAACCATCTCAAATTGCAATATTCGTATAATGTGTAGAACAGGTTATCAAACAATTCTGAGGACGTTTGTGGACAACGTGCAGCTAATCAGGCTAACTTTGTTGTTGCTATTCTAATTCTCCTATATAAATATATATTTCTGTGAAACAGGAAGCCATGGCTCGATAATGTCATGTTCATAATCACCCTGGAGTGCTCAAAATTGTGAATATAAATGGGAATATACTTCAGATAAATTTTACTCAAAAGAATTTCCAGGGGTGACAATAATTGTGTCCAACGTGTATTTGAGAAAAACTTTTATTTCATAATGATATTTCCCCCATTTAAAATTATTATCCAATGAAAAGTTAGATTTTGTGATTTTTTTTTAATAAAAGATCAAAAGGATTAACAATGCAGATGAATTTTTACCGCCTTCTTTGATCATATTTACCAAGGGTGCCGATGTTTTTGGCCATGACTATATATATATATATATATATATATATATTTGTGACTTGATTTTTTCCAGGAAGCAACATATCTCCAGCCTCTATCCCAGACCTTCCAGTGGCAACTGGTAAGATTTTGTGCACAATAATAATAACAGTAATCATAAGAAGAATAAGAATAATAATAATAAAAAATGTATCTTTATTTTCAATGTCTTCTCTACTTCCAGCACTCTTGAAAACGTGCAGTGCTTGTTTTTCAGTGCTTGTATGTATTGAAAATCATGATGCATTTGTTTGATTGCTGAGAGCAAGCCCCACTTTAGACAAAATAAAGAACCCTCAAACTGATTTTAATGGTATGATCTTTACAGAACATTTTTATTTACTCAATCACAATTAATATTAGTATTAAGGATAGTGAAAAGACTTGGTGACAGGACCAGGTTAGCCTTCTGGACAACTTGGCACCACATCCAGGGGTGCACCCTTTTTGGCCCACTTTGGCCATTTGTTTACATCTACGTTTGAAATAGCTATAGCATGAATATCAACATTTCAATCCATTAGCAAGTGAAGTCAATCATTATCTTTATTCCAGTATAAATATCATCCATACCACTGCTGGAACAGCACACAGGTGGCATTACCATGTGATATCACAAAGGTATCTAAATAGCCATTAAATAGGAAACAAAAGAGATTTGAACAGACAAAAAAATATTGTATGGTGCCCCTTGACCTAGTTGTCCATATGTTTAATCTGGCTCCATTATTAAAAGGACTCCAAGTCCCTAACTTTACACCCTTTCCCACAGAGAACAGTTTTGCTGTTGTCACCTATCAAAGCTCTGAACAAATTTCAGAAAACCATGAGGTACGTATTTATTTAATTCAATAGTATACCGAGTACCACCTCAGAAAACATTTGGCTCTCCATCTACCACTATAATGACCAACATTAAAATACAGTAGAGTAGTAGGCCATGTGCTTAATAAGCCAATTTACAAGATCTCAGACATCATCATTACGAATGAGGAGAAAACTGAACTATTTGGATGAGACAAAGAGGCTTTTATCATCTGCACATTCACACCATTTAACTGTGATCAGTGTGATAAATCCTTTATTTCACCATCAAATCTACATCTAAATAAAACATTCATGCAGGTAAAACGCCTCATGGGTGCTCTTTTTGTGTTTTTCAGGACTGAACACGTATAAACAGCATCAGAAAATATGATGTCTGCCTCTGTGTAATAACACAAATAAATGACAAGGTCTTGAGTGACTAGGAGACATTGATGCAATCTGCTTAATCATTTACATTTATGAATTTGGGATATGCTTTTGTCCAAAGCAACTAGCAAATGAGGAATACAACAAGCCACAAGCATGTATAGTGTTCAAGAAATGGTCCTCATTCATTTATAAATGACCAGGAATATCCAGAAGGTGGCAGTAAACACTTCAGAGGTTTCCACAAAAACAAACAGAGAGAATCTCAACGCAGATGTTTACTTCTTTGAAAAGTCCACATGTACTTTGTTTAACCTTGTTTCTAGCGTGTAAAGAGGTGATGAGTATTTTCGCTGAATGCTTACATTTTATTTCTGGATGTTAGCACACATGATTGTTCCCGATTCACATGAACCAGCTTGAGAGGTGAGGTGATCATTTACACATTCAATTTATTTAGTCATTTAGCAGATGCTTTTATCCAAAGCGACTTACAAATGAGGACATTATAGAAGCGATCAAATCCAACAAAAGAGCAACAACATGCAAGTGCTACAAGTCCTGGTTAGCCGAACGTTACATGTAGCAAGTTTTTTTTTTTTTAAGAAAATTAGTATATAAAATATAGAAAAAATATACTTAGTGTTAGTTTTACAAGAAAAGCTAGCAGTTAGAGAATAAATATGCAATTGCTAGAGGGTCAAATGTGTGTGTGTTTTTTATTCTGTGCACATGTTTTAATATTGTGGGTTTTGTAATATTTTGTGGTTAATATCTAATATAAAAAATATTGTACATGTCTGCCTTATGGACATCACCTTGACGTAGTCACCACTAATAAGCTACTCCTAAATATAATGCATAAACTTAAATTTTCTGTGAAGCTGCTTTTGTAGGAAAAGCAACATAGGCCTACAAATAAACATGAATCGAATTAAGTTATTTAGTCATTAACTTGATTGTTTAACCTTTCTGGAGATTACCTTGTATATGAAATGCTTTTATGTTTTCGGTATTACATTTAAGTTTAGTTTAAGTGTTAATTTATGAATTTACTTGTTTCATCCTAATTTACAACCCTAGAGCTACTATCATATAGAGCTGTTTTATATGCAAATAATATACAACCGTGTCAAAATATTCAGTATTTCTACCAGCAAATACATATGTTCATTTAGTTTAAGTGTAATAAAAGCAATACATTGAGTGGCACTAATTTGAAGGCATCTGTCCACATGTGACGCAAGCCCCTCCCACACTGAGATGAGCACGGTCCACACACTTTGACGTCTCTGAGCTGATACAAACTTGGGAAATATCCACATCATCCCAGAGAAGGACAAACTCCAGGTGCAGCTGCTGAAATCTGTGACTGTTAAAGAGGAGATTGAAGACATGAGTGATCCAGAACCATCCAGAATAAAACACAAAGATACTGAGGAACAAACAGGTTGGTGTTCATTTTTGAGTCTTCATTATTGACCTCTGATGTTCATCTGAATTTTTGCATGTCTCGTTTTTGAACTATTTCTAACTTTTTCAATTAGACCTGATGAAAGTGACCGAGCAAAGACAAGAACTGAGTGAAGAGGAGGAGAAACACTGTGACATAAAAACTCATAAAAGAGTAAAAGCCAAAAAGCGTGGCAAAGATTCATCAAATCTGAAAACACACCTGAAGGACCATATAAATGAGAGAGCTCCCTCGTGTTCTGTCCGTGGAAAGAGTCGCTCATTGATGGAAAATAGTAAAGAGTGCCATAATGATGTCAGAGATCACGTGTGTCGTGAGTGTGGGAAGAGCTTCACTAACGTTTACGGTTTGAAAATGCACAAAATGATTCATACTGGAGAAAAACCTCACAAGTGCTCATATTGTGACATGAGTTTCACTCAGTCTGGGACCATGAGAATACACGAGCGAGTTCATACTGGAGAGAAGCCGTATCGCTGTACTCAGTGTGGAGAGAGTTTCAGATATAGAACTGGTCTCAATTATCATCTGCTCGTTCACTCCGGAGTAAAGCCTTTCACCTGTGATCAGTGTGGTACAGATTTGAAATCATCATTAAATCTAAAAAATCACATGACAATTCATTCAAGACTTTTGCTCGGCTGGATCATTGTAAACGGCACCAGAAAACACACACCAGTGAGAAAGATCATGTGTGTTGTGAGTGTGGGAAGAGCTTTACTAGAGCTGATCATCTGAAACAGCACCAAATAATTCATACTGGAGAAAAACCGTACAAGTGTTCATATTGTGACAAGAGTTTCAATCGGTCTGGATGCCTGAAATCACACGAGCAGCTTCACACTGGAGAGAAGCCGTACTACTGCCCTCCATGTGAGAAGAGCTTCAGATTTTTAAAAGGCCTTGAAAGGCACATCAAAACATGTCCTAATTTGTCAAAGTGAGCAACATTTTCATGTTAGAAAAACCTAGTAAATAGTGTGAGATAAACAAAATATTGAGTTTCTCTCAAAAGTTAGTGTTTTTTTGTTTAATTTTGAGAATTTTGACTTGTTCTTAGTCTGATTAAGGCACTATGGTGTGTAGGATGTTAGAGCGAATCAGACAGCTATAATATGAGCTGAACTGAGCAAAAGCAGAAGAATTACAGGAGACCTCAAAGACAACATGGATGACCGTAAATCAGTTATCCTACTGCCAACAAGTCTGGAGCGACATACCCGCTATCTCCTTCACAGAAGAAGATTGTTACATTTAAATGGATAAGATTAATGGCCGAAGAGACGACACATCAGAGGAAAGCCATGGGTTCCCCCCGAGGACAGAGAGCAGAGACCTTTTGACCTTCTTCACAGAACAGAACCGAACTCTCAGAACCGCTTGAAGAATGGCTGCCCTAACATATCAAAACTGCATAAGATCATCCCACTTATAACCAATCATCATTCCCTTACATAATGCCACATCGTCTCTGTAACCCTATCATTCGACTATCCTGTTTTAATCACTTGTTGTTTATGTGCAGTGCTCCCCTATCCCCTTTAAAAAATAAAAGTACAATAGAAATAAATGATGGGTTTATGGGTTAATAAATTAAGTTTTTCAGTCTGGTTCTGGTCTGCATGAGAGCACTTGGGGATTTGGTTTGGTGCTCACACTGCACATCGTGTGACCCATTAAATATAACTACAAAAAAAATTATTAATAATAGCAGTGATATTATAATATAATTTGTATTTATTTATTTTTTGAACAAATTAATAATAATTCAGATGTGTGGAAAACTCCTCCAACATATAGAGTATGTAACGATTGATTTCTATAAATGCTTAAATGTTTTTTATATATTTAAATCTGATGTTAAAGTAAAACTACTCAAGGGTCTGTTTCCATACAATAGTTAACTCGCTGCTTAAAATCTAGTGTTTTTTAACTATTCATTTCTTCTTATTGATCTTTTTCATGTGCTGATAATATTACCAAAATTCTCTGTATTTCTAACAAGAAATACATTTAATTCATTTCAGCATAGCTGAAGTAGTTTAGTATAAATGAAGTCCTGTATTTTGTTTTCTCCAGATCTGGTCCTGTGGGCCTCAGTATCAGAAGATGATCACAGTTCACACCTACAGTGAAGCCCCTCCCACAACAATCCACCTATAAATACTGGAGAATATTCACATCATCCTACAAGAGAAGAACAAACTCCAGGTGCAGCAGCTGAAATCTGTGACTGTTAAAGATGGAGTTTATTAAAGAGGAGATTGAAGACATGAGTGATCCAGAACCATCCAGAATAAAACATGACGATACTGACGAACAAACAGGTTGGTGTCCATTCATGACTCTTCATTAATGACTGTTTTTGATCAGTATATACCCTGTTGAAAAAACATCATATGCCTACAGTTAGGAATGTTTCGAAGCATGGCTGCTGGTTTGAGCTACTTTAAGCTGTTCATGTGCTGGTCCTAAGCAACTGTGAGATTACAAATTGTATTTAAATGTTTAATTTAGATACACTTCGTGACTAAGAAAATGTCAGACAATTCAGGTGTTTGAGAGCGTTTCCTGACCATTGAGCTCGAGACAGCTGTGCTTTTGTCTCTATGATAATGGTAAGATCAATGAGTCAGACTACTGAGAGATTCAACCTTTGTTCTGCAAATGGCTTTGTCCTGGCCAGACGTGGATTCGTTAGGTTTATTGCCCTCAGATGCTTGCTTTATTTGATGTTTTGTCTCAACCTCCAAAAGTCCCTCCTCCAATTCTGCCTATAAGATACCCTGTAAAAATTACTTAAGATGAGATTTTCGATGACTACAGATAACAAGACATGTCATAGAATAAAGAAATCCTGCTGACAATCCAATCCGAAGTCTCCTGGTCTTCTCTTCTGAGTTTTCTACACTTTAGAAGAAAGCAGTTTACAACACAACTATCTCCTGCTCAGGACCAGCTTAAACCAGCTCAAACCAGAAACCATGCTTCAAAACATACCTAACCAGCATGCTGCTTTTTTCAACAGCTATGGGTCATAAGCCTGTTGTTATCAACATTCAATTGTACTAACAAGATAACCAACTAACATTTGGCACATCAAAGATCTGATCTATGTTGTTTTCTGCTGTTAATTTATCTGGAGTTAACGGATTCTAACTTATTATTTTAGACTGGATGGAGACGAAAGAGCAAAGACAAGAATTAAATGAAGAGGAGGAGAAACGTGACTTAAAATCTCAGAGAACAAAAGCCAAAAAGCTGCATCATGTGTGTTTGGATTGTGGGAAGAGCTTCGTTCAAGGTATCCATTTGAAACGTCACCAAAGAATTCATACTGGAGAAAAACCTTACAAGTGCTCATATTGTGACAAGAGATTCACTCAGTCTGGAGCCATGAAAGTTCACGAGCGAGTTCATACTGGAGAGAAGCCGTATCGCTGTACTCAGTGTGGAGAGAGTTTCAGATATAGAACTTATTTCAGTTATCATCTGCTCGTTCACTCCGGAGTAAAGCCGTTCACCTGTGATCAGTGTGGTGCAGATTTTAAATCATCAGTACGTCTAAAAAATCACATGAAAATTCATACAAATGAGAGGCCTTATGCATGTTCATTTTGTGAAAAGTGTTTTGCTCGGCTGGATCATTGTAAACGGCACCAGAAAACACACACCAGTGAGAGAGATCATGTGTGTTGTGAGTGTGGGAAGAGCTTTACTACAGCTGTCTATCTGAAACAGCACCAACGGATTCATTCTGAAGAAAAACCTTACAAGTGCTCATATTGTGACAAGAGTTTCGCTCAGTCAGGATGCCTGAAATCACACGAGCAGCTTCACACTGGAGAGAAGCCGTACTACTGCCCTCCATGTGAGAAGAGCTTCAGATTTTTAAAAAGCCTTAAACAACACATGGAAAAATGTCAGAAGTCGTCTCAGTGAGCATGTACTAATGTAATAGTGTAATAGTTGTACTAATGCATGTACTAATGTAATAGTGTAATAGTTTCAGCTAAAAGCACAACAGCATCTAATTTAATTTTGTTCATTTAACTATAAAGTGTGCAATAGATTTTTGAAGCTTACTCAGAGATTCATATATTTTATGCAGTCATTTTTGTTTATCTGTTTTATTTTTTACTTTTTTGGCTGTGACTCCAATCTGTTTTTAAAAGTAGACCGAAGGCCTCCTCATATATTGTGTCTAAAGTCAAAACAGGAAGTGCAGCTTCAGCATATCCTGTTCTGTTGTAATGACTGCACATTGCATTCTCTCCAAGCCTCTATACACACAATCAAATACAAAAGTAGAATAACTTCATACAGAAATGGTTATATTCACATTGATTTGATTCATTTGTTTGATACAAATCTAATACAAAAGAACCTTAATTACGTTGTTCTCTTGAGATACAGACAATATATATTTAGCACCGTTGTAGATTGTTATTTGATCAATAAATGGTGATGGACAAAGTAGACTAATAGTGTAATCTATTAACTACTACACATAAAAACCCGACTTTTTACTTAAGTGATATGAGTGTCATGCCATAAAATAGTTTTAATACAACTGACTTTGTATTTAATGTCAATTTAATAACAATATTGTACGTTACTAATTATAACACTTTCATTTTACAAAGAGCAAAGAACATTTACATTATTAAAGAACATTTTCTTTCAGTCTAGTCCAGTCCTAAAATTTTTTATACCGAGTACCACCTCAGAAAACATTTGGCTCTCCATCTACCACCATAATGACCAACATTAAAATACAGTAGCGTAGTAGGCCTAACTATTCAGATACAGCTCTGCACAGTTCAAAAAGAGACATATATTTATTGTTGTCAGCCACTTTAACATTGTAAATACACATTTTGAACATTGGCACTGCACAGTGCTTACAAAGAGGTAAATAAAAACGTAAAAAATATTAAATGAAAATGTGTTGTACCTAACTGTACTGTACTTAAATGTAAACACTCAAATAAAGATTCAGTTTCAATGTATTGTGTTTTAACATGAGTTTATATTTAATTCAGTGATTCCTGAGTATCACTAATGGTACTCGTACCACTGGTTTTGCCAAAGTTCAGGCGCTCTTAAAAACTCCCATTAAAACCACTGAAGCTGTTTACTCTGTGAAATCAATATCTTACTTACATTCGTCCGCTCATCTGCACTCTGTTGTTTCTGATGAGAGAGTTCGCCAGTGAACGGAACAGCGTGTTTCAGCGATGACTCATCTGAACGTCTCTGATTGGTCGTTGCATTCATAAGCTCAACAGAATCGTGTGTGATTGGTTGTAATGCAGCGCTGTAGCGCCAGTCAGCGAATGCAGACTTGAATTTAGCAGCTGATGCTGTGCCGCACGATCTAATCATTTGTTTCAAATATAAAAATATTATTCTGCTATTTTTGTCTTTTGGACGCTGCATTCAAAATCCACTTTGCTCAGAAAGCTTCATTCCTCCTGTCTTTCCTTCACTCAGAATCTCAGAATGATTATATAAATATAAAATATTAATATCAATTATAAATGTCTGTGCCAATGCAAGTGAACGAACAGTCATGTTTGGTATAATTTAAAATGTCTCAGTGTGACTGGTCTCAATCTTACAAGAAGTAGACTAAAATATAATGGATCGTAAGAGTTTAGAGGTGATTAGTTTATTGTTGTAATCTGTGTCTTTCATGCAAATAACCGTCTGCCCCCAAAAGGTGTAAAACTCAACATCTCGGCCTTAATCAATGCAAATTCCAATTGTTAGTTTCTGTCTCCATTTGGAGGATGTTTGTCTCGGTCTGAGTAGCTTAAAGAAAATGCTGCATATACTCATATTTCATCTTTCTGAACTCAGATATGCCTAGTTTTATCTTTGAGAATTTGATGTCTTGTTTTGTCATTGAACTTTTGATATCTTTGAATTTAGAAGTATAATACATGTTTACCTGACTGATAATAAGATGTTACATTTGATTTTGTTCTGACTCACCCTGAGATTATTGATTCAAACTGTGCTTATAGATAATAATCAGATGTCTAGATAAATTACCCTACGAATGATCAATAATAAATGGCATGGTAACCTAAATTTGAGGTCTTAATAAGATGGAGTCTGATAACAATTAGATAAAATATGTTTTTCATTTCAGTATGAAAACAGAAATCTCATAATCTTGCAGTTTGTCTCAGCACGTTAACACACGATGAAATGTGCTTAATGTGCCAATTTACAAAAGACCTCAGACATCATCATCACGAATGAGGAGAAAACTGAACTATTTGTATGAGACAAAGAGGCTTTTATCATCTGCACATTAACGCCGGAGAAAGGCCATTTAACTGTGATCAGTGTGATAAATCCTTTATTTCACCATCAAATCTACATCTAAATAAAACATTCATGCAGGTAAAACGCCTCATGGGTGCTCTTTTTGTGTTTTTCAGGACTGGACACGTATAAACAGCATCAGAAAATATGATCTCTGTCTCTGTGTAATAACACAAATAAATGACTAGGTCTTGAGTGACTAGGAGACATTGATGCAATCTGCTTAATCATTTACATTTATGAATTTGGGATATGCTTTTGTCCAAAGCAACTAGCAAATGAGGAATACAACAAGCCACAAGCATGAATAGTGTTCAAGAAATGATCCTCATTCATTTATAAAAGACCAGGAATATCCAGAAGGTGGCAGTAAACACTTCAGAGGTTTCCATTTGAATCCACAAAAACAAACAGAGAGAATCTCAACGCAGATGTTTACTTCTTTGAAAAGTCCACATGTACTTTGTTTAACCTTGTTTCTAGCGTTTAAAGAGTTGATGAGTATTTTCGCTGGATGCTTACATCTTATTTCTGGATGTTAGCACACATGATTGTTCCTGATTCACATGAACCAGCTTGAGAGGTGAGGTGATCATTTACACTTTCTATTTATTTAGCCATTTAGCAGATGCTTTTATCCAAAGCGACTTACAAATGAGGACATTATAGAAGCAATCAAAACCAACAAAAGAGCAACAACATGCAAGTGCTATGACAAGTCCTGGTTAGCCTAACGTTACATGTAGCAAGTTTTATTTTTTTTAAGAAAATTAGTATATAAAATATAGAAAAAATATACTTAGTGTTAGTTTTACAAGAAAAGCTAGCAGTTAGAGAATAAATATGCAATTACTAGAGGGTCAAATGTGTCTGTGTTTTATTCTGTGCACATGTTTTTAATATTGTGGGTTTTGTAATATTTTGTGGTTAATATCTAATATAAAAAATATTGTACATGTCTGCCTTATGGACATCACCATGACGTAGTCACCACTAATAAGCTACTCCTAAATATAATGCATAAACTTTAATTTTCATTTATTTTTAATTAACTTTTAATTTGAAGGCATCTGTCCACATGTGACGCAAGCCCCTCCCACACTGAGATGAGCACGGTCCACACACTTTGACGTCTCTGAGCTGATACAAACTTGGGAAATATTCACATCATCCCAGAGAAGGACAAACTCCAGGTGCAGCTGCTGAAATCTGTGACTGTTAAAGAGGAGATTGAAGACATGAGTGATCCAGAACCATCCAGAATAAAACACAAAGATACTGAGGAACAAACAGGTTGGTGTCCATTTTTGAGTCTTCATTTATTGACCTCTGATGTTCATCTGAATTTTTGCATGTCTCATTTTTTAACTTTTTCAATTAGACCTGATGAAAGTGACCGAGCAAAGACAAGAACTGAGTGAAGAGGAGGAGAAACACTGTGACATAAAAACTCATAAAAGAGTAAAAGCCAAAAAGCGTGGCAAAGATTCATCAAATCTGAAAACACACCTGAAGGACCATATAAATGAGAGAGCTCCCTCGTGTTCTGTCCGTGGAAAGAGTCGCTCATTGATGGAAAATAGTAAAGAGCGCCATAATGATGTCAAAGATCACGTGTGTCGTGAGTGTGGGAAGAGCTTCGCTAAAGTTAACCGTTTGAAAATGCACAAAATGATTCATACTGGAGAAAAACCTCACAAGTGCTCATATTGTGACATGAGTTTCACTCAGGCTGGGACCATGAGAATACACGAGCGAGTTCATACTGGAGAGAAGCCGTATCGCTGTACTCAGTGTGGAAAGAGTTTCAGATATAGAACTGGTCTCAATTATCATCTGCTCGTTCACTCCGGAGTAAAGCCGTTTACCTGTGATCAGTGTGGTACAGATTTAAAATCATCATTAACTCTAAAAAATCACATGAAAATTCATACAAATGAGAGACCTTTTGCATGTTCATTTTGTGGAAAGACTTTTGCTCGGCTGGATCATTGTAAACAGCATCAGAAAACACATGAAGAAGAGAAAGATCATGTGTGTTGTGAGTGTGGGAAGAGATTTACTAGAGCTGATCATCTGAAGCAGCACCAAATAATTCATACTGGAGAAAAACCTTACAAGTGCTCATATTGTGACAAGAGTTTCAATCGGTCTGGAAACCTGAAAGAACACGAGCAAGTTCACACTGGAGAGAAGCCGTACTACTGCCCTCCATGTGAGAAGAGCTTCAGACGTTTAAGAAACCTTGAAAGCCACATTAAAAAATGTCCTAATTTGTCAAAGTGAGCGACATTTTATGATAAAACTGACAAAATATGGAGCTCCACCCAAAAGCACAACACTATAGTTTCATGTTGTGAACTTGATTTCACGGTCTGATTAGGGAACTATATAATGATGCTTGAAGCTTCACCAAGATAATAATTCATACAGTGTAAAATATGTAATCTTTCCTCCTGGGTAATTAATTTGCTAAATGTGTCGGGATTTAATGTGTGTTGATCAGGTCTTGCTTGAAAAAGCCACATTTGTGTCATTTACTATAATGTGTTCTGTTTGTACATGAGTTAGAAAATATTAAACAATAAAAACACTGATTTTTCCCCCCAAAATGTTCATCATTTACAAATGGTTTAAAATGTTCATTAAAACTGCTGCATTATGTTGAAAGACAATCATTGGTGTATAATTTGATTTTAATGACAAAAGTGACTAAACATGCACCATCAGAGTCACTACATTCTTTTGTTTAATTATATTTAACTTCTACACACATTTTTCATTTCAGTATAAAAAAAAATATCTTCGTGCATAACCCTGTTGACTGACACACAATGAAATGTGTTAATGTGCCAATTCACAGAAGATCTCAGGCATAATTGTAATAAATGAAGTCAGTCAACTATTTGGATGAGACAAAGAGGCTTTTTTATATTTAAATCTGTAATCACAAGGTTTAGTGGCTGTGAAATAATGACTGTAAGAGGTGAAAATATCTCCTCATGAAATCAAAGTCCAGGAACTCTCACAAAAACAGATGCCATTCAACAAAACAATGCACTTTCTAATCTGAGATAAACAACTGTCCTTTCACCCTCCCTTAAGTCCCACTCCTTCCCTCCTGGGCAGATGGCTCTGGTCATTAATGTTAATGTCATTAACATTCTAAATTACATTCTAAAACTACGAAGTAGTTTTACTTCGTTACTGACCACCACTGCAATATTGTAAGTTACTAATTATAACACTTTCATTTTACAAAAAGCAAAGAACATTTTAATTAAGTCTAGCCCAGTTCTCAAACTTTACCACCTCAGAAAACATTTGTCTCTCCATTTACCACCATAACGACCAACATTACAATACAGTAGCGTAGTAGGAAATGTGCTTAATGTGCCAATTTACACAAGATCTCAGACATCATCATCATGAATGAGGAGAAAACTGAACTATTCGGATGAGACAAAGAGGCTTTTATCATCTGCACATTCACGCCATTTAACTGTGATCAGTGTGATAAATCCTTTATTTCACCATCAAATCTACATCTAAATAAAACATTCATGCAGGTAAAACGCCTCATGGGTGCTCTTTTTGTGTTTTTCAGGACTGGACACGTATAAACCGCATCAGAAAATATGATATCTGCCTCTGTGTAATAACACAAATAAATGACTAGGTCTTGAGTGACTAGGAGACATTGATGCAATCTGCTTAATCATTTACATTTATTAATTTGGGATATGCGTTTGTCCAAAGCAACTAGCAAATGAGGAATACAACAAGCCACAAGCATGAATAGTGTTCAAGAAATGATCCTCATTCATTTATAAATGACCAGGAATATCCAGAAGGTGGCAGTGAACACTTCAGAGGTTTCCATTTGAATCCACAAAAACAAACAGAGAGAATCTCAACGCAGATGTTTACTTCTTTGAAAAGTCCACATTTACTTTGTTTAACCTTGTTTCTAGCGTGTAAAGAGGTGATGAGTATTTTCGCTGAATGCTAACATCTTATTTCTGGATGTTAGCACACATGATTGTTCCCGATTCACAAGAACCAGCTTGAGAGGTGAGGTGATCATTTACACTTTCTATTTATTTAGTCATTTAGCAGATGCTTTTATCCAAAGCGACTTACAAATGAGGACATTATAGAAGCAATCAAAACCAACAAAAGAGCAACAACATGCAAGTGCTACAAGTCCTGGTTAGCCTAACGCAGTACACGAAGGAAGGTTTTTTTGAGTATATAGAATATAGAAAAAAGATACTTAGTGTTAGTTTTACAAGAAAAGCTAGCAGTTAGAGAATAAATATGCAATTGCTAGAGGGTCAAATGTTTGTGTGTTTTTTATTCTGTGCACAGGTTTTAATATTGTGGGAGAGTGATTGTGTTAAGAGAGAGTTTAGTGATAATTAATATTTTGAGGTTAATTTCCAATATAAAAAAATATTGTACATGTCTGCCTTATGGACATCACCTTGACGTAGTCACCACTAATAAGCTACTCCTAAATATAATACATAAACTTTAATTTTCTGTGAAGCTGCTTTTGTAGGAAAAGCAACATAGGCCTACAAATAAACATGAATCGAATTAAGTTATTTAGTCATTAACTTGATTATGTTTAACCTTTCTGGATATTACCTTGTATATTAAATGCTTTTATGTTTCGGTATTACATTTAAGTTTAGTTTAAGTGTTAATTGAAGAATTTACTTGTTTCATCCTAATTTACAACCCTAGAGCTACTATCATATAGAGCTGTTTTATATGCAAATAATATTCAACCATGTCAAAATATTCAGTATTTCTAACAGCAAATACATATGTTCATTTAGTTTAAGTGTAATAAAAGTAATACATTGAGTGGCACTAGTTTGAAGGCATCTGTCCACATGTGACGCAAGCCCCTCCCACACTGAGATGAGCACGGTCCACACACTTTGACGTCTCTGAGCTGATACAAACTTGGGAAATATTCACATCATCCCAGAGAAGGACAAACTCCAGGTGCAGCTGCTGAAATCTGTGACTGTTAAAGAGGAGATTGAAGACATGAGTGATCCAGAACCATCCAGAATAAAACACAAAGATACTGACGAACAAACAGGTTGGTGTTCATTTTTGACTCTACATTATTGACCTCTGATGTTTATCTGAATTTTAGCATGTCTCATTTTTTTACTATTTCTAACTTTTCCAATTAGACCTGATGAAAGTGACAGAGCAAAGACAAGAACTGAGTGAAGAGGAGGAGAAACACTGTGACATAAAAACTCATAAAAGAGTAAAAGCCAAAAAGCGTGGCAAAGATTCATCAAATCTGAAAACACACCTGAAGGACCATATAAATGAGAGAGCTCCCTCGTGTTCTGTCCGTGGAAAGAGTCGCTCATTGATGGAAAATAGTAAAGAGCGCCATAATGATGTCAAAGATCACGTGTGTCGTGAGTGTGGGAAGAGCTTCGCTAACGTTAGCTGTTTGAAAATGCACAAAATGATTCATACTGGAGAAAAACCTCACAAGTGCTCATATTGTGACATGAGTTTCACTCAGGCTGGGACCATGAGAATACACGAGCGAGTTCATACTGGAGAGAAGCCGTATCACTGTACTCAGTGTGGAGAGAGTTTCAGATATAGAACTGGTCTCAATTATCATCTGCTCGTTCACTCCGGAGTAAAGCCGTTCACCTGTGATCAGTGTGGTACAGATTTGAAATCATCATTAAATCTAAAAAATCACATGACAATTCATACAAATGAGAGGCCTTTTGCATGTTCATTTTGTGGAAAGACTTTTGCTCGGCTGGATCATTGTAAACAGCACCAGAAAACACACACCAGTGAGAAAGATCATGTGTGTTGTGAGTGTGGGAAGAGCTTTACTACAGCTGATCATCTGAAACAGCACCAAAGAATTCATTCTGAAGAAAAACCGTACAAGTGCTCATATTGTGACAAGAGTTTCAATCGGTCTGGATGCCTGAAATCACACGAGCGAGTTCACACTGGAGAGAAGCCGTACTACTGCCCTCCATGTGAGAAGAGCTTCAGATTTTTAAAAGGCCTTGAAAGGCACATGAAAACATGTCCTAATTTGTCAAAGTGAGCAACATTTTCATGTTAGAACAGTAAATAGTGTGAGATAAACAAAATATTGAGTTTCTCTCAAAAGTTAGTGTTTTTTTGTTTAATTTAGAGAATTTTGACTTGTTCTTAGTCTGATTAAGGCACTATGGTGTGTAGGATGTTAGAGCGAATCAGACAGCTATAATATGAGCAGAACTGAGCAAAAGCAGAAGAATTACAGGAGGACCCAAAGACAACATGGATGACCGTAAATCAGTTATCCTACTGCCAACAAGTCTGGAGCGACATACCCGCTATCTCCTTCACAGAAGAAGATTGTTACATTTAAATGGATAAGATTAATGGCCGAAGAGACGACACATCAGAGGAAAGCCATGGGTTCCCCCCCGAGGACAGAGAGCAGAGACCTTTTGACCTTCTTCACAAAACAGAACCGAACTCTCAGAACCGCTTGAAGAATGGCTGCCCTAACATATCAAAACTGCATAAGATCATCCCACTTATAACCAATCATCATTCCCTTACATAATGCCACATCGTCTCTGTAACCCTATCATTCGACTATCCTGTTTTAATCACTTGTTGTTTATGTGCAGTGCTCCCCTATCCCCTTTAAAAAATAAAAGTACAATAGAAATAAATGATGGGTTTATGGGTTAATAAATTAAATGAGAGCACTTGGGGATTTGGTTTGGTGCTCACACTGCATATCGTGTGACCCATTAAATATAACTACAAAAAAATGTATTAATAATAGCAGTGATATTATAATATAATTTGTATTTATTTATTTTTTGAACAAATTAATAATAATTCAGATGTGTGGAAAACTCCTCCAACATATAGAGTATGTAACGATTGATTTCTATAAATGCTTAAATGTTTTTTATATATATATATTTAAATCTGATGTTAAAGTAAAACTACTCAAGGGTCTGTTTCCATACAATAGTTAACTCGCTGCTTAAAATCTAGTGTTTTTTAACTATTCATTTCTTCTTATTGATCTTTTTCATGTGCTGATAATATTACCAAAATTCTCTGTATTTCTAACAAGAAATACATTTAATTCATTTCAGCATAGCTGAAGTAGTTTAGTATAAATGAAGTCCTGTATTTTGTTTTCTCCAGATCTGGTCCTGTGGGCCTCAGTATCAGAAGATGATCACAGTTCACACCTACAGTGAAGCCCCTCCCACAACAATCCACCTATAAATACTGGAGAATATTCACATCATCCTACAAGAGAAGAACAAACTCCAGGTGCAGCAGCTGAAATCTGTGACTGTTAAAGATGGAGTTTATTAAAGAGGAGATTGAAGACATGAGTGATCCAGAACCACCCAGAATAAAACATGACGATACTGAGGAACAAACAGGTTGGTGTCCATTCATGACTCTTCATTATTGACTGTTTTTGATCAGTATATACCCTGTTGAAAAAACAGCATATGCCTACAGTTAGGTATGTTTCGAAGCATGGCTGCTGGTTTGAGCTACTTTAAGCTGGTCATGTGCTGGTCCTAAGCAACTGTGAGATTACAAATTGTATTTAAATGTTTAATTTAGATACACTTCGTGACTAAGAAAGTGTCAGGCAATTCAGGTGTTTGAGAGCGTTTCCTGACCATTGAGCTCGAGACAGCTGTGCTTTTGTCTCTATGATAATGGTAAGATCAATGAGTCAGACTACTGAGAGATTTTACCTTTGATCTGCAAATGGCTTTGTCCTGGCCAGACGTGAATTCGTTAGGTTTATTGCCCTCAGATGCTTGCTTTATTTGATGTTTTGTCTCAACCTCCAAAAGTCCCTCCTCCAATTCTGCCTATAAGATACCCTGTAAAAAATACTTAAGATGAGATTTCGATGACTACAGCCACCAACAGCTTGGCTTCTCAATAAAGAAATCCTGCTGACAATCCAATCCGAAGTCTCCTGGTCTTCTCTTCTGAGTTTTCTACACTTTAGAAGAAAGCAGTTTACAACACAACTATCTCCTGCTCAGGACCAGCTTAAACCAGCTCAAACCAGAAACCATGCTTCAAAACATACCTAACCAGCATGCTGCTTTTTTCAACAGCTATGGGTCATAAGCCTGTTGTTATCAACATTCAATTGTACTAACAAGATAACCAACTAACATTTGGCACATCAAAGATCTGATCTATGTTGTTTTCTGCTGTTAATTTATCTGGAGTTAACAGATTCTAACTTATTATTTTAGACTGGATGGAGATGAAAGAGCAAAGACAAGAATTAAATGAAGAGGAGGAGAAACATGACTTAAAATCTCAGAGAACAAAAGCCAAAAAGCTGCATCATGTGTGTTTGGATTGTGGGAAGAGCTTCGTTCAAGGTATCCATTTGAAACGTCACCAAAGAATTCATACTGGAGAAAAACCTTACAAGTGCTCATATTGTGACATGAGATTCACTCAGTCTGGAGCCGTGAAAGTTCACGAGCGAGTTCATACTGGAGAGAAGCCGTATCGCTGTACTCAGTGTGGAGAGAGTTTCAGATATAGAACTTATTTCAGTTATCATCTGCTCGTTCACTCCGGAGTAAAGCCGTTCACCTGTGATCAGTGTGGTGCAGATTTTAAATCATCAGTATATCTAAAAAATCACATGAAAGTTCATACAAATGTGAGACCGTATGCATGTTCATTTTGTGAAAAGTGTTTTGCTCGGCTGGATCATTGTAAACGGCACCAGAAAACACACACCAGTGAGAAAGATCATGTGTGTTGTGAGTGTGGGAAGAGCTTTACTACAGCTGTCTATCTGAAACAGCACCAAAGAATTCATTCTGAAGAAAAACCGTACAAGTGCTCATATTGTGACAAGAGTTTCGCTCAGTCAGGATGCCTGAAATCACACGAGCAGCTTCACACTGGAGAGAAGCCGTACTACTGCCCTCCATGTGAGAAGAGCTTCAGATTTTTAAAAAGCCTTAAACAACACATGGAAAAATGTCAGACGTCGTCTCAGTGAGCAACATTTTTGTGTTAAAACAGTCAAGTAATTTGTGTGAGATAAAATATAGTTTCAGCTAAAAGCACAACAGCATCTAATTTAATTTTGTGCATTTAACTATAAAGTGTGCAATAGATTCTTGAAGCTTCCGCAGAGATTCATATATTTTATGCAGTCATTTTTGTTTATCTGTTTTTTATTTTTTACTTTTTTGGCTGTGACTCCAATCTGTTTTTAAAAGTAGACAGGAGGCCTCCTCATATATTGTGTCTAAAGTCAAAACAGGCACTTTAACATTGTAAATACACATTTTGAACATTGGCACTGCACAGTGCTTACAAAGAGGTAAATAAAAATATTAAATGAAAATGTGTTGTACCTAACTGTACTGTACTTAAATGTAAACACTCAAATAAAGATTCAGTTTCAATGTATTGTGTTTTAACACGAGTTTATATTTAATTCAGTGATTCCTGAGTATCACTAATGGTACTCGAACCACTGGTTTTGCCAAAGTTCAGGCGCTCTTAAAAACTCCCATTAAAACCACTGAAGCTGTTTACTCTGTGAAATCAATATCTTACTTACTTACATTCGTCCGCTCATCTGCACTCTGTTGTTTCTGATGAGAGAGTTCGCCAGTGAACAGAACAGCGTGTTTCAGCGATGACTCATCTGAACGTCTCTGATTGGTCGTTGCATTCATAAGCTCAACAGAATCGTGTGTGATTGGTTATAATGCAGCGCTGTAGCGCCAGTCAGCGAATGCAGACTTGAATTTAGCAGCTGATGCTGTGCCGCACGATCTAATCATTTGTTTCAAATATAAAAATATTATTTGGCTATTTTTATCTTTTGGACGCTGCATTCAAAATCCACTTTGCTCAGAAAGCTTCATCCCTCCTGTCTTTTCTTCACATTTGTTCCTTCACTCCCACTTCAATCCCATTCTTTCCTTCACTCAGAATCTCAGAATGATTATATAAATATAAAATATTAATATCAATTATAAATGTCTGTGCCAATGCAAGTGAATGAACAGTCATGTTTGGTATAATTTAAAATGTCTCGGTGTGACTGGTCTCAATCTTACAAGTAGACTAAAAGATAATGAATCGTAAGAGTTTAGAGGTGTTTAGTTTACTGTTGTAATCTGTGTCTTTCATGCAAATAACCGTCTGCCCCCAAAAGGTGTAAAACTCAACATCTCGGTCTTAATCAATGCAAATTCCAATTGTTAGTTTCTGTCTCCATTTGGAGGATGTTTGTCTCGGTCTGAGTAGCTTAAAGAAAATGCTGCATATACTCATATTTCATCTTTCTGAACTCAGATATGCCTAGTTTTATCTTTGAGAATTTGATGTCTTGTTTTGTCATTTAACTTGTGATATCTTTGAATTTTGAATCTCTGAATTAGCTATGTAATTGGTATAATACATGTTTACCTGACTGATAATAAGATGTTACATTTGATTTTGTTCTGACTCACCCTGAGATTATTGATTCAAACTGTGCTTATAGATAATAATCAGATGTCTAGATAAATTACCCTATGAATGATCAATAATAACTGGCATGGTAACCTAAATTTGAGGTCTTAATAAGATGGAGTCTGATAACAATTAGATAAAATATGTTTTTCATTTCAGTATGAAAACAGAAATCTCATAATCTTGCAGTTTGTCTCAGCACGTTAACACACGATGAAATGTGCTTAATGTGCCAATTCACAAAAGACCTCAGACATCATCATCATGAATGAGGAGAAAACTGAACTATTTGTATGAGACAAAGAGGCTTTTATCATCTGCACATTCACGCCATTTAACTGTGATCAGTGTGATAAATCCTTTATTTCACCATCAAATCTACATCTAAATAAAACATTCATGCAGGTAAAACGCCTCATGGGTGCTCTTTTTGTGTTTTTCAGGACTGGACACGTATAAACAGCATCAGAAAATATGATCTCTGCATCTGTGTAATAACACAAATAAATGACTAGGTCTTGAGTGACTAGGAGACATTGATGCAATCTGCTTAATCATTTACATTTATGAATTTGGGATATGCTTTTGTCCAAAGCAACTAGCAAATGAGGAATACAACAAGCCACAAGCATCTATAGTGTTCAAGAAATGATCCTCATTCATTTATACGTGACCAGGAATATCCAGAAGGTGGCAGTAAACACTTCAGAGGTTTCCATTTGAATCCACAAAAACAAACAGAGAGAATCTCAACGCAGATGTTTACTTCTTTGAAAAGTCCACATGTACTTTGTTTAACCTTGTTTCTAGCGTGTAAAGAGGTGATGAGTATTTTCGCTGAATGCTTACATCTTATTTCTGGATGTTAGCACACATGATTGTTCCCGATTCACATGAACCAGCTTGAGAGGTGAGGTGATCATTTACACTTTCAATTTATTTAGTCATTTAGCAGATGCTTTTATCCAAAGCGACTTACAAATGAGGACATTATAGAAGCAATCAAAACCAACAAAAGAGCAACAACATGCAAGTGCTACAAGTCCTGGTTAGCCGAACGTTACATGTAGCAAGTTTTATTTTTTTTAAGAAAATTAGTATATAAAATATAGAAAAAATATACTTAGTGTTAGTTTTACAAGAAAAGCTAGCAGTTAGAGAATAAATATGCAATTACTAGAGGGTCAAATGTGTGTGTGTTTTATTCCGAGCAGTTTTTAATATTGTGGGTTTTGTAATATTTTGTGGTTAATATCTAATATAAAAATATTGTACATGTCTGCCTTATGGACATCACCATGACGTAGTCACCACTAATAAGCTACTCCTAAATATAATGCATAAACTTTAATTTTCATTTATTTTTAATTAACTTTTAATTTGAAGGCATCTGTCCACATGTGACGCAAGCCCCTCCCACACTGAGATGAGCACGGTCCACACACTTTGACGTCTCTGAGCTGATACAAACTTGGGAAATATTCACATCATCCCAGAGAAGGACAAACTCCAGGTGCAGCTGCTGAAATCTGTGACTGTTAAAGAGGAGATTGAAGACATGAGTGATCCAGAACCATCCAGAATAAAACACAAAGATACTGAGGAACAAACAGGTTGGTGTTCATTTTTGAGTCTTCATTTATTGACCTCTGATGTTCATCTGAATTTTTGCATGTCTCATTTTTTAACTTTTTCAATTAGACCTGATGAAAGTGACAGAGCAAAGACAAGAACTGAGTGAAGAGGAGGAGAAACACTGTGACATAAAAACTCATAAAAGAGTAAAAGCCAAAAAGCGTGGCAAAGATTCATCAAATCTGAAAACACACCTGAAGGACCATATAAATGAGAGAGCTCCCTCGTGTTCTGTCCGTGGAAAGAGTCGCTCATTGATGGAAAATAGTAAAGAGCGCCATAATGATGTCAGAGATCACGTGTGTCGTGAGTGTGGGAAGAGCTTCACTAAAGTTAACCGTTTGAAAATGCACAAAATGATTCATACTGGAGAAAAACCTCACAAGTGCTCATATTGTGACATGAGTTTCACTCAGGCTGGGACCATGAGAATACACGAGCGAGTTCATACTGGAGAGAAGCCGTATCACTGTACTCAGTGTGGAGAGAGTTTCAGATATAGAACTGATTTCAATTATCATCTGCTCGTTCACTCCGGAGTAAAGCCTATTACCTGTGATCAGTGTGGTACAGATTTAAAATCATCATTAAATCTAAAAAATCACATGAAAATTCATACAAATGAGAGGCCTTTTGCATGTTCATTTTGTGGAAAGTGTTTTGCTCGGCTGGATCATTGTAAACAGCATCAGAAAACACATGAAGAAGAGAAAGATCACGTGTGTTGTGAGTGTGGGAAGAGCTTTACTAGAGCTGATCATCTGAAGCAGCACCAAATAATTCATACTGGAGAAAAACCTTACAAGTGCTCATATTGTGACAAGAGTTTCACTCAGTCTGGAAACCTGAAATCACACGAGCAAGTTCACACTGGAGAGAAGCCATACTACTGCCCTCCATGTGAGAAGAGCTTCAGATTTTTTAAAAGCCTTAAAAATCACTTGAAAAAATGTCACAGTGAGCAAAATGTTCGTTAAAACATCGGAGCAAGCTTAGTGAGATAAACAAAAGCGCAGGACAAAATGTCCTAATTTGTCACAGTGAGCGACATTTTATGATAAAACTGACAAAATATGGAGCTCCACCCAAAAGCACAACACTATAGTTTCATGTTGTGAACTTGATTTCACGGTCTGATTAGGGAACTATAGAATGATGCTTAACGCTTCACCAAGATAATAATTCATACAGTGTAAAATATGTAATCTTTCCTCCTGGGTAATTAATTTGCTAAATGTGTCGGGATTTAATGTGTGTTGATCAGGTCTTGCTTGAAAAAGCCACATTTGTGTCATTTACTATAATGTGTTCTGTTTGTACATGAGTTAGAAAATATTAAACAATAAAAACACTGATTTTTTCCCCCAAAATGTTCATCATTTACAAATGGTTTAAAATTTCCATTAAAACTGCTGCATTATGTTGAAACACAATCATTGGTGTATAATTTGATTTTAATGACAAAAATGACTAAACATGCACCATCCGAGTCACTACATTCTTTTGTTTAATTATATTTAACTTCTACACACACATTTTTCATTTCAGTATAAAAAAAATATCTTCGTGCATAACCCTGTTTACTGACACACAATGAAATGTGTTAATGTGCCAATTCACAGAAGATCTCAGGCATAATTGTAATAAATGAAGTCAGTCAACTATTTGGATGAGACAAAGAGGCTTTTTTATATTTAAATCTGTAATCACAAGGTTTAGTGGCTGTGAAATAATGACTGTAAGAGGTGAAAATATCTCCTCATGAAATCAAAGTCCAGGAACTCTCACAAAAACAGATGCCATTCAACAAAACAATGCACTTTCTAATCTGAGATAAACAACTGTCCTTTCACCCTCCCTTAAGTCCCACTCCTTCCCTCCTGGGCAGATGGCTCTGGTCATTAAGTGTCAAGACCCCAAGTTACTGTACTTACAATGCCTTTACTATATCTTAAGAATTCATGATAGTAAACCCTTCATGTTTAGTTTCATTGTGAAGGTCTCCTTGTGGTTGGTAAAATGTTCTTAATTTTACAGCAGGCACTTATATCATGAGGAAGATTGAAAACTTAAAAAATAATTGTGTTCTGCTGATGAAGGGTGTCTCGCTCGGTATTTTGGTTTTCCTTTCTATACCCAGGTATGACCTATAGTGTTTATAGGCATAGAAGAACTATGCTTTCGCCGTTGGGTCCACCAGCAGGAGGGGGCACCAATGAGCGCATACACTGGCACTATATTTCCACAGGGTCTGGCTGCAGACATGTACTTGCTTTTTCAGACTTGCACTCTCAGGCACATGCACTTCTGCAAGTGACGTCACTTACAGTCTTTTTATATGTCATTTTTGTATTAATATTTTTTATTGAATCTCTCAACATTTGACGTTTTACAACATTTACTGCGACGTCACTTGCAATCCACGCTTAACGAGAGACTTTGCGAATTGTGTTCATATTCTGCTGGTCTGTGACCGCGCATTTGTGGGTCTTGCCTTTTTTTCTTACAGATGACTTGCAGGACACTGTATCTTATGATATTAAATTAGTTTTATACTACGAGGCCGTTGAATGCTTGAATCTGATTGGCTGATGAATGTTCTGAAGTGTGCAATTGTTTTCAGGGAAGCGCACGTAGTTCCAGGTAGCTCTCTTGACCGCATTACATCACCATATCACTTCGCAAAATGATTTCTGTTATTTCAAAGGTCTTACAACAGAAAAATAACCAAAACCCACAACGACACTGGCCAAACAAATAAATACAGTAAACAAAAGAATATAATCAACAGATCTTGCCAAGGTTTTTGCCACAAAATTAAATTTTATGAAGTACGGAAAGCACATAGCCTACTCTCTCTCTTTCCCGCACTCGGCCTCTCCCTCACAGACACACATAGTTTGCACACACCTTAACATAAGCGCTAATGTAGTTAGCATTACTCTGACGATTTTATTAGTAACATAGTTTAAGAACTTAAAAATGACATGACTTCTCACAAGTGAGGTAGCAACAATGAAGCTGTTCATGAAAAAAATGAACTTAAAGTCTCACTATAAACATTGCTGCCGATCACTGACTCACAGAGGTAACATGAATCTCTCTCTCTCTCTCTCTCTCTCTCTCTCATAACTTAGTTTTTAACTGCATTAGTCTGTTATCAACAGCTCAAGTCTCCGTTACGGTTTGAAATGACGTTTTGGACTTAGCAAGGGAGGCGTTAGATGAGATGCAGAAGAAATAATCCTACTCACAATAGCGATTTAAGTAGAAAAACTGGACGAATGCCTTGAAAAATATAATCTGATCGATGTCTTAAAGTGTGGCAGCCATAGTATAAGCGGAATAATTGACTTCGGTCTGTTGAATTATTAGAAAAATACTGTAACTCCGCTTCACGTTGTGAGCGTTACCACCTCGGATGTGCATTATCTTTCTAATAATTCAACGGCCCGTCGTCAATTATTCCTTATTTAATTGTTTAACACCACGGCGTCTTGTCTCCATTGGCAACACATATGGTTTGCATGGCTTACACATCTCTGTGCGTAAGGGACAAGGCCGAAGATCTTTGTTGGATGCCCGTGGTCTTCAGGCCCTCAGACGATACTGCATCACTCATCAGCATGATTCAGTTATTAACATTACTAAAAGGGCCCAGGAATACTTCCAGAAACCACTGTCGGTAAACTCAACACGCCGTGCCATCTGCAGATGCCAACTAAAGCTCTATCATGCAAAAAGGAAGCCATATGTGAACATGGTCCAGAAGCGCCGTCAGGCTCATTATAAATTTACTATTTCAAAGTGGAAAAGTGTTCTATGGTCAGACGACTCCAAATTTGACATTCTTGTTGGAAGTCACGGACGCCGTGTCCTCCGGCTAAAGAGGAGGGAGACTTTCCAGCGTATTATCAGTGTTCAGTTCAAAAGCCAGCATCTCTGATGGTATGGGGGTGCACAAGTGCATACGGTGTGGGCAGCTTGCTTGTTTTTGAAGGCACTATGAATGCTGAAAGGTATATAAAGGTTTTAGAGCAACATATGCTCCCCTCCAGATGACGTGCATTTCAGCAGGACAATGCAAAACCACATACTGCAGTTATTACAACAGCATGGCTTTGTAGTAGAAGAGTGCCTGCAGTCCAGATCTTTCACCTATAGAGAACATTTGCTGCATCATTAAACAAAAAATATGTCAAAGACGTAAAATAAAACTTAATACACAGAGCCGTAGTTCACTAACAAGCTAGGCAATTTAGTCTTCATAATCGAATATGATATCTGTCTCTGTATAATAACACAAATAAATGACAAGGTCTTGAGTGACTAGGAGACATTGATGCAATCTGCTTAATTATTTACATTTATTAATTCGGGATATGCTTTTATCCATAGCAACTTGCAAATGAGGAAAAAAAACAAGTCACAAGCATGTATAGTGTTCAAGAAATGATCCTCATTCATTTATAAGTGACCAGGAATATCCAGAAGGTGGCAGTAAACACTTCAGAGGTTTCCATTTGAATCCACAAAAACAAACCGAGAGAATCTCAACGCAAATGTTTACTTCTTTGAAAAGTCCACATGTACTTTGTTTAACCTTGTTTCTAGCGTGTAAAGAGGTGATAAGTATTTTCGCTGGATGCTTACATCTTATTTCTGGATGTTAGCACACATGATTGTTCCCGATTCACATGAACCAGCTTGAGAGGTGAGGTGATCATTTACACTTTCAATTTATTTAGTCATTTAGCAGATGCTTTTATCCAAAGCGACTTACAAATGAGGACATTATAGAAGCAATCAAAACCAACAAAAGAGCAACAACATGCAAGTGCTACAAGTCCTGGTTAGCCTAAAGAAAATGAGTATATATAGAATATAGAAAAAAGATACTTAGTGTTAGTTTTACAAGAAAAGCTAGCAGTTAGAGAATAAATATGCAATTGCTAGAGGGTCAAATGTTTGCGTGTTTTTTATTCTGTGCACAGTTTTTAATATTGTGGGTTTTGAAATATTTTGAGGTTAATATCTAATATAAAAAAATATTGTACATGTCTGCCTTATGGACATCACCTTGACGTAGTCACCACTAATAAGCTACTCCTAAATATAATGCATAAACTTTAATTTTCTGTGAAGCTGCTTTTGTAGGAAAAGCAACATAGGCCTACAAATAAACATGAATCGAATTAAGTTATTTAGTCATTAACTTGATTATGTTTAACCTTTCTGGAGATTACCTTGTCTATGAAATGCTTTTATGTTTTCTTTATTAAATTTAAGTTTAGTTTAATTGTTAATTTAAGAATTTACTTGTTTCATCTTAATTTACAACCCTAGAGCTACTATCATATAGAGCTGTTTTATATGCAAATAATATTCAACCATGTCAAACTATTCTGTATTTCTAACAGCAAATACATATGTTCATTTAGTTTAAGTGTAATAAAAGTAATACATTGAGTGGCACTAATTTGAAGGCATCTGTCCACATGTGACGCAAGCCCCTCCCACACTGAGATGAGCACGGTCCACACACTTTGACGTCTCTGAGCTGATACAAACTTGGGAAATATTCACATCATCCCAGAGAAGGACAAACTCCAGGTGCAGCTGCTGAAATCTGTGACTGTTAAAGAGGAGGTTGAAGACATGAGTGATCCAGAACCATCCAGAATACAACACAAAGATGCTGAGGAACAAACAGGTTGGTGTTCATTTTTGAGTCTTCATTATTGACCTCTGATGTTTATCTGAATTTTTGCATGTCTCGTTTTTTAACTATTTCTAACTTTTCCAATTAGACCTGATGAAAGTGACCGAGCAAAGACAAGAACTGAGTGAAGAGGAGGAGAAACACTGTGACATAAAAACTCATAAAAGAGTAAAAGCCAAAAAGCGTGGCAAAGATTCATCAAATCTGAAAACACACCTGAAGGACCATATAAATGAGAGAGCTCCCTCGTGTTCTGTCCGTGGAAAGAGTCGCTCATTGATGGAAAATAGTCAAAAGCGCCATAATGATGTCAAAGATCACGTGTGTCGTGAGTGTGGGAAGAGCTTCAGGTGTAAAAATGTTCTCGACTGTCACCTGCTCGTTCACTCTGGAGAAAAACCATTTACCTGTGATCATTGTAAACGGCACCAGAAAACACACGATGAAGAGAAAGATCATGTGTGTTGTGAGTGTGGGAAGAGCTTTACTAGAGCTGACAATCTGAAACAGCACCAAAGAATTCATTCTGAAGAAAAACCTTTCAAGTGCTCATATTGTGACAAGAGTTTCACTCAGTCTGGGACCATGAGAATACACGAGCGAGTTCATACTGGAGAGAAGCCGTATCACTGTACTCAGTGTGGAGAGAGTTTCAGATATAGAACTTATTTCAATTATCATCTGCTCGTTCACTCCGGAGTAAAGCCGTTCACCTGTGATCAGTGTGGTACAGATTTTAAATCATCATTAAATCAAAAAAATCACATGAAAATTCATACAAATGAGAGGCCTTTTGCATGTTCATTTTGTGGAAAGACTTTTGCTCGGCTGGATCATTGTAAACGGCATCAGAAAACACACACCAGTGAGAAAGATCATGTGTGTTGTGAGTGTGGGAAGAGCTTTACTAGAGCTGATCATCTGAAGCAGCACCAAATACTTCATTCTGGAGAAAAACCTTTCAAGTGCTCATATTGTGACAAGAGTTTCAATCAGTCAGGACACTTGAAATCACACGAGCAAGTTCACACTGGAGAGAAGCCGTACTACTGCCCTCCATGTGAGAAGAGCTTCAAATGTTTAAAAAGCCTTAAAAATCACATGAAAAAATGTCAGACGTCGTCTCAGTGAGCAACATTTTTGTGTTAAAACAGTCAAGTAATTTGTGTGAGATAAACAAAATATAGTTTCAGCTAAAAGCACAACAGCATTTAACTATAAAGTGTGCAATAGATTCTTGAAGCTTCCATAGTTTCATATATTTTATGCACTGTCATTATTGTTTATCTGTTTTATTTTTGGCTGTGACTCCAATCTGTTTTTAAAAGTAGACCGAAGGCCTCCTCATATATTGTGTCTAAAGTCAAAACAGGAAGTGCAGCTTCAGCATATCCTGTTCTGTTGTAATAACTGCACATTGCATTCTCTCCAAGCCTCTATACACACAATCAAATACAATAGTAGAATAACTTCATACAGAAATGGTTATATTCACACTGATTTGATTAATTTGTTTGATACAAATCTAATACAAAAGAAACTTAGTTACGTTGATCTCTTGAGATACAGACAATATATATTTAGCACCTTTGTATATTGTTATTTGATCAATAAATGGTGATGGACAAAGTAGACTAATAGTGTAATCTATTAACTACACATAAATACCCGACTTAAACGAAGTACCAGATATGAGTGTCATGCCATAAAATAGTTTTAATACAACTGACTTTGTATTTAATGTCAATTTAATAACAATATTGTACGTTACTAATTATAACACTTTCATTTTACAAAGAGCAAAGAACATTTACATTATTAAATAACATTTTAATTCAGTCTAGCCCAGTTCTCAAACTTTTTATACCGAGTACCACCTCAGAAAACATTTAGCTCTCCATCTACCACCATAATGACCAACATTAAAATACAGTAGCGTAGTAGGCCTAACTATTCAGATACAGCTCTGCACAGTTCAAAAAGAGACATATATTTATTGTTGTCAGCCACTTTAACATTGTAAATACACATTTTGAACATTGGCACTGCACAGTGCTTACAAAGAGGTAAATAAAAACGTAAAAAATATTAAATGAAAATGTGTTGTACCTAACTGTACTGTACTTAAATGTAAACACTCAAATAAAGATTCAGTTTCAATGTATTGTGTTTTAACATGAGTTTATATTTAATTCAGTGATTCCTGAGTATCACTAATGGTACTCGAACCACTGGTTTTGCCAAAGTTCAGGCGCTCTTAAAAACTCCCATTAAAACCACTGAAGCTGTTTACTCAGTGAATCAATATCTTACTTACATTCATCCGCTCATCTGCACTCTGTTGTTTCTGATGAGAGAGAGTTCGCCAGTGAACAGAACAGCGTGTTTCAGCGATGACTCGTCTGAACGTCTCTGATTGGTCGTTGCATTCATAAGCTCAACAGAATCATGTGTGATTGGTTATAATGCAGCGCTGTAGCGCCAGTCAGCGAATGCAGACTTGAATTTAGCAGCTGATGCTGTGCCGCACGATCTAATCATTTGTTTCAAATCTAAAAATATTATTCTGCTATTTTTGTCTTTTGGACGCTGCATTCAAAATCCACTTTGCTCAGAAAGCATCATTCCCTCCTCTGTCTTTCCTTCACATTTGTTCCTTCACTCCCACTTCAATCCCATTCTTTCCTTCACTCAGAATCTCAGAATGATTATATAAATATAAAATATTAATATCAATTATAAATGTCTGTGCCAATGCAAGTGAATGAACAGTCATGTTTGGTATAATTTAAAATGTCTCAGTGTGACTGGTCTCAATCTTACAAGAAGTAGTCTAAAATATAATGGATCCTAAGAGTTTAGAGGTGATTAGTTTGCTGTTGTAATCTGTGTCTTTCATGCAAATTACCATCTGCCCCCAAAAGGTGTAAAACTCAACATCTCGGTCTTAATCAATGCAAATTCCAATTGTTAGTTTCTGTCTCCATTTGGAGGATGTTTGTCTCGGTCTGAGTAGCTTAAAGAAAATGCTGCATATACTCATATTTCATCTTTCTGAACTCAGATATGCCTAGTTTTATCTTTGAGAATTTGATGTCTTGTTTTGTCATTGAACTTTTGATATCTTTGAATTTAGAAGTATAATACATGTTTACCTGACTGATAATAAGATGTTACATTTGATTTTGTTCTGACTCACCCTGAGATTATTGATTCAAACTGTGCTTATAGATAATAATCAGATGTCTAGATAAATTATCCTATGAATGATCAATAATAACTGGCATGGTAACCTAAATTTGAGGTCTTAATAAGATGGAGTCTGATAACAATTAGATAAAATATGTTTTTCATTTCAGTATGAAAACAGAAATCTCATAATCTTGCAGTTTGTCTCAGCACGTTAACACACAATGAAATGTGCTTAATGTGCCAATTCACAAAAGACCTCAGACATCATCATCACGAATGAGGAGAAAACTGAACTATTTGTATGAGACAAAGAGGCTTTTATCATCTGCACATTCACTCCATTTAACTGTGATCAGTGTGATAAATCCTTTAATTCACCATCAAATCTACATCTAAATAAAACATTCATGCAGGTAAAACGCCTCATGGGTGCTCTTTTTGTGTTTTTCAGGACTGGACACGTATAAACAGCATCAGAAAATATGATATCTGCCTCTGTGTAATAACACAAATAAATGACTAGGTCTTGAGTGACTAGGAGACATTGATGCAATCTGCTTAATCATTTACATTTATTAATTTGGGATATGCGTTTGTCCAAAGCAACTTGCAAATGAGGAATACAACAAGCCACAAGCATGTATAGTGTTCAAGAAATGATCCTCATTCATTTATAAATGACCAGGAATATCCAGAAGGTGGCAGTAAACACTTCAGAGGTTTCCATTTGAATCCACAAAAACAAACAGAGAGAATCTCAACACAGATGTTTACTTCTTTGAAAAGTCCACATGTACTTTGTTTAACCTTGTTTCTAGCGTGTAAAGAGTTGATGAGTATTTTCGCTGAATGCTAACATCTTAAGTCTGGATGTTAGCACACATGATTGTTCCCGATTCACATGAACCAGCTTGAGAGGTGAGGTGATCATTTACACTTTCTATTTATTTAGTCATTTAGCAGATGCTTTTATCCAAAGCGACTTACAAATGAGGACGTTATAGAAGCAATCAAAACCAACAAAAGAGCAACAACATGCAAGTGCTACAAGTCCTGGTTAGCCTAAAGAAAATGAGTATATAAAATATAGAAAAAAGATACTTAGTGTTAGTTTTACAAGAAAAGATAGCAGTTAGAGAATAAATATGCTATTGCTAGAGGGTCAAATGTGTGTGTGTTTTTTATTCTGTGCAGTTTTTAATATTGTGGGTTTTGTAATATTTTGAGGTTAATATCTAATATAAAAAAATATTGTACATGTCTGCCTTATGGACATCACCTTGACGTAGTCACCACTAATAAGCTACTCCTAAATATAATGCATAAACTTTAATTTTCTGTGAAGCTGCTTTTGTAGGAAAAGCAACATAGGCCTACAAATAAACATGAATCGAATTAAGTTATTTAGTCATTAACTTGATTATGTTTAACCTTTCTGGAGATTACCTTGTATATGAAATATGTTTTCGTTATTAAATTTTAGTTTAGTTTAAGTGTTAATTGAAGAATTTACTTGTTTCATCCTTATTTTGAACACTAGAGCTACTATCATATAGAGCTGTTTTATATGCAAATAATATTCAACCATGTCAAAATATTCAGTATTTCTAACAGCAAATACATATGTTCATTTAGTTTAAGTGTAATAAAAGTAATACATTGAGTTGCACTAATTTGAAGGCATCTGTCCACATGTGACGCAAGCCCCTCCCACACTGAGATGAGCACGGTCCACACACTTTGACGTCTCTGAGCTGATACAAACTTGGGAAATATTCACATCATCCCAGAGAAGGACAAACTCCAGGTGCAGCTGCTGAAATCTGTGACTGTTAAAGAGGAGATTGAAGACATGAGTGATCCAGAACCACCCAGAATAAAACACAAAGATGCTGACGAACAAACAGGTTGGTGTTCATTTTTGAGTCTTCATTATTGACCTCTGACGTTCATCTGAATTTTTGTGTTTCTCATTTTTTATCTATTTTTAACTTTTTCAATTAGACCTGATGAAAGTGACAGAGCAAAGACAAGAACTGAGTGAATTGGAGGAGAAACACTGTGACATAAAAACTCATAAAAGAGTAAAAGCCAAAAAGCGTGGCAAAGATTCATCAAATCTGAAAACACACCTGAAGGACCATATAAATGAGAGAGCTCCCTCGTGTTCTGTCCGTGGAAAGAGTCGCTCATTGATGGAAAATAGTAAAAAGCGCCATAATGATGTCAAAGATCACGTGTGTCGTGAGTGTGGGAAGAGCTTCGCTAACGTTTACGGTTTGAAAATGCACAAAATGATTCATACTGGAGAAAAACCTCACAAGTGCTCATATTGTGACATGAGATTCACTCAGTCTGGAACCATGAGAATACATGAGCGAGTTCATACTGGAGAGAAGCCGTATCACTGTACTCAGTGTGGAGAGAGTTTCAGATATAGAACTTATTTAAATTATCATCTGCTCGTTCACTCCGGAGTAAAGCCGTTCACCTGTGATCAGTGTGGTACAGATTTGAAATCATCATTAAATCTAAAAAATCACATGAAAATTCATACAAATGTGAGACCGTATGCATGTTCATTTTGTGAAAAGTGTTTTGCCCGGCTGGATAATTGTAAACGGCACCAGAAAATACACACCGGTGAGAAAGATCATGTGTGTTGTGAGTGTGGGAAGGGCTTTACTACAGCTGATCATCTGAAGCAGCACCAAATAATTCATTCTGGAGAAAAACCTTACAAGTGCTCATATTGTGACAAGAGTTTCAATCAGTCAGGAAACCTGAAAAAGCATGAGCGAGTTCACACTGGAGAGAAGCCGTACTACTGCCCTCCATGTGAGAAGAGCTTCAGATTTTTAAAAGGCCTTGAAAGGCACATCAAAACATGTCCTAATTTGTCAAAGTGAGCAACATTTTCATGTTAGAACAGTAAATAGTGTTAGATAAACAAAAAGAGTTTCTCTCAAAAGTTAGTGTTTTTTTGTTTAATTTAGAGAATTTTGACTTGTTCTTAGTCTGATTAAGGCACTACGGTGTGTAGGATGTTAGAGCGAATCAGACAGCTATAATATGAGCAGAACTGAGCAAAAGCAGAAGAATTACAGGAGGACCCAAAGACAACATGGAAGACCGTAAATCAGTTATCCTACTGCCAACAAGTCTGGAGCGACATACCCGCTATCTCCTTCACAGAAGAAGATTGTTACATTTAAATGGATAATTAATGGCCGAAGAGATGACACATCAGAGGAAAGCCATGGGTTCCCCCCCGAGGACAGAGAGCAGAGACCTTTTGACCTTCTTCACAAAACAGAACCGAACTCTCAGAACCGCTTGAAGAATGGCTGCCCTAACATATCAAAACTGCATAAGATCATCCCACTTATCTTCATTCCAGTGCATAATGCCACATCGTCTCTGTAACCCAATCGTTTGACTATCCTGTTTTAATCACTTGTTGTTTATGTGCAGTGTTTTCTCCGTTCTGTCACCGATGGAGTTTGGTTCCTTGCCGCTGTCGCCTCTGGCTTGCTTAGTTGGGGACACTTCATTTCCAGCATATTCCAGATATTATTTAAACTGAACTGAAAATTGACTGTTAAATCTTGTCATTTTACATTGACACAATTTTCCTATTTTGATACTTTGCAGTGCTTTGTTACAATTTGTATTATTAAAAGCGCTATATAAATAAAGGTGACTTGACTCGAAGTTGGCAAAAAAATAACAAATGAATAATAATTCAGATGTGTGGAAAACTCCTCCAACATATAGAGTATGTAATGATTGATTTCTATAAATGCTTGTGATGAGTGGGCCGGGGCCGAGAGCCGTGGGAACGGAGCGAGTTAATTATACAAATCCAGAAGCCAAATGAATTCAATACATTGTTTATATTAATTGAGTTTAAAGGTGAATATGTCTGAAAGTTTGTGTAACTGTACTATGATAAAAAAAGATCACAATGCTGAAAAAGCAGTAACCTATAGTCCAGCCATCCTCAAATCTGTCCCACTCCTGCAGAGTTTAGCTCTAACCCTAATCAAACACACCTGAGCATGCTAATCAGCGTCTTCAAGATCATTAGACAATCACAGGTGAGTTTGATCAGGGTTGGAGCTACACTGCAGCAGATTGGCCCTCCAGGGAAAGATTTGAGGAACCCTGCTTTAGGCTAACAAGGTTTGATTTGAAATCGAAATGAGCGATTTTGCTTTAAGACCCAAAGGACTATTTGTAATAAAGATTTAAATGTAAAAGGCACGACAGCAGACTGATTCTGTCAGTGGTAAGTTTTAATTTAAAATATTTGTAATAGCCTAACACAATGTAGGCTAGGCCTATATGCTGTGTGTAAATGTGTTTTCACTTGCTTGAGTAACTTAATGTAAATCTATAGCCAAATGCGTTTGTGTTGTTTATATTGAGTTTAAATGAGAACATGTCTATGAAAGATTGTGCAACTTACTGTGATAAAAAAGGATCACAATGCTGAAACCGTAGCCTGCTTTCAGTACAGGCTAACACCGTTTGGATTTGAAATTACAATAATGGATAAATGCTGTGTTTGTGGTAAACAGCCGCGGATCAGGAGCGGACTGCAAACGCGTCTTGACTCCTCTGTGAAAGCACAGCTGCAGCGTCCCTACTAGTGAAACTTTTTAAGTTCATTTTCCTCACGAACAGTGCTGTTTACCTCGCTTCGCTTGTGAGAAATGTCATGTACTTTTAAGTTGCTAAACCATTTGCTGACAAAGTCGTCAGAGCAGTGCTAACAACATTAGCATGTGTGTAAACTGTGTCTGAGTGAGAGCGGGAGAAATAGAGTATGTGCTTTACGTACATAATAAAACAAAATTTTGTGGTAAAACATGGAAATTATCTGGCGTTTTTATCCCATTGCTTACTATATTTATGTATTTGGCGGTTTTGGTTGTATTGCTTTTGTAAGACCTTCTAAAAAATAACTGAAATCATTTGGCGAATTGATTCGGAACTGTTGTGGTTGAGAGTTGCCTGGAACTACTTTCGCTGTGCATTTCCCTGAACGTTCGCCAATCAGGTTCAAGCATTCAACTTGAAGTGGTGTAAGCTATAATAGGCGCGTTTGACTTTAGCGGCAATGGTCAGTGTATGACATCAAAGTACCGCGAGAGCGATAAGAGAGCAGATGAATCATGCTTTCCAATGGCTCTCGCGGTATTTAAAGTCAAACGCGCCTACTAATATACAACTTTCTGACAGCAAATGCATGTCAACTTGGGTTCAGTGAGTGTAATATTAATTATAATGTCACCAAGTGGAAGAGCGATATTACACACCAAACTGTACGCTGGACTTAACCAATAGGCGAGGTAAGCGGCTGCTTGGGGCCCCGCAGAATCAGAGGCCCCCGTCTGATATTCGCGAAACATAATTGGCAAATGCACCAGTTTGTGTTATGGAGAGTGTCAAATGTTCACTCAAGACGGCGAGTTTTTGTCAGGTGTGGAGTTCTGCAAGCCTGTGAATCCTCTCATTTATAACACTGTGTAGATAAGATGTAAATAAGAGATGCATTCAATTCAAGATTATTTATATAGCGCTTTTCACAATACAATCGTTTCAAAGCAGCTTTACAGGAAATTAAGTTTCTACAATACATTTGTATATTGCAGTAACTTTGTTTGACAGAATTTGGTTAATTCTGTATATTGTCTGAGGGGTTGGCATCATCTCTTCTCAGGTGTTCGGTCATCTCAGATCATTTAAGGGTTGGATCCAGACTGAAGCTTGTGTAATTAGTTACCACGGGATGTTAATCCACAAACAGAGAAACTAATAGAGACATAATTAGAGTAACTGTTGTTCCATCCAAGCAAAAATAATTTGTTCAACCCAAGCTAAAGCATAATAATGTGCGTTTGATCCGATATAACTGCAGTACAAGATTATGAGATGCTTTATATGAATACTTGGCTAAAGAGATGTGTCTTTAATCCAGATTTCAAGTGTCTTTAATTAGATTTAAACCGAGTGTGTCTGAACCCCGAACATTATTAGGAAGGCTATTCCAGAGTTCGGGAGCCAAATATGAAAAAGGCTCTGTGACAGTCTCAGAAAAGATTTATCCACCCCAGTAAAGAAATTGTTTCAAGTCATAATTTTATTTGTCTTGATGTTTCAAAATGACTCTCTTGTGTGCATTTGCTAGGCGTGCCAGGCTAGCGCAAATTAACTAGAAACTAAAAACGTGTATGAATGCAATGCTATTTGAAAGTCTGTATTTGACATCTGGAACATCTTGACTTGAGAGATTCGTTTGGAAAAGGAGAGAAGACTTTCTTCACCACTAGCAGAGGAGAAACTCCAGGTGTAGCGGCTGAAACCTGATGGAGTTTGTTTAAGATGAGATTGAAGACACGAGTGATCCAGAACCATCCTGCATGAATCATGAAGATACTGAAGAACAAACAGGTTGGTGTCCATTTATGATTTTTCATTACTGACTGCTGAAAAACATCAAGTTAACAAAGCTTCTATAAGTATGATATATAATAGAGGAAATGCAACTCCTTAATCTGATCTCTTGTTGTTTTCTGCTCATTAGGGTTCGGTTGAATTGTCACATTTGTCCTTCTTGAACTAATTCGAACTTATTATATTTATTTTAGACCAGAAAGAAGTGAAAGAGCAAAGACAAGAGCTGACTGAAGGGGAGGAGGAACACCGTGACTTCAGAACTCAAACATTAAGAAACAAAACGCTGCTCACCTGCTCACTTTCAGCTGATTGTTCATTGATGGAAAATTGTAAACGGCACCAGAAAACACACAATGAAGTGAAAGATCATGTGTGTTGTGAGTGTGGGAAGAGCTTTACTACAGCTGTCAATCTGAAACGGCACCAAAGTATTCATTCTGGAGAAAAACCTTACAAGTGCTCATATTGTGAGAAGAGTTTCACTCAGTCTGGAAACCTGAAGTCTCACGAGCAAGTTCATACCGGAGAGAAGACGTACTACTGCCCTCCATGTGAGAAGAGTTTTAGACGTTTAATAAGCCTTAAAAATCACTTGAAAAAAATGTCACATTGAGCAAAATGTTCATGTTAAAACATTTGAGTAAGCTTAGTGAGATAAACAAAAGCGCAGCATGTAGTTTGATTCTGTGACTTTTGACTTGTTTGCAGTCTGAATTGGTTTTGGTTGTATTGCTTTTGTAAGTGTATCGGAGTTAAAAAGAACATTAATTCTAATGATACTCATAAATCAAATTGTATATTAGTGCCCCCTAGTGGTTAATGCATTGTAGACATTCATTTATTTTGTCCTTGCGCGCCTACCGTAGTTCAGTAGAGAGGCTGACACTGCTGCGGGTAAGCGTGATTCTCTTCTGTTTATGGTGTTTACAAAAAGTGATAAAACTGTTTAATTTGAGCTTTTCAGATGTACGCCTTTGTAGTGATACTATCAACAAATGTTTAGTGAGTTTGATGGATGGAAACGTATATCTTTGTGCTTCGTGTCATGTGCGGTGAAATTAACGTGCTTCTGTTTAACGTTAGGTAACTTAGCATCAGATGGCTAACGCCGGTTTCACACTGCAAGCGTAAGCAGGGCGTAAGCAGCGCGTATTTTTCTCGGCGCCCATGTTAACGCCGGTTTCACACTGCAAGCGTAAGCAGCGCGTGAGCGGCGCAGAAGCGGTGTGTACGCAGAGCAGGAGCAGCGCGCGCCCATTGTCCTTTCACACCGGTAGCGTTTGCAGCGCGCGGCAGAACAGCGTCTTCTGTACAGAATGGGCAAATTCGAATCTAATTTTAAACACAATTGGTCTTGATTTATTATTAGAATAGTTTATATTACTGTATTTGTTTTATTTACACTGTACATGTGCAGTGTGAAACCGGCGTAACGGATGAGAGCGTTCTCACAGCACGCAGGAGCGGCGCGGCAGCGCGTAGCAGGAGCAGAGCAGGAGCGGCAGTGCCGCGATCGTTTCGGCGCCGAGTCTATTTTTGCTGCGCTGCTTACGCTCAATTAAAGTGACAGGACATTATTTATGATCGACACTCAAAAAAAAACATATTTAAAGTTTGTAAATGGGATGTAATGTATTTTAAACAGTTACCATGAAGTTCAACAATTTCGTAGCAAGTTGTAATATATATTGTGTAGTTTATAGGCCTATATGTTGGCATAGAAGCAGATGTCATGCTGACAACAGGCATCATCAACAAACGCACGTGACAGCGCCCGGTGTAGCCAGACGGGGGTCTTCAGAGTACACCTGGAAGATGACCTAATGGACGACACTCGTCTCATCGTAGAAGTGGAAAAACTAAATGCTATTTATGACCCAAAAAATTTAATGTATAAGGACTTACAAGCCAAAGAAAAGGCATGGGATGCAGTGGATTGATCATTTGATAATACACGAAGTGACAAACGAATAAATACATATTCAAATACGTTACATAAATATTACACATGTAGCTACACCAAATAAGTCTATGATGTGGGTGACTTGTTTGAAAGTGTGTTTTTCGTGTGTTTGCTAATATCCCTATTAAAACGTTTACACAGTGTTATTAAAGACATTTACGATGCATGTTGAAGATGTTAGCTTGGAGATTGCTTGTAAATCTGCTGTTTATGAGTATGTTTATCAGATATTGCTTCATTATTAAATAAGCGTTTGTCAGCAGGCATTATGAAGAGGTTTGCTAATAAATGTTGAATAAAGATGCAAAATATGTCAACATTGTAGATGTAATCTTTTGACCAAAACTTCAAAAGCATGTCATTCTCCTATAAATCATGTTTTTTTTTTTTTTACAAAGGACTAGTCATTTTGCGTTGGCAGATGGTACGTCATTTTTAATGGGTGTTTTTTTTATTGAAAGACAAAAAGTACAATCTGTCCAATCAGTACAACTTTTTACAATCTGTAAATAACAATCAATACAAACAAACATAAAGAACAGCATCTTACAGTATATATGTGCAAAAATAAACTTCTGGTTACAAGTACAAACCTTTAAAATATTGATCATATTTAATATAAACACAATGTATAAAATAACTATAACATTTCTGCTATGGTCAGTTATTGTTTTTTGCTGTTCCATTGCCTGGGGGCACCTAAAATCTACGTCGTATCCTTCTTCGTAATCTCCGTAGTAACAAATACAGCGCAATTGCCTTCTATCCAGTGGTGTAGTCTAGTTTTTTGTAGTGAGTATACTGTGATTTTTTTTTTTTTCTTCCCAGCCTCATACTCATCCGCACCAGAGCAGCCTCTCATACCACCACACTCGCTAAACAAGGCTCTACGCTTACTACTATTTTTAGGAGCACTTGTGCTGCTAATTAAAAAAATAATAATTTGGGTCACAGTAAAAAAAAATCAGGAGCACCTTCTCCTCAATAACAAAAATGTGCCTTCCCATTACCCACTCCTCAAAGTGATTTACAAGGAAATTTTTATCTAACTTTATTTGAAGTGTTACCTTTCATGTCAAATTTCAAAAGTGGATTTAATAAGATGTTTTTCAACATTTCTAATTAAAACAATGCAATAAGAGGAATAGGTTACAGATCAAATAAAAGCATTATTAATTAAATACATTTGCACTACAGAAGAGGCACAGAAGAACACGAAAGTGGCTTGTAGGTATTTACAAAGATTTAATGAGGCTCAGAGGTGGCATGTGTGCATTTAACTTCATACGTTCATGTTGAGATTAATGTTTTAAATATAAAATTTTTAATATAGAAATATTCAATTATTTAAATAACTGAAATTATACTTTAAAAATGAAACTAAGACTGCCGATAGGTGGCGGCAATTACTGATTTTATCACTGAATCATTCACTCAATTGACTCGTTCGATTCATTCAGGAACAAAGCGGGTCCCTGCATCCCAATGTGCATACTATCGACCCTATCTGCTCCAAATGGTATTGAAAATGACTAATATCACATTTAGGATGGATAGTATGCACATTGGAACTCAGGCAGTGACTATCTTTACGAATGAGTAATTGCATTGACTCACTAGATTCATTTAAGTGCAGATTCATTCATAAACGAAACAATGTTGTGTTTGAATGGTGATGTGCAGCGGCTCAGTTGTGAGTTTATTTGAAACTATTTTAGTTGACGAAATAGAGCAAAGTCATGCAATACTGTTATAGTCAGATGATGTATATCACTAAATATTAACTTTTTGTTTATTGAAATAACTCATTGTTCTTATATGCCGTTAAGTTAATGACAACGTATACTCTACCACGCAAAGGGGGAATGGCGCATGTTTACCAGTTAACATTACGATAGCATCGGCCTCGTTTTCTGTACCGCGTAGGATAGTATCAGCCAGGGCCGTGCAGAGACCTTTGGAGGGGCAGGTGCTCAAAATATAAAAGGGGCACATGAAACAAGGCTTTAAATAGGGCTGTGCCAAAAATATCATAACAGCAATGTATAGTGATGCATTCCTTGCTGATACGCGTATTGATGCGGATGCTGTAAATACTGTAACAATAAAAGTAAAAGTATGAATAGATTTTAGTCAAATGACATTAAAATACCAGACCCTTCCACCCCCATGAAACTTTTCTCCCTCAAATAGCACGAACGAAGTGAACACATGCACCTTTGTTTATGGTGCTGCTGCTGTGTATAACATTAGAAGTGGCGTTTGCTGCAGGCTAAACACAGAGATTTAAACAAAAGCTGTGCAATGCATGTTCTCTTCACGGTGTTCTTGTAAAATAATAATAATGATAAGTAAACAAGCATACCACTCCGCTGAGAACCCCACTTACTTAAGCTGCAACCGTAGCGCGGACGATATTGAAGCGGTGCCTGAGCGCGAGGGATCGTTCGGATGAGGTCGTCAGGTGAAAGGTTATCATGTGGGTGATTTTATTTACGGTTAAATTATTAATCATTAATTTTACTAATAGTTAGATTGGGCAGGCCTTCACAGAAGGGTGTTTAAAAAAAAATAAAAAAAAATTGCCTTTGACAAAAGGGCACTTTGGGCAAAGGGGCAGGTGCTCAAGCACCCTCCGCCCCCCCCCTGCACATGTTCCTGTCATCTGTTTGCAGCAGCAGCTTCAGGGACAGGCTGCTTATGAAAACACTGAAAGGGGGTAGTTCGTTTCATATCTCATTTATTAGTTAATTAAAGCTTAGCAATAATCGTCAACAGAAATACGGCGTGATTATCAGAAAGACGGTGCTTCGCAACACAGACTGGGTGAATTTATGAATGAACTTGTGAAAGGTCTGTCACAAAACGATGTTGTTACGTATCCGCATGCTTTTTTAAGTGGGTATACGCAAATCCTTGTCCTTCCCTAGTGGGTATACGGCGTATACCTGCGTATCATGTAGACTACACCACTGCTTCTATCTACAATACGTACTGCACATAAACACAGATGCACATGTACAGTGTAAATAAAACAAATACAGTAATATAAACTATTCTAATAATAAATCAAGACCAATTGTATTTCAAATTAGATTCGAATTTGCCCATTCTGTACAGAAGACGCTGTTCAGCTGGCGCTGCAAACGCTGCCGGTGTGAAAGGGCAATGGGCGCGCGCTGCTCCTGCTCTGCTTACGCACCGCTTCTGCGCCGCTCACGCTTGCAGTGTGAAACGGGCGTGAAACTGCTGCGGTGATTTATGTCTGCAGTGTTTTCACCCTGTTTAATAGTACATTTTGATATAGTCCTCATACACAATTAATATTGCTGCGGAGAATAAAAGAAAGAACAACCAGAGTCGTGTGTGCGTCGTCCATTCAAAGTTTGTGACGGATGCGTTGAGGCCACATTGGGGATAACAACCGTTACATAACTGAAATCATTTTGCGAATATCTGCCAAAGTTCAGATTTTTCAACTCGCGCCATTCGCGCGAATAGCGCCGCAGGATTGTCTTTCGCGTGTTTGCATTGACTTAACATGTAAATCATTCGCGTCTGGTGTGAACACACCTTGACGCGCCAATAGCGCGAGTTGAAAAATCTGAATTTTGGCGGATATTCGCGCCGCGTTAACCAATCAGGAGCTTGCTCTAGCGGTGACGTCATTGCGAGTGGAGGCAGAAAATCCGAAACAATGGAGGACAAAGTAATTGTGGTTGTATGTGGGTACCCGGAGCTGTATATACATCTTCGTACTTTTACAAAAACATGAATACATTTTGCAACGAGACTGGAGCTGCCTGCAGAAGCCCCTCCCATGACGCTTATTCGCGTCTGTTGTGTAGTGAATTTCTGGCACGAATGAAGTGAGTAAACTCAAAATGTTCAAGCGTCCAACTTCACGCGATTTATTCGCGTCATTCGCGTCTGGTGTGAACGCACCTTGAGAACAGATATATTCACCCCAGTAAAGAAATTGTTTAAAGTCATAATTTTATTTGTCTTGATGTTTCAATATGACTCTCTTGTGTGCATTTCCTATGCGTGCCAGACCAGCGCAAATTATAAATGCAAATTAACTAGAAACTAAAAACGTGTATGAATGCAATGACTCGAGATTTTCGCTTAATAGATTAGCTACGTTTTCGATTTATTTCTCAGCAAATCCTATCGTATGCCTTAAGAACACTTGGAATACGGAACGAATTGCATGGGATGTTTTATGACATTTTAAAATGTACTTTTTGTTTTTACAATTTATTAAATTGACAAGTGAAATAATATTAATTTTTTTTGTATGCCTTTTGTGATCTGAAAAAAAAGGTAGCTTAATATGGCTTTAGAATATCATCCGGTTGAGTAATTATTTAGGCTACTTAAGTTTTGAAGGGGTAATAGTTGTAATAAATAATAGTTATAGCTATAATGAGAGTGAGCTAGCGAGCAAAATAAGGGTTAGGCTAAAAGAGCATATAGTTATTATTGTGTTGGGGGGCCCAAATCACTAAGTCCGCCCCTGACTGGCTATACAGGTTGGAACTGCAAGTGTGTATTTTTTGTGTATTTGAAAGTCTGTATTTGACATCTGGACCATCTTGAATTGAGAGATTTATTTTGGAAAAGGAGAGATGACCTTCTTCAAGAGAAGACTTTCTTCACCACTAGCAGAGGAGAAACTCCAGGTGTAGCGGCTGAAACCTGATGGAGTTTGTTTAAGATGAGATTGAAGACATGAGTGATCCAGAACCATCCTGCATGAATCATGAAGATACTGAAGAACAAACAGGTTAGTGTCCATTTATGATTTTTCATTACTGACTGCTGAAAAACATCAAGTTAACAAAGCTTCTATAAGTATGATATATAATAGAGGAAATGCAACTCCTTAATCTGATCTCTTGTTGTTTTCTGCTAATTAGGGTTCGGTTGAATTGTCACATTTGTCCTTCTTGAACGAATTCTAACTTATTATATTTATTTTAGACCAGAAAGAAGTGAAAGAGCGAAGACAAGAGCTGACTGAAGGGGAGGAGGAGGAACACCGTGACTTCAGAACTCAAACATTAAGAAACAAAACGCTGCTCACCTGCTCACTTTCAGCTGATTGTTCATTGATGGAAAATTGTAAACGGCACCAGAAAATCCACAATGAAGTGAAAGCTCATGTGTGTCGTGAGTGTGGGAAGAGCTTCGCTAGAGCTCATAGTCTACAACAGCACCAAAGGATTCATACTGGAGAAAAACCTTACAAGTGCTCATATTGTGACAAAAGTTTCACTCAGTCTGGAAACCTGAGAGAACACGAGCGAGTTCATACTGGAGAGAAGCCGTATCACTGTACTCAGTGTGGAAAGAGTTTCAGGTGTAAAAATGTTCTCGACTGTCACCTGCTCGTTCACTCCGGAGTAAAGCCGTTCACCTGTGATCAGTGTGGTACAGATTTTAAATCATCATCAAATCTAAAAAATCACATGAAAATTCATACAAATGAGAGGCCTTTTGCATGTTTATTTTGTGGAAAGACTTTTGCTCGGCTGGCTCATTGTAAACGGCACCAGAAAACACACACCAGTGAGAAAGATCACGTGTGTTGTGAGTGTGGGAAGAGCTTTATTAGAGCTGACAATCTGAAACAGCACCAAATACTTCATTCTGAAGAAAAACCGTACAAGTGCTCTTATTGTGACAAGAGTTTCGCTCAGTCAGGATCCCTGAAAGAACACGAGCAGCTTCACACTGGAGAGAAGCCGTACTACTGCCCTCCCTGTGAGAAGAGCTTTAGACGTTTAAAAAACCTTGAAAGTCACATGAAAAAATGTCCTAATTTGTCACAGTGAGCGACATTTTATGATAAAACTGACAAAATATGGAGCTCCACCCAAAAGCACAACACTATAGTTTCATGTTGTGAACTTGATTTCACGGTCTGATTAGGGAACTATAGAATGATGCTTGAAGCTTCACCAAGATAATAATTCATACAGTGTAAAATATGTCATCTTTCCTCCTGGGTAATTAATTTGCTAAATGTGTCGGGATTTAATGTGTGTTGATCAGGTCTTGCTTGAAAAAGCCACATTTGTGTCATTTACTATAATGTGTTCTGTTTGTACATGAGTTAGAAAATATTAAACAATAAAAACACTGATTTTTCCCCCAAAAAATGTTCATCGTTTACAAATGGTTTAAGATTTCCATTAAAACTGCTGCATTATGTTGAAAGACAATCATTGGTGTATCATTTGATTTTAATGACAAAAATTACTAAACATGCACCATCCGAGTCACTACATTCTTTTGTTTAATTATATTTAACTTCTACACACACATTTTTCATTTCAGTATAAAATAAATATCTTCGTGCATAACCCTGTTGACTGACACACAATGAAATGTGTTAATGTGCCAATTCACAGAAGATCTCAGGCATAATTGTAATAAATGAAGTCAGTCAACTATTTGGATGAGACAAAGAGGCTTTTTTATATTTAAATCTGTAATCACAAGGTTTAGTGGCTGTGAAAGAATGACTGTAAGAGGTGAAAATATCTCCTCATGAAATCAAAGTCCAGGAACTCTCACAAAAACAGATGCCATTCAACAAAACAATGCACTTTCTAATCTGAGATAAACAACTGTCCTTTCACCCTCCCTTAAGTCCCACTCCTTCCCTCCTGGGCAGATGGCTCTGGTCGTTAAGTGTCAAGACCCCAAGTTACTGTACTTACAATGCCTTTACTATATCTTAAGATTTCATGATAGTAAACCCTTCATGTTTAGTTTCATTGTGAAGGTCTCCTTGTGGTTGGTAAAATGTTCTCAATTTTACAGCAGGCACTTATATCATGAGGAAGATTGAAAACTTAAAAAATAATTGTGTTCTGCTGATGAGGGGTGTCTCGCTCGGTATTTTGGTTTTCCTTTCTATACCCAGGTATGACCTATATTGTTTATAGGCATAGAAGAACTATCTTTCGCCGTTGGGTCCACCAGCAGGAGGGGGCACCAATGAGCGCATACACTGGCACTATATTTCCACAGGGTCTGGCTGCAGACATGTACTTGCTTTTTCAGACTTGCACTCTCAGGCTCATGCACTTCTGCAAGTGACGTCACTTACAGTCTTTTTATATGTCATTTTTGTATTAATATTTTTTATTGAATCTCTCAACATTTGACGTTTTACAACATTTACTGCGACGTCACTTGCAATCCACGCTTAACGAGAGACTTTGCGAATTGTGTTCATATTCTGCTGGTCTGTGACCGCGCATTTGTGGGTCTTGCCTTTTTTTCTTACAGATGACTTGCAGGACACTGTATCTTATGATATTAAATTAGTTTTATACTACGAGGCCGTTGAATGCTTGAATCTGATTGGCTGATGAATGTTCTGAAGTGTGCAATTGTTTTCAGGGAAGCGCACATAGTTCCAGGTAGCTCTCTTGACCGCATTACATCACCATATCACTTCGCAAAATGATTTCTGTTATTTCAAAGGTCTTACAACAGAAAAATAACCAAAACCCACAACGACACTGGCCAAACAAATAAATACAGTAAACAAAAGAATATAATCAACAGATCTTGCCAAGGTTTTTGCCACAAAATTAAATTTTATGAAGTACGGAAAGCACATAGCCTACTCTCTCTCTTTCCCGCACTCGGTCTCTCCCTCACAGACACACATAGTTTGCACACACCTTAACATAAGCGCTAATGTAGTTAGCATTACTCTGACGATTTTATTAGTAACATAGTTTAAGAACTTAAAAATGACATGACTTCTCACAAGTGAGGTAGCAACAATGAAGCTGTTCATGAAAAAAATGAACTTAAAGTCTCACTATAAACATTGCTGCCGATCACTGACTCACAGAGGTAACATGAATCTCTCTCTCTCTCTCATAACTTAGTTCTTAACTGCATTAGTCTGTTATCAACAGCTCAAGTCTCCGTTACGGTTTGAAATGACGTTTTGGACTTAGCAAGGGAGGCGTTAGATGAGATGCAGAAGAAATAATCCTACTCACAATAGCGATTTAAGTAGAAAAAACGGACGAATGCCTTGAAAAATATAATCTGATCGATGTCTTAAAGTGTGGCAGCCATAGTATAAGCGGAATAATTGACTTCGGTCTATTGAATTATTAGAAAAATAATGTAACTCCGCTTCACGTGAGCGTTACCACCTCGGATGTGCATTATCTTTCTAATAATTCAACGGCCCGTCGTCAATTATTCCTTATTTAATTGTTTAACACCACGGCGTCTTGTCTCCATTGGCAACACATATGGTTTGCATGGCTTACACATCTCTGTGCGTAAGGGACAAGGCCGAAGATCTTTTTTGGATGCCCGTGGTCTTCAGGCCCTCAGACGATACTGCATCACTCATCAGCATGATTCAGTTATTAACATTAATAAAAGGGCCCAGGAATACTTCCAGAAACCACTGTCGGTAAACTCAACACGCCGTGCCATCTGCAGATGCCAACTAAAGCTCTATCATGCAAAAAGGAAGCCATATGTGAACATGGTCCAGAAGCGCTGTCGTGTCCAAGGCTCATTATAAATTTACTATTTCAAAGTGGAAAAGTGTTCTATGGTCAGACGACTCCAAATTTGACATTCTTGTTGGAAATCACGGACGCCGTGTCCTCCGGCTGAAGAGGAGGGAGACCTTGGGTGTTATCAGCATTCAGTTCAAAAGCCAGCATCTCTGATGGTATGGGGGTGCACAAGTGCATACGGTGTGGGCAGCTTGCTTGTTTTTGAAGGCACTATGAATGCTGAAAAGTATATAAAGGTTTTAGAGCAACATATGCTCCCCTCCAGATGACGTGCATTTCAGCAGGACAATGCAAAACCACATACTGCAGTTATTACAACAGCATGGCTTTGTAGTAGAAGAGTGCCTGCAGTCCAGATCTTTCACCTATAGAGAACATTTGGTGCATCATTAAACAAAAAATATGTCAAAGACGTAAAATAAAACTTAATTCACAGAGCCGTAGTTCACTAACAAGCTAGGCAATTTAGTCTTCATAATCGAATGCCATTCATCTGCGATAATGACCGCGATATTGCATGTTACGGGTATTGCGTTAAGTGTCACGTGCATGCAATTTTGTAACGGTTTTTGTGGCTTTTCAAATCGATCACATACGGAGAAAGCACAGGGTCATGCTAAACATTAATGAACACTGTGTTTAAGTTACAAAATGTTTGCATATGTGTATTATTTAGATTTACGGTGTTAAAAACTCACTTAGCGTTAAAGATATTAAACACTTTGATCCAAAAAATAAGACTGATTTCTCATCGACTCAGGACAAATTTTATTCATGAAAGGTAAAGTATGAAATTAACCATCTCAAATTGCAATATTCGTATAATGTGTAGAACAGGTTATCAAACAATTCTGAGGACGTTTGTGGACAACGTGCAGCTAATCAGGCTAACTTTGTTGTTGCTATTCTAATTCTCCTATATAAATATATATTTCTGTGAAACAGGAAGCCATGGCTCGATAATGTCATGTTCATAATCACCCTGGAGTGCTCAAAATTGTGAATATAAATGGGAATATACTTCAGATAAATTTTACTCATAAGAATTTCCAGGGGTGACAATAATTGTGTCCAACGTGTATTTGAGAAAAACGTTTATTTCATAATGATATTTCCCCCATTTCAAATTATTATCCAATGAAAAGTTAGATTTTGTAATTTTTTTAATAAAAGATCAAAAGGATTAACAATGCAGATGAATTTTTACCGCCGCCTTTGATCATATTTACCAAGGGTGCCGATGTTTTTGGCCATGACTATATATATATATTTGTGACTTGATTTTTTCCAGGAAGCAACATATCTCCAGCCTCTATCCCAGACCTTCCAGTGGCAACTGGTAAGATTTTGTGCACAATAATAATAACAGTAATCATAAGAAGAAAAAGAATAATAATAATAATAATAATAAAAAAATATCTTTATTTTCAATGTCTTCTCTACTTCCAGCACTCTTGAAAACGTGCAGTGCTTGTTTTTCAGTGCTTGTATGTATTGAAAATCATGATGCATTTGTTTGATTGCTGAGAGCAAGCCCCACTTTAGACAAAATAAAGAACCCTCAAACAGATTTTAATGGTATGATCTTTACAGAGCATTTTTATTTACTCAATCACAATTAATATTAGTATTAAGGATAGTGAAAAGACTTGGTGACAGGACCAGGTTAGCCTTCTGGACAACTTGGCACCACATCCAGGGGTGCACCCTTTTTGGCCCACTTTGGCCATTTGTTTACATCTTCTACGTTTGAAATAGCTATAGCATGCACATCAACATTTCAATCCATTGGCAACTGAAGTCAATCATTATCTTTATTCCAGTATAAATATCATCCATACCACTGCTGGAACAGCACACAGGTGGCATTACCATGTGATATCACAAAGGTATCTAAATAGCCATTAAATAGGAAACAAAGGAGATTTGAACAGACAAAAAAATATTGTATGGTGCCCCTTGACCTAGTTGTCCATATGTTTAATCTGGCTCCATTATTAAAAGGACTCCAAGTCCCTAACTTTACACCCTTTCCCACAGAGAACAGTTTTGCTGTTGTCACCTATCAAAGCTCTGAACAAATTCCAGAAAACCATGAGGTACGTATTTATTTAATTCAATAGTATACCGAGTACCACCTCAGAAAACATTTGGCTCTCCATTTACCACCATAATGTCCAACATTAAAATACAGTAGCGTAGTAGGACATGTGCTTAATGTGCCAATTTACACAAGATCTCAGACATCATCATCATGAATGAGGAGAAAACTGAACTATTTGTATGAGACAAAGAGGCTTTAATCATCTGCACATTCACGCCATTTAACTGTGATCAGTGTGATAAATCCTTTATTTCACCATCAAATCTACATCTAAATAAAACATTCATGCAGGTAAAACGCCTCATGGGTGCTCTTTTTGTGTTTTTCAGGACTGGACACGTATAAACAGCATCAGAAAATATGATATCTGCCTCTGTGTAATAACACAAATAAATGACTAGGTCTTGAGTGACTAGGAGACATTGATGCAATCTGCTTAATCATTTACATTTATGAATTTGGGATATGCTTTTGTCCAAAGCAACTTGCAAATGAGGAATACAACAAGCCACAAGCATGTATAGTGTTCAAGAAATGATCCTCATTCATTTATAAATGACCAGGAATATCCAGAAGGTGGCAGTAAACACTTCAGAGGTTTCCATTTGAATCCACAAAAACAAACAGAGAGAATCTCAACGCAGATGTTTACTTCTTTGAAAAGTCCACATGTACTTTGTTTCACCTTGTTTCTAGCGTGTAAAGAGTTGATGAGTATTTTCGCTGGATGCTTACATCTTAAGTCTGGATGTTAGCACACATGATTGTTCCCGATTCACATGAACCAGCTTGAGAGGTGAGGTGATCATTTACACTTTCTATTTATTTAGTCATTTAGCAGATGCTTTTATCCAAAGCGACTTACAAATGAGGACATTATAGAAGCGATCAAAACCAACAAACGAGCAACAACATGCAAGTGCTATTACAAGTCCTGGTTAGCCTAAAGAAAATGAGTATATAGATTATAGAATATAGAAAAAATATACTTAGTGTTAGTTTTACAAGAAAAGCTAGCAGTTAGAGAATAAATATGCAATTGCTAGAGGGTCAAATGTGTGTGTTTTTTATTCTGTACACAGTTTTTAATATTGTGGGTTTTGTAATATTTTGAGGTTAATATCTAATATAAAAAAATATTGTACATGTCTGCCTTATGGACATCACCATGACGTAGTCACCACTAATAAGCTACTCCTAAATATAATGCATAAACTTTAATTTTCTGTGAAGCTGCTTTTGTAGGAAAAGCAACATAGGCCTACAAATAAACATGAATCGAATTAAGTTATTTAGTCATTAACTTGATTATGTTTAACCTTTCTGGAGATTACCTTGTCTATGAAATGCTTTTATGTTTTCTGTATTAAATTTAAGTTTAGTTTAAGTGTTAATTGAATAATTTTCTTGTTTCATCTTAATTTACAACCCTAGAGCTACTATTATATAGAGCTGTTTTATATGCAAATAATATACAACCGTGTCAAAATATTCAGTATTTCTAACAGCAAATACATATGTTCATTTAGTTTCAGTGTAATGAAAGTAATACATTGAGTAGCACTAATTTGAAGGCATCTGTCCACATGTGACGCAAGCCCCTCCCACACTGAGATGAGCACGGTCCACACACTTTGACGTCTCTGAGCTGATACAAACTTGGGAAATATTCACATCATCCCAGAGAAGGACAAACTCCAGGTGCAGCTGCTGAAATCTGTGACTGTTAAAGAGGAGATTGAAGACATGAGTGATCCAGAACCATCCAGAATAAAACACAAAGATACTGACGAACAAACAGGTTGGTGTTCATTTTTGAGTCTTCATTATTGACCTCTGATGTTCATCTGAATTTTTGCATGTCTCGTTTTTGAACTTTTTCAATTAGACCTGATGAAAGTGACAGAGCAAAGACAAGAACTGAGTGAAGAGGAGGAGAAACACTGTGACATAAAAACTCATAAAAGAGTAAAAGCCAAAAAGCTGCAGACTCAGCGTGGCAAAGATTCATCAAATCTGAAAACACACCTGAAGGACCATATAAATGAGAGAGCTCCCTCATGTTCTTTCCGTGGAAAGAGTCGCTCATTGATGGAAAATAGTAAAGAGCGCCATAATGATGTCAGAGATCACGTGTGTCGTGAGTGTGGGAAGAGCTTCACTAACGTTAGCAGTTTGAAAATGCACAAAATGATTCATTCTGGAGAAAAACCTCACAAGTGCTCATATTGTGACATGAGTTTCACTCAGTCTGGGACCATGAGAATACACGAGCGAGTTCATACTGGAGAGAAGCCGTATCACTGTACTCAGTGTGGAGAGAGTTTCAGATATAGAACTGGTCTCAATTATCATCTGCTCGTTCACTCCGGAGTAAAGCCGTTCACCTGTGATCAGTGTGGTACAGATTTGAAATCATCATTAAATCTAAAAAATCACATGACAATTCATACAAATGAGAGGCCTTTTGCATGTTCATTTTGTGGAAAGACTTTTGCTCGGCTGGATCATTGTAAACGGCACCAGAAAACACACACCGGTGAGAAAGATCATGTGTGTTGTGAGTGTGGGAAGAGCTTTACTAGAGCTGATCATCTGAAGCAGCACCAAATATTTCATTCTGAAGAAAAACCGTACAAGTGCTCATATTGTGACAAGAGTTTCAATCAGTCAGGACACTTGAAATCACACGAGCAAGTTCACACTGGAGAGAAGCCGTACTACTGCCCTCCATGTGAGAAGAGCTTCAGATTTTTAAAAGGCACATGAAAACATGTCCTAATTTGTCAAAGTGAGCAACATTTTCATGTTAGAACAGTAAATAGTGTTAGATAAACAAAATATTGAGTTTCTCTCAAAAGTTAGTGTTTTTTTGTTTAATTTAGAGAATTTTGACTTGTTCTTAGTCTGATTAAGGCACTATGGTGTGTAGGATGTTAGAGCGAATCAGACAGCTATAATATGAGCAGAACTGAGCAAAAGCAGAAGAATTACAGGAGACCTCAAAGACAACATGGAAGACCGTAAATCAGTTATCCTACTGCCAACAAGTCTGGAGCGACATACCCGCTATCTCCTTCACAGAAGAAGATTGTTACATTTAAATGGATAATTAATGGCCGAAGAGACGACACATCAGAGGAAAGCCATGGGTTCCCCCCCGAGGACAGAGAGCAGAGACCTTTTGACCTTCTTCACAGAACAGAACCGAACTCTCAGAACCGCTTGAAGAATGGCTGCCCTAACATATCAAAACTGCATAAGATCATCCCACTTATAACCAATCATCATTCCCTTACATAATGCCACATCGTCTCTGTAACCCTATCATTCGACTATCCTGTTTTAATCACTTGTTGTTTATGTGCAGTGCTCCCCTATCCCCTTTAAAAAATAAAAGTACAATAGAAATAAATGATGGGTTTATGGGTTAATAAATTGAGTTTTTCAGTCTGGTTCTGGTCTGCATGAGAGCACTTGGGGATTTGGTTTGGTGCTCACACTGCATATCGTGTGACCCATTAAATATAACTACAAAAAAATGTATTAATAATAGCAGTGATATTATAATATAATTTGTATTTATTTATTTTTTGAACAAATTAATAATAATTCAGATGTGTGGAAAACTCCTGCAACATATAGAGTATGTAACGATTGATTTCTATAAATGCTTAAATGTTTTTTATATATATATATTTAAATCTGATGTTAAAGTAAAACTACTCAAGGGTCTGTTTCCATACAATAGTTAACTCGCTGCTTAAAATCTTGTGTTTTTTAACTATTCATTTCTTCTTATTGATCTTTTTCATGTGCTGATAATATTACCAAAATTCTCTGTATTTCTAACAAGAAATACATTTAATTCATTTCAGCATAGCTGAAGTAGTTTAGTATAAATGAAGTCCTGTATTTTGTTTTCTCCAGATCTGGTCCTGTGGGCCTCAGTATCAGAAGATGATCACAGTTCACACCTACAGTGAAGCCCCTCCCACAACAATCCACCTATAAATACTGGAGAATATTCACATCATCCTACAAGAGAAGAACAAACTCCAGGTGCAGCAGCTGAAATCTGTGACTGTTAAAGATGGAGTTTATTAAAGAGGAGATTGAAGACATGAGTGATCCAGAACCACCCAGAATAAAACATGACGATACTGACGAACAAACAGGTTGGTGTCCATTCATGACTCTTCATTAATGACTGTTTTTGATCAGTATATACCCTGTTGAAAAAACATCATATGCCTATAGTTAGGTATGTTTCGAAGCATGGCTGCTGGTTTGAGCTACTTTAAGCTGTTCATGTGCTGGTGCTAAGCAACTGTGAGATTACAAATTGTATTTAAATGTTTAATTTAGATACAATTCCTGACTAAGAAAATGTCAGACAATTCAGGTGTTTGAGAGCGTTTCCTGACCATTGAGCTCGAGACAGCTGTGCTTTTGTCTCTATGATAATAGTAAGATCAATGAGTCAGACTACTGAGAGATTCAACCTTTGATCTGCAAATGGCTTTGTCCTGGCCAGACGTGGATTCGTTAGGTTTATTGCCCTCAGATGCTTGCTTTATTTGATGTTTTGTCTCAACCTCCAAAAGTCCCTCCTCCAATTCTGCCTATAAGATACCCTGTACAAATTACTTAAGATGAGATTTCGATGACTAAGCTACCAACAGCTTGGGTTCTCAATAAAGAAATCCTGCTGACAATCCAATCCGAAGTCTCCTGGTCTTCTCTTCTGAGTTTTCTACACTTTAGAAGAAAGCAGTTTACAACACAACTATCTCCTGCTCAGGACCAGCTTAAACCAGCTCAAACCAGAAACCATGCTTCAAAACATACCTAACCAGCATGCTGCTTTTTTCAACAGCTATGGGTCATAAGCCTGTTGTTATCAACATTCAATTGTACTAACAAGATAACCAACTAACATTTGGCACATCAAAGATCTGATCTATGTTGTTTTCTGCTGTTAATTTATCTGGAGTTAACGGATTCTAACTTATTATTTTAGACTGGATGGAGATGAAAGAGCAAAGACAAGAATTAAATGAAGAGGAGGAGAAACATGACTTAAAATCTCAGAGAACAAAAGCCAAAAAGCTGCATCATGTGTGTTTGGATTGTGGGAAGAGCTTCGTTCAAGGTATCCATTTGAAACGTCACCAAAGAATTCATACTGGAGAAAAACCTTACAAGTGCTCATATTGTGACAAGAGATTCGCTCAGTCAGGAACCCTGAAAGTTCACGAGCGAGTTCATACTGGAGAGAAGCCGTATCGCTGTACTCAGTGTGGAGAGAGTTTCAGATATAGAACTTATTTCAGTTATCATCTGCTCGTTCACTCCGGAGTAAAGCCGTTCACCTGTGATCAGTGTGGTGCAGATTTTAAATCATCAGTACGTCTAAAAAATCACATGAAAATTCATACAAATGAGAGACCGTATGCATGTTCATTTTGTGAAAAGTGTTTTGCTCGGCTGGATCATTGTAAACGGCACCAGAAAACACACACCAGTGAGAGAGATCATGTGTGTTGTGAGTGTGGGAAGAGCTTTACTACAGCTGTCTATCTGAAACAGCACCAACGGATTCATTCTGAAGAAAAACCGTACAAGTGCTCATATTGTGACAAGAGTTTCGCTCAGTCAGGATGCCTGAAATCACACGAGCAGCTTCACACTGGAGAGAAGCCGTACTACTGCCCTCCATGTGAGAAGAGCTTCAGATTTTTAAAAAGCCTTAAACAACACATGGAAAAATGTCAGAAGTCGTCTCAGTGAGCATGTACTAATGTAATAGTGTAATAGTTGTACTAATGCATGTACTAATGTAATAGTGTAATAGTTTCAGCTAAAAGCACAACAGCATCTAATTTAATTTTGTTCATTTAACTATAAAGTGTGCAATAGATTTTTGAAGCTTACTCAGAGATTCATATATTTTATGCAGTCATTTTTGTTTATCTGTTTTATTTTTTACTTTTTTGGCTGTGACTCCAATCTGTTTTTAAAAGTAGACCGAAGGCCTCCTCATATATTGTGTCTAAAGTCAAAACAGGAAGTGCAGCTTCAGCATATCCTGCTCTGTTGTAATAACTGCACATTGCATTCTCTCCAAGCCTCTATACACACAATCAAATACAAAAGTAGAATAACTTCATACAGAAATGGTTATATTCACATTGATTTGATTCATTTGTTTGATACAAATCTAATACAAAAGAACCTTAATTACGTTGTTCTCTTGAGATACAGACAATATATATTTAGCACCGTTGTAGATTGTTATTTGATCAATAAATGGTGATGGACAAAGTAGACTAATAGTGTAATCTATTAACTACTACACATAAAAACCCGACTTTTTACTTAAGTGATATGAGTGTCATGCCATAAAATAGTTTTAATACAACTGACTTTGTATTTAATGTCAATTTAATAACAATATTGTACGTTACTAATTATAACACTTTCATTTTACAAAGAGCAAAGAACATTTACATTATTAAAGAACATTTTCTTTCAGTCTAGTCCAGTCCTAAAATTTTTTATACCGAGTACCACCTCAGAAAACATTTGGCTCTCCATCTACCACCATAATGACCAACATTAAAATACAGTAGCGTAGTAGGCCTAACTATTCAGATACAGCTCTGCACAGTTCAAAAAGAGACATATATTTATTGTTGTCAGCCACTTTAACATTGTAAATACACATTTTGAACATTGGCACTGCACAGTGCTTACAAAGAGGTAAATAAAAACGTAAAAAATATTAAATGAAAATGTGTTGTACCTAACTGTACTGTACTTAAATGTAAACACTCAAATAAAGATTCAGTTTCAATGTATTGTGTTTTAACATGAGTTTATATTTAATTCAGTGATTCCTGAGTATCACTAATGGTACTCGTACCACTGGTTTTGCCAAAGTTCAGGCGCTCTTAAAAACTCCCATTAAAACCACTGAAGCTGTTTACTCTGTGAAATCAATATCTTACTTACATTCGTCCGCTCATCTGCACTCTGTTGTTTCTGATGAGAGAGTTCGCCAGTGAACGGAACAGCGTGTTTCAGCGATGACTCATCTGAACGTCTCTGATTGGTCGTTGCATTCATAAGCTCAACAGAATCGTGTGTGATTGGTTGTAATGCAGCGCTGTAGCGCCAGTCAGCGAATGCAGACTTGAATTTAGCAGCTGATGCTGTGCCGCACGATCTAATCATTTGTTTCAAATATAAAAATATTATTCTGCTATTTTTGTCTTTTGGACGCTGCATTCAAAATCCACTTTGCTCAGAAAGCTTCATTCCTCCTGTCTTTCCTTCACTCAGAATCTCAGAATGATTATATAAATATAAAATATTAATATCAATTATAAATGTCTGTGCCAATGCAAGTGAACGAACAGTCATGTTTGGTATAATTTAAAATGTCTCAGTGTGACTGGTCTCAATCTTACAAGAAGTAGACTAAAATATAATGGATCGTAAGAGTTTAGAGGTGATTAGTTTATTGTTGTAATCTGTGTCTTTCATGCAAATAACCGTCTGCCCCCAAAAGGTGTAAAACTCAACATCTCGGCCTTAATCAATGCAAATTCCAATTGTTAGTTTCTGTCTCCATTTGGAGGATGTTTGTCTCGGTCTGAGTAGCTTAAAGAAAATGCTGCATATACTCATATTTCATCTTTCTGAACTCAGATATGCCTAGTTTTATCTTTGAGAATTTGATGTCTTGTTTTGTCATTGAACTTTTGATATCTTTGAATTTAGAAGTATAATACATGTTTACCTGACTGATAATAAGATGTTACATTTGATTTTGTTCTGACTCACCCTGAGATTATTGATTCAAACTGTGCTTATAGATAATAATCAGATGTCTAGATAAATTACCCTACGAATGATCAATAATAAATGGCATGGTAACCTAAATTTGAGGTCTTAATAAGATGGAGTCTGATAACAATTAGATAAAATATGTTTTTCATTTCAGTATGAAAACAGAAATCTCATAATCTTGCAGTTTGTCTCAGCACGTTAACACACGATGAAATGTGCTTAATGTGCCAATTTACAAAAGACCTCAGACATCATCATCACGAATGAGGAGAAAACTGAACTATTTGGATGAGACAAAGAGGCTTTTATCATCTGCACATTAACGCCGGAGAAAGGCCATTTAACTGTGATCAGTGTGATAAATCCTTTATTTCACCATCAAATCTACATCTAAATAAAACATTCATGCAGGTAAAACGCCTCATGGGTGCTCTTTTTGTGTTTTTCAGGACTGGACACGTATAAACAGCATCAGAAAATATGATCTCTGTCTCTGTGTAATAACACAAATAAATGACTAGGTCTTGAGTGACTAGGAGACATTGATGCAATCTGCTTAATCATTTACATTTATGAATTTGGGATATGCTTTTGTCCAAAGCAACTAGCAAATGAGGAATACAACAAGCCACAAGCATGTATAATGTTCAAGAAATGATCCTCATTCATTTATAAAAGACCAGGAATATCCAGAAGGTGGCAGTAAACACTTCAGAGGTTTCCATTTGAATCCACAAAAACAAACAGAGAGAATCTCAACGCAGATGTTTACTTCTTTGAAAAGTCCACATGTACTTTGTTTAACCTTGTTTCTAGCGTTTAAAGAGTTGATGAGTATTTTCGCTGGATGCTTACATCTTATTTCTGGATGTTAGCACACATGATTGTTCCCGATTCACATGAACCAGCTTGAGAGGTGAGGTGATCATTTACACTTTCTATTTATTTAGCCATTTAGCAGATGCTTTTATCCAAAGCGACTTACAAATGAGGACATTATAGAAGCAATCAAAACCAACAAAAGAGCAACAACATGCAAGTGCTACAAGTCCTGGTTAGCCTAACGTTACATGTAGCAAGTTTTATTTTTTTTAAGAAAATTAGTATATAAAATATAGAAAAAATATACTTAGTGTTAGTTTTACAAGAAAAGCTAGCAGTTAGAGAATAAATATGCAATTACTAGAGGGTCAAATGTGTGTGTGTTTTATTCTGTGCACATGTTTTTAATATTGTGGGTTTTGTAATATTTTGTGGTTAATATCTAATATAAAAAATATTGTACATGTCTGCCTTATGGACATCACCATGACGTAGTCACCACTAATAAGCTACTCCTAAATATAATGCATAAACTTTAATTTTCATTTATTTTTAATTAACTTTTAATTTGAAGGCATCTGTCCACATGTGACGCAAGCCCCTCCCACACTGAGATGAGCACGGTCCACACACTTTGACGTCTCTGAGCTGATACAAACTTGGGAAATATTCACATCATCCCAGAGAAGGACAAACTCCAGGTGCAGCTGCTGAAATCTGTGACTGTTAAAGAGGAGATTGAAGACATGAGTGATCCAGAACCATCCAGAATAAAACACAAAGATACTGAGGAACAAACAGGTTGGTGTCAATTTTTGAGTCTTCATTTATTGACCTCTGATGTTCATCTGAATTTTTGCATGTCTCATTTTTTAACTTTTTCAATTAGACCTGATGAAAGTGACCGAGCAAAGACAAGAACTGAGTGAAGAGGAGGAGAAACACTGTGACATAAAAACTCATAAAAGAGTAAAAGCCAAAAAGCGTGGCAAAGATTCATCAAATCTGAAAACACACCTGAAGGACCATATAAATGAGAGAGCTCCCTCGTGTTCTGTCCGTGGAAAGAGTCGCTCATTGATGGAAAATAGTAAAGAGCGCCATAATGATGTCAAAGATCACGTGTGTCGTGAGTGTGGGAAGAGCTTCGCTAAAGTTAACTGTTTGAAAATGCACAAAATGATTCATACTGGAGAAAAACCTCACAAGTGCTCATATTGTGACATGAGTTTCACTCAGTCTGGGACCATGAGAATACACGAGCGAGTTCATACTGGAGAGAAGCCGTATCGCTGTACTCAGTGTGGAGAGAGTTTCAGATATAGAACTGGTCTCAATTATCATCTGCTCGTTCACTCCGGAGTAAAGCCGTTCACCTGTGATCAGTGTGGTACAGATTTGAAATCATCATTAAATCTAAAAAATCACATGACAATTCATACAAATGAGAGGCCTTTTGCATGTTCATTTTGTGGAAAGACTTTTGCTCGGCTGGATCATTGTAAACGGCACCAGAAAACACACACCGGTGAGAAAGATCATGTGTGTTGTGAGTGTGGGAAGAGCTTTACTAGAGCTGATCATCTGAAGCAGCACCAAATACTTCATTCTGAAGAAAAACCGTACAAGTGCTCATATTGTGAGAAGAGTTTCGCTCAGTCAGGACACTTGAAATCACACGAGCAGCTTCACACTGGAGAGAAGCCGTACTACTGCCCTCCATGTGAGAAGAGCTTCAGATTTTTAAAAGGCCTTGAAAGGCACATCAAAACATGTCCTAATTTGTCAAAGTGAGCAACATTTTCATGTTAGAACAGTAAATAGTGTGAGATAAACAAAATATTGAGTTTCTCTCAAAAGTTAGTGTTTTTTTGTTTAATTTTGAGAATTTTGACTTGTTCTTAGTCTGATTAAGGCACTATGGTGTGTAGGATGTTAGAGCGAATCAGACAGCTATAATATGAGCAGAACTGAGCAAAAGCAGAAGAATTACAGGAGACCTCAAAGACAACATGGATGACCGTAAATCAGTTATCCTACTGCCAACAAGTCTGGAGCGACATACCCGCTATCTCCTTCACAGAAGAAGATTGTTACATTTAAATGGATAATTAATGGCCGAAGAGACGACACATCAGAGGAAAGCCATGGGTTCCCCCCCGAGGACAGAGGACAGAGACCTTTTGACCTTCTTCACAGAACAGAACCGAACTCTCAGAACCGCTTGAAGAATGGCTGCCCGAACATATCAAAACTGCATAAGATCATCCCACTTATAACCAATCATCATTCCCTTACATAATGCCACATCGTCTCTGTAACCCTATCATTCGACTATCCTGTTTTAATCACTTGTTGTTTATGTGCAGTGCTCCCCTATCCCCTTTAAAAAATAAAAGTACAATAGAAATAAATGATGGGTTTATGGGTTAATAAATTAAGTTTTTCAGTCTGGTTCTGGTCTGCATGAGAGCACTTGGGGATTTGGTTTGGTGCTCACACTGCATATCGTGTGACCCATTAAATATAACTACAAAAAAATGTATTAATAATAGCAGTGATATTATAATATAATTTGTATTTATTTATTTTTTGAACAAATTAATAATAATTCAGATGTGTGGAAAACTCCTCCAACATATAGAGTATGTAACGATTGATTTCTATAAATGCTTAAATGTTTTTTATATATTTAAATCTGATGTTAAAGTAAAACTACTCAAGGGTCTGTTTCCATACAATAGTTAACTCGCTGCTTAAAATCTTGTGTTTTTTAACTATTCATTTCTTCTTATTGATCTTTTTCATGTGCTGATAATATTACCAAAATTCTCTGTATTTCTAACAAGAAATACATTTAATTCATTTCAGCATAGCTGAAGTAGTTTAGTATAAATGAAGTCCTGTATTTTGTTTTCTCCAGATCTGGTCCTGTGGGCCTCAGTATCAGAAGATGATCACAGTTCACACCTACAGTGAAGCCCCTCCCACAACAATCCACCTATAAATACTGGAGAATATTCACATCATCCTACAAGAGAAGAACAAACTCCAGGTGCAGCAGCTGAAATCTGTGACTGTTAAAGATGGACTTTATTAAAGAGGAGATTGAAGACATGAGTGATCCAGAACCACCCAGAATAAAACATGACGATACTGAGGAACAAACAGGTTGGTGTCCATTCATGACTCTTCATTAATGACTGTTTTTGATCAGTATATACCCTGTTGAAAAAACAGCATATGCCTATAGTTAGGTATGTTTCGAAGCATGGCTGCTGGTTTGAGCTACTTTAAGCTGGTCATGTGCTGGTCCTAAGCAACTGTGAGATTACAAATTGTATTTAAATGTTTAATTTAGATACACTTTCTGACTAAGAAAATGTCAGGCAATTCAGGTGTTTGAGAGCGTTTCCTGACCATTGAGCTCGAGACAGCTGTGCTTTTGTCTCTATGATAATGTAAGATCAATGAGTCAGACTACTGAGAGATTCAACCTTTGATCTGCAAATGACTTTGTCCTGGCCAGACGTGGATTCGTTAGGTTTATTGCCCTCAGATGCTTGCTTTATTTGATGTTTTGTCTCAACCTCCAAAAGTCCCTCCTCCAATTCTGCCTATAAGATACCCTGTAAAAATTACTTAAGATGAGATTTCGATGACTAAGCTACCAACAGCTTGGGTTCTCAATAAAGAAATCCTGCTGACAATCCAATCCGAAGTCTCCTGGTCTTCTCTTCTGAGTTTTCTACACTTTAGAAGAAAGCAGTTTACAACACAACTATCTCCTGCTCAGGACCAGCTTAAACCAGCTCAAACCAGAAACCATGCTTCAAAACATACCTAACCAGCATGCTGCTTTTTTCAACAGCTATGGGTCATAAGCCTGTTGTTATCAACATTCAATTGTACTAACAAGATAACCAACTAACATTTGGCACATCAAAGATCTGATCTATGTTGTTTTCTGCTGTTAATTTATCTGGAGTTAACGGATTCTAACTTATTATTTTAGACTGGATGGAGATGAAAGAGCAAAGACAAGAATTAAATGAAGAGGAGGAGAAACATGACTTAAAATCTCAGAGAACAAAAGCCAAAAAGCTGCATCATGTGTGTTTGGATTGTGGGAAGAGCTTCGTTCAAGGTATCCATTTGAAACAGCACCAAAGAATTCATACTGGAGAAAAACCTTACAAGTGCTCATATTGTGACATGAGATTCACTCAGTCTGGAGCCGTGAAAGTTCACGAGCGAGTTCATACTGGAGAGAAGCCGTATCGCTGTACTCAGTGTGGAGAGAGTTTCAGATATAGAACTTATTTCAGTTATCATCTGCTCGTTCACTCCGGAGTAAAGCCGTTTACCTGTGATCAGTGTGGTGCAGATTTTAAATCATCAGTATATCTAAAAAATCACATGAAAATTCATACAAATGTGAGACCGTATGCATGTTCATTTTGTGAAAAGTGTTTTGCTCGGCTGGATCATTGTAAACAGCATCAGAAAACACACACCAGTGAGAAAGATCATGTGTGTTGTGAGTGTGGGAAGAGCTTTACTACAGCTGTCTATCTGAAACAGCACCAAAGAATTCATTCTGAAGAAAAACCTTACAAGTGCTCATATTGTGACAAGAGTTTCGCTCAGTCAGGATGCCTGAAATCACACGAGCAAGTTCACACTGGAGAGAAGCCGTACTACTGCCCTCCATGTGAGAAGAGCTTCAGATTTTTAAAAAGCCTTAAACAACACATGGAAAAATGTCAGACGTCGTCTCAGTGAGCAACATTTTTGTGTTAAAACAGTCAAGTAATTTGTGTGATTTGTGTCAAGTAGCTTTCCTGTAGCTCAACTGGTAGAGCATGGCGTTAGCAACGCTAAGATCATGGGTTCGATTCCCAGGGAAAGCAAGAGCTTCTAAAAAATGTAGAAACTGTAACTTGAATGCAATGTAAGTCGCTTTGGATAAAAGCGTCTGCTAAATGCATAAATGTAATGTAAAATGTGTGAGATAAAATATAGTTTCAGCTAAAAGCACAACAGCATCTAATTTAATTTTGTGCATTTAACTATAAAGTGTGCAATAGATTCTTGAAGCTTCCGGAGAGATTCATATATTTTATGCAGTCATTTTTGTTTATCTGTTTTTTATTTTTTACTTTTTTGGCTGTGACTCCAATCTGTTTTTAAAAGTAGACAGGAGGCCTCCTCATATATTGTGTCTAAAGTCAAAACAGGCACTTTAACATTGTAAATACACATTTTGAACATTGGCACTGCACAGTGCTTACAAAGAGGTGTTGTGAACTCTGTTCTTCTAAAGTGTAGAAAACTCAGAAGAGAAGACCAGGAGACTTCGGATTGGATCGTCAGCAGAATTTCTTTATTCTATGACATGTCTTGTTATCTGTAGTCATCGAAAATCTCATCTTAAGTCATTTTTACAGGGTATCTTATAGGCAGAATTGGAGGAGGGACTTTTTGGAGGTTGAGACAAAAACATCAAAGAAAGCAAGCATCTGAGGGCAATAAACCGAACGAATCCACATCTGGCCCGGACAAAGTCATTTGCAGATCAAAGGTTCAATCTCTCAGTAGTCTGACTCATTGATCTTATCATTATCATAGAGACAAAAAGCACAGCTGTCTCGAGCTCAATGGTCAGGAAACGCTCTCAAACACCTGAATTTCCTGACCCTTTCTTAGTCAGGAAGTGTAATTTAAATTAAACATAGAATAAAATTTGTAATCCTTCAGAGGTAAATAAAAACGTAAAAAATATTAAATGAAAATGTGTTGTACCTAACTGTACTGTACTTAAATGTAAACACTCAAATAAAGATTCAGTTTCAATGTATTGTGTTTTAACATGAGTTTATATTTAATTCAGTGATTCCTGAGTATCACTAATGGTACTCGAACCACTGGTTTTGCCAAAGTTCAGGCGCTCTTAAAAACTCCCATTAAAACCACTGAAGCTGTTTACTCTGTGAAATCAATATCTTACTTACTTACATTCGTCCGCTCATCTGCACTCTGTTGTTTCTGATGAGAGAGTTCGCCAGTGAACAGAACAGCGTGTTTCAGCGATGACTCGTCTGAACGTCTCTGATTGGTCGTTGCATTCATAAGCTCAACAGAATCGTGTGTGATTGGTTGTAATGCAGCGCTGTAGCGCCAGTCAGCGAATGCAGACTTGAATTTAGCAGCTGATGCTGTGCCGCACGATCTAATCATTTGTTTCAAATCTAAAAATATTATTTGGCTATTTTTGTCTTTTGGACGCTGCATTCAAAATCCACTTTGCTCAGAAAGCTTCATTCCCTCCTGTCTTTCCTTCACATTTGTTCCTTCACTCCCACTTCAATCCCATTCTTTCCTTAAAGTAACCTAAATTTGAGGTCTTAATAAGATGGAGTCTGATAACAATTAGATAAAATATGTTTTTCATTTCAGTATGAAAACAGAAATCTCATAATCTTGCAGTTTGTCTCAGCACGTTAACACACGATGAAATGTGCTTAATGTGCCAATTTACAAAAGACCTCAGACATCATCCTCATGAATGAGGAGAAAACTGAACTATTTGTATGAGACAAAGAGGCTTTTATCATCTGCGCATTCACGCCATTTAACTGTGATCAGTGTGATAAATCCTTTATTTCACCATCAAATCTACATCTAAATAAAACATTCATGCAGGCAAGGGCGTAACCATGGTATAGATATTGGGGGGGGTCCAAATGTGAGCCCTCCCCCAGATATTTTTTTAAGTTCAGTCGCGGATCAGATCGTAAAAACAAACAGGCCAGGCTATCAACGAATGAATAGAGGCTTATCAATGGAGTGGGAAGTGCGGGAACTCCTTGGTCTGTGACTCCAGCAGTTCATTATTCAGCCTATTTTCAGGGTATCATGCTAGCTACCTTGCTATAATACTGAGCCATTTAAACGGGATATTTTTTCACATTTATTCAAAAATTGTCGCGGTATTTTTGACCATGGCACTACTTTTTAGGTGTCTACTTGCTTACCGTCTGAAAAAAAGGCGAATGTCCACCTGTTCGTCCTGCTTCTTTCTTTTAGCTCCTACCTTCATTTAATTTAAGCACCAGTGACAGTTGGACTGAGCGTTTTTTTTAAACGATGCCGCGAGCCGGCGTTTACGGGCTCAACCAAGTGTACAATCGAGGGGGGTGGTCACACAGTTTTGTTTCCCTTGTTTTTCCTAAATTGAAAGTAAATCGGAAATAACAACAGATCCACTAGGCTACAACCAGGGTTCATAAAAGGAGGGCATATCATATGTCACATATTACAATATAATAGGCCTATTATTGGGGGGGGACAGATTGGTATTTTTCCAATATTGAGGGGGACACGTCCCCCCCAAAGTATATGGTGGTTACGCCCATGCATGCAGGTAAAACGCCTCATGGGTGCTCTTTTTGTGTTTTTCAGGACTGGACACGTATAAACAGCATCAGAAAATATGATATCTGTCTCTGTGTAATAACACAAATAAATGACAAAGTCTTGAGTGACTAGGAGACATTGATGCAATCTGCTTAATCATTTACATTTATGAATTTGGGATATGCTTTTGTCCAAAGCAACTTGCAAATGAGGAATACAACAAGCCACAAGCATGTATAGTGTTCAAGAAATGATCCTCATTCATTTATAAATGACCAGGAATATCCAGAAGGTGGCAGTAAACACTTCAGAGGTTTCCATTTGAATCCACAAAAACAAACAGAGAGAAACTCAACGCAGATGTTTACTTCTTTGAAAAGTCCACATGTACTTTGTTTAACCTTGTTTCTAGCGTGTAAAGAGGTGATGAGTATTTTCGCTGAATGCTTACATTTTAATTCTGGATGTTAGCACACATGATTGTTCCCGATTCACAAGAACCAGCTTGAGAGGTGAGGTGATCATTTACACTTTCTATTTATTTAGTCATTTAGCAGATGCTTTTATCCAAAGCGATTTACAAATGAGGACATTATAGAAGCAATCAAAACCAACAAAAGAGCAACAACATGCAAGTGCTACAAGTCCTGGTTAGCCTAAAGAAAATGAGTATATAGAATATAGAAAAAAGATACTTAGTGTTAGTTTTACAAGAAAAGCTAGCAGTTAGAGAATAAATATGCAATTACTAGAGGGTCAAATGTGTGTGTGTTTTATTCTGAGCAGTTTTTAATATTGTGGGTTTTGTAATATTTTGTGGTTAATATCTAATATAAAAAAATATTGTACATGTCTGCCTTATGGACATCACCATGACGTAGTCACCACTAATAAGCTACTCCTAAATATAATGCATAAACTTTAATTTTCCGTGAAGCTGCTTTTGTAGGAAAAGCAACATAGGCCTACAAATAAACATGAATCGAATTAAGTTATTTAGTCATTAACTTGATTATGTTTAACCTTTCTGGAGATTACCTTGTCTATGAAATGCTTTTATGTTTTCTGTATTAAATTTAAGTTTAGTTTAAGTGTTAATTGAAGAATTTACTTGTTTCATCTTAATTTACAACCCTAGAGCTACTATCATATAGAGCTGTTTTATATGCAAATAATATACAACCGTGTCAAAATATTCAGTATTTCTAACAGCAAATACATATGTTAATTTAGTTTAAGTGTAATAAAAGTAATGCATTGAGTGGCACTAATTTGAAGGCATCTGTCCACATGTGACGCAAGCCCCTCCCACACTGAGATGAGCACGGTCCACACACTTTGACGTCTCTGAGCTGATACAAACTTGGGAAATATTCACATCATCCCAGAGAAGGACAAACTCCAGGTGCAGCTGCTGAAATCTGTGACTGTTAAAGAGGAGATTGAAGACATGAGTGATCCAGGACCATCCAGAATAAAACACAAAGATACTGAGGAACAAACAGGTTGGTGTTCATTTTTGAGTCTTCATTATTGACCTCTGACGTTCATCTGAATTTTTGCATGTCTCATTTTTTAACTATTTCTAACTTTTCCAATTAGACCTGATGAAAGTGACAGAGCAAAGACAAGAACTGAGTGAAGAGGAGGAGAAACACTGTGACATAAAAACTCATAAAAGAGTAAAAGCCAAAAAGCGTGGCAAAGAAAACACACCTGAAGGACCATATAAGTGAGAGAGCTCCCTCGTGTTCTGTCCGTGGAAAGAGTCGCTCATTGATGGAAAATAGTAAAGAGCGCCATAATGATGTCAGAGATCACGTGTGTCGTGAGTGTGGGAAGAGCTTCACTAAAGTTAACTGTTTGAAAATGCACAAAATGATTCATACTGGAGAAAAACCTCACAAGTGCTCATATTGTGACATGAGTTTCACTCAGTCTGGGACCACACGAGCGAGTTCATACTGGAGAGAAGCCGTATCGCTGTACTCAGTGTGGAGAGAGTTTCAGATATAGAACTTATTTCAATTATCATCTGCTCGTTCACTCCGGAGTAAAGCCGTTCACCTGTGATCAGTGTGGTACAGATTTGAAATCATCATTAAATCTAAAAAATCACATGAAAATTCATACAAATGAGAGGCCTTTTGCATGTTCATTTTGTGGAAAGTGTTTTGCTCGGCTGGATCATTGTAAACGGCATCAGAAAACACATGAAGAAGAGAAAGATCACGTGTGTTGTGAGTGTGGGAAGAGCTTTACTACAGCTGATCATCTGAAACAGCACCAAATAATTCATACTGGAGAAAAACCTTACAAGTGCTCATATTGTGACAAGAGTTTCAATCAGTCAGGACACTTGAAATCACACGAGCAGCTTCACACTGGAGAGAAGCCGTACTACTGCCCTCCATGTGAGAAGAGCTTCAGATTTTTAAAAGGCCTTGAAAGGCACATGAAAACATGTCATAATTTGTCAAAGTGAGCAACATTTTCATGTTAGAACAGTAAATACTGTGAGATAAACAAAATATTGAGTTTCTCTTAAAAGTTTGTGTTTTTTTGTTTAATTTTGAGAATTTTGATTTCTTCTTAGTCTGATTAAGGCACTATGGTGTGTAGGATGTTAGAGCGAATCAGACAGCTATAATATGAGCAGAACTGAGCAAAAGCAGAAGAATTACAGGAGACCTCAAAGACAACATGGATGACCGTAAATCAGTTATCCTACTGCCAACAAGTCTGGAGCGACATACCCGCTATCTCCTTCACAGAAGAAGATTGTTACATTTAAATGGATAATTAATGGCCGAAGAGACGACACATCAGAGGAAAGCCATGGGTTCCCCCCCGAGGACAGAGAGCAGAGACCTTTTGACCTTCTTCACAGAACAGAACCGAACTCTCAGAACCGCTTGAAGAATGGCTGCCCTAACATATCAAAACTGCATAAGATCATCCCACTTATAACCGATTGTGACCGGATGCTCTCTTCACCAGGTTGCTTGCTTATACAAATTAAGTTAGAGTTTCCCGCCGCCAATTTCCCTTTAAATGATGGGACACGTCATTTTCGATCGGCCATAAATAGCCTCTTTCAGCCTGTTAGGACGCGTTGCTTCCTGTTGACTCGGGGGTTCCCTTTCGTTTCCCATGTGCGGGCGATTTGAGTGTGGCGTTGTGTCAGCAGTTGCGTGTCTCTGCAATGACGATTGCCTCCGGTAAGCTTGTAATGCAGTGGCTGGTGACAATTGTGGTTGGGTATTGGTCTGACGAGTGGGCGCGATGTTTAGCTCTTTGCAGGCATGTGTGAACTCATTTATGCGGCGCTGTGGGATTAAAGTAAACCAAACCATCTAAAAGTGGTTTGTTCCGAGCGATTGACTGATTCCATCGTCGGGTAAGTTTTTCCTGATTGGGTCGAGACATTGGGCATTTTGGGGGTATTAACCATTGTGTTTCTCCTTTTAAAGTGTTTGAGATCCTTCGTGCAAATCTTTTGCTCTCTATTCAGAAGGCCTCTTTAACGCGAGGAATCGCCGTTGTCCTACAGTTTATTTTTACCTTGCCTGTTCACACTGATTAATAGTTATGGTTTGTGTTTTATAAATGGAATGATGATGTTATTTGTCCTTTTTTTGTTTCTTTGTTTTGAAATTATTTACTAGTGGGAGTTATTGTTCCCAGGCGAGTGTTTTGGTTTATTATCAATATTTTCTTGTGTTTATATTAATTGGATTTATTTTGCAATTATTTTCTTTATTGTGGAAGCGTGTTTGTGTGTGTGCGAGTGTGTGTGTGTGTTTGAGTGCGTGTGAGTTTCCTTTGCTAGACGCTGGGGGCTCCAGCCAGGAATCCTCCCTGTTGTTTTTTGCGTACAGGTGATGGTTTGAACACAGGGTGCGGTGTGCAGTGAGACGCACGGATTTTGTGTGCAGTGGTGTGAGTTACTCCAGAGTGTGGGCGTGGAGGTATCCCCTTTTCTTGAGCCCTCAGCCAAAGCTCTTGAATGTGGTGTGTTTGTATGTCATTTTGAGTGTTTGTTAAACTACCATGTTCCCTTCCCTGATCACATAATTGATCAGTTGATGTGGCATGTCCTGTCTGGCACGCCCTTGTTCATTTTTAAATGAGATTTTATTGTTAATAAAGAACTATTGTGTATGATATTCACGTCTCTGTTCTCATTAGTGTAAATAACTTGCTTGCCTTATAAAGCATAATTATTCTCTGTGTGATATCAGAGTGGCGTAGTCGGTTATTAAAAAGCTCTATTTAATTTTAGTATTTGGGCCTTTAGTGTCCACTAGCACTGATCTCGTATCTTTCTTTACCTCGCCACATTGTGGCGTAGTCGGCAGGGTACCACATTGGTGTGGGACAGAGATGTGAATTATATGTTGTTCATTTCGTGTTGTTGTTTTTTTGGCTTGGGTTGTGTGAGGGTGTGTGTTTATATTTTGTTTTGTTTTACTGTGTTGAATAGGAACAGGACAACGGCGACCCTGTGCGGCCAGTAGTGCTCGGGCGGTGTAGACAATATATATTTTTTGGATTTGTTCTCGGCCCATTCAGGTAACCCTGTGGTATGGAGGAAGAATTGCAGGAGCTGCGGGCGTTAGTGGCCCAGCTGCGGACCGATAATGAGCAGCTGCGCCAGGAGACACCAGCCGTGATCCCAGCTCCTAATGCTTCAGCTAGTAATCCGTCTATTGCGGCGGCGACTCCAGCAGGTAGTTCTTCACTTCCTGATACCGGCCCACTTGAGCGATTTGTGTTTATTCCAAGGGATCATAAGTGCCCAAAATTTAATGGTAGGACCGGCATCGATGTTAATGAATGGGTAGAAGAGGCGCGTGCTTGCATGAGGGCACGTCATATGTCTACCGTTGACCAAGCCTTCTTTTTGATCGATCATTTGGAGGGTGAGGCACGTGAAGAGCTTCGTTATCGTTCGGGGGTAGAGCGGCGAGATCCAGACCAAATCATCGCAGCATTGCGCGAATTGTACGGTTGTACGCGATCATATGTAGTGTTACAGGAACTGTTTTTCTCTAGGCGACAGCAGGAAGGGGAAACCCTCGTGGAATTCTCCCTGGCCCTGATGAGCTTATGGGAGAAGGTTAAAGAACAGGCGCCACATGAAATGCTCAATACTGGGGCCTTATTACGAGATCAGTTCGTTGAGAACGTGAGCGATAATACACTTAGGCGTGAATTAAAACAGTTGGTTCGACGTAGCCCCAATAGTACATTGCTTGAGGTGCGCAGCGAGGCAATTCGTTGGGAGCGAGAGGGGACCCCGGGGGGTTCAAGGGGACGTAGCCATTCCGTTCCAACTGCACACTGTATACAATACGGGGTGCAGGGACAGGCGCAGCCTGGTGGTAATACTTCAGGAGGGTCATCTGAGTTGCGTGAATTGAAAGAGATGATGAAAATGCAGCAACAACAATTAAATCAACTCACTCAGAGTTTAGCCCATATTCAGAGGACCCAAATGGGGGGTGGGGTTCAGCGATTTAGTCACATTATTTGTAGGCGTTGTAAGCAACCGGGGCATTACGCAAGAGAGTGCGAGGGGGAGCATAGAGCTACCCGGTTTCAGTCTACCACGCCGGCAGGTTCACCCTGGAGAGGGGGACCGGCTCCATCAGGCCAGCCGTCGGAAAACTAATCCCCACCGAGCAGTCGAGCCACTGTTCGGTTGGGGAAAGGAGGGGCTCAACTCACTTGATTAGCCCGGACTCACTTGCTCGTCTGGTGTCGTCCTGTCCTCAGCTTGTCGTTCACATGGGAGGCGTGCCTGTGTCCTGTTTAGTGGACACTGGCTCAATGGTGACAACTGTCACAGAAAGTTGTTTCACTACTTATTTTAAGCCTTGGGGACCAGAACGCCTTCTCTCTTGCCAGTGGTTACAATTGCGAGCGGCGAACGGTTTGTCAATCCCGTATATAGGGTACCTGGAGTTGGATATTGAACTTTGCGGGCGGGTTCTCTCAGGGTGCGGGGTCCTGGTGGTCCGGGATCCTCCTGGCGGGTTGGCTGGCCGGGTCCCTGGAGTCCTGGGGATGAATGTCCTGGGCCGCTGCTATCAGGAGCTTTTTGGCCAACATGGGTCAGCTCTTTTTGAGCTACCGGTTGTGTCGCAGGCCCCTTCATTCGTTACGCAGGCACTACAACACTGTCATCAGGTGGGCATTGAGCCAGCCTTAACGGTTAGGGGCCAAGTCAGGGTGCGGGGTCGTCAGGTGAATCGTATTCCCGGGGGTACATTAAAACTAGTAGCTGCGACCTGCTCGACTCATTATTCTGGAGGGGCAGTTTTATTTGAACCCTCAGAGGTAGGTCTCCCAGCAGGCTTGTTGGCATCTCCTGCCTTGGTTAAAGTGGACCAGGGAACTGTATATATACCGGTAGTAAATGTCGGTACGACTGATATTGTCCTTTATCCACGGGTTACTATTGGCATTCTAAGATGTGTGGACGTGGTGAGCTTGCCCTCCGAGGTTAGTGAGGTGCAGCCTGTGGCAGTGTCGGCAAGTGTACAGGCGGCGCGAGTTACGTCAGTGCGGGAGCAGATTGATTCTCTGGACCTGTCTGTTCTGCCAATAGCCGACCAAGCGAAAGTTCGGGCTTTGCTGATGAGTTATGAGTCCGTGTTTTCCACTCACGAAGGAGACCTTGGGTGCACAGGTCTCCTTTCTCACGATATACCCCTGGTAGACCCTACTCCCATTAGGCAGCGTCATCGGCGGATACCTCCATCCGAGTATGAGGTAGTGAAGGCACATATAAATCAGCTTCTGGAGGCTCAAATAATTAGGGAGAGTAGTAGTCCCTATGCATCGCCCATTGTGCTCGTGAGGAAGAAGGATGGCAGTCTACGCTTGTGCGTCGACTACCGCCGTCTGAATGCGAACACAAGGAAGGATGCTTTCCCGTTACCCCGTATCGAGGAGACCCTGGACTCACTGACGGGTGCCCAATGGTTTTCTACCATGGACCTCGCCAGTGGGTATAATCAGGTACCTGTTACGGAGGGGGATAAATACAAAACGGCCTTCTGTACTCCATTCGGCCTGTTCGAGTGGAACAGGATGCCCTTTGGGCTATGTAACGCTCCTAGCACCTTCCAGCGGTTGATGCAAAGGCTGTTTGGTGATCACCAAGGACAGTCCCTCCTTCTGTATCTCGATGATATAGTTGTGTTTTCGGCCTCAGTAGATCAACATCTCTTTCGGATGGAGGTGGTCCTGAACCGGCTGCTGAAGGAGGGATTGAAAGCTAAATTGGGGAAATGTTCTTTTTTTCAGAGGAAGGTAAGATATTTGGGTCATGTCGTCTCATCTGAAGGGGTCGCTACAGACCCAAGTAAGATCGAGGCGGTGACCCAATGGCGTTGTCCCAATACTACAGGTGAGGTGCGTTCCTTTCTGGGATTTGCCAGCTATTACCGGCGGTTCGTGGAGGGGTTTGCTAAAATAGCTGCACCGTTGCATGGGCTGGTAGCAAAGTTGACAAATCCAAAACGGCGGAGGTGTACAGAGCAGGATTTTGCGGAAGCCTGGTCTATGCCATGCCAACAGAGCTTTGAGGAGTTGAAGCGGCGATTGTCTGTGGCCCCGGTGCTGGCTTATGCAGATTTCTCCTTGCCTTTTATCCTGGAGGTTGATGCCAGCTATGGGGGTTTGGGGGCGGTTTTGTCCCAGGAGCAGGGAGGAAAGGTGCGACCAATAGCATATGCTAGTCGTGGTCTTAGGCCCACTGAGCGCCAGATGGACAATTATAGCTCTATGAAACTGGAGTTTCTGGCGCTCAAGTGGGCCATGACGGAAAAATTTAGGGAGTACCTGTTGGGCCATAAATGTGTGGTATTCACAGACAACAACCCTCTCAGCTACGTTCTTACAGCCAAGCTGGGGGCCACCGAACAGCGTTGGGCAGCCCAGTTGGCTGTTTTCGATTTTGAAATCAGGTATAGGTCAGGTCGCTGCAATAGGAACGCGGATGCCTTGTCTAGACAGAACCCACCCACCAGGGAGGACATTCAAAGTCTAGTTCCGGGGCTGGCTATCCCAGAGGGGATAGCTCAAGTAGCCCAGGGAGGACCGGCGGCCCAGATGAGCCAGGTAACTGTGTTCCCAGGCCCATCTTTGGGAGACATGCGTTCCAGTCAGAGGGCTGATCCACATATCGGAGAACTTTTACGGTTCTGGCGACGACAAGCACTCCCGACATCGGGGGAACGCAAGCAGTTAGCAAAGCCAGTGGTCACGATGCTTCGGCAATGGGACCGCTTGGTAGAGCAGGATGGGGTAATGTACCGTCGTGTGAGACGCTCAGACGGTGGGGAAGAAACCCTGCAGGTTATATTGCCGATGGCGATGAAGGACAAGGTACTGATGCAGTTACATCAGCAGCATGGGCACCAGGGTGTGGAACGGACTACCCAGCTGGTACGACAACGGTGTTATTGGCCGGACATGTCCTCCGAGATTGCACGTTGGTGCCAGCACTGTGAGAGGTGCCAGCATGCGAAGGGCCTTCCCTCAGCACACAGTAGTTTTATGGGACACCTGTTGGCTTCCCGGCCAAATGAAGTTCTGGCCATTGATTTTACAGTTCTGGAACCCTCCCGGTCGGGCATTGAGAACATTATGGTCATGACGGATGTATTTTCTAAATACACGTGGGGGGTGGCTACCAGAGATCAGCGGGCCGAAACGGTGGCACAGGTTCTGGTATCTGAATGGTTTTGTCGACTCGGTGTTCCGAGTCGTATTCATTCAGACCAGGGTCGGAACTTTGAGGCCGTGGTCATCCAACAGCTTTGCCACTTGTATGGGGTAGAGAAGTCTCGCACTACTCCGTACCACCCGGCTGGTAACGGGCAGTGCGAGCGGTTTAATAGGACCTTGCACGATTTATTGCGTTCTCTGCCCGACTCTCAGAAGGGTGACTGGCCGTCATGTCTTCCCCAGGTGCTATTTTCATATAATAGTACCCCACATCAGAGTACTGGGGAATCTCCGCATCTTTTGATGTTTGGTCAGGAGCCACGCCTACCAGTCGATTTTCTGCTTGGGAGAGTCCAGGAACCAGAAGCTGGCTGTGTGCAGCGGTGGGTCCTTGAACATCAGAATAAGCTCAAAGTAGCTTTTGAGGGAGTGAGAGAGCAGCTAAGAACGGCGGCGGAACGTCGCAAGGCCCGGCATGACGGGCACGTCCGGGAGCAACCCCTGCGGGAGAGTCAATTGGTGCTTCTTCGGGCTTTTAATGTGAGAGGTAGACATAAAATACATGACCTCTGGGGCCCTGTAGTATACCAGATTGTGAAAGCAGGTGAGCAGGTATATTCTATCGCTCCAGTGGACAATCTGGGTAAAGTGAGACGAGTACATCGCTCTGCAATAAAACCTTGGGTGGGTGGGAGCCCTTCGGTTGACACTCCTGAAGGTAACTCGGTGGGACCAATAGCACCCACCGAGGAAGAGGAGGAGATCGGAGATTGGTTTGTAGTGGTACCCGACGCCCCTCAGGGGGGGCGGAGGTCAGTGCCACGAGTTGAGGTCCCAGTAGGAGGTTCCGGAGGGGACCAAACCATTACAGACAATCTCCCAGAGGAGGAAGAGAATGCAGGGGTTATAGCACCCACCACAGGCGAGGGGGCGGTCAGAGTGCGGTCCCCAGAGCCTACTCCTCTTGAGCAGGATGCGGGGGTAAGGCGTACAAGAAGGCTGATGGCAGGACACCATCCAAATCCTCACCGCCTCCCTCGAGCTGTAGGAGGACCACGGCACGAGGGAGGAACAGGCAATAGTCCGATATCCAGTGCTGTGGTCGCCTTGTTTCGACCTTGGCATTAAAATCCTAGGGGAATAAAGTACCCATCGTCGGGTCGACGATGAAAATGTCGGGGGTAGATTGTGACCGGATGCTCTCTTCACCAGGTTGCTTGCTTATACAAATTAAGTTAGAGTTTCCCGCCGCCAATTTCCCTTTAAATGATGGGACACGTCATTTTCGATCGGCCATAAATAGCCTCTTTCAGCCTGTTAGGACGCGTTGCTTCCTGTTGACTCGGGGGTTCCCTTTCGTTTCCCATGTGCGGGCGATTTGAGTGTGGCGTTGTGTCAGCAGTTGCGTGTCTCTGCAATGACGATTGCCTCCGGTAAGCTTGTAATGCAGTGGCTGGTGACAATTGTGGTTGGGTATTGGTCTGACGAGTGGGCGCGATGTTTAGCTCATTGCAGGCATGTGTGAACTCATTTATGCGGCGCTGTGGGATTAAAGTAAACCAAACCATCTAAAAGTGGTTTGTTCCGAGCGATTGACTGATTCCATCGTCGGGTAAGTTTTTCCTGATTGGGTCGAGACATTGGGCATTTTGGGGGTATTAACCATTGTGTTTCTCCTTTTAAAGTGTTTGAGATCCTTCGTGCAAATCTTTTGCTCTCTATTCAGAAGGCCTCTTTAACGCGAGGAATCGCCGTTGTCCTACAGTTTATTTTTACCTTGCCTGTTCACACTGATTAATAGTTATGGTTTGTGTTTTATAAATGGAATGATGATGTTATTTGTCCTTTTTTTGTTTCTTTGTTTTGAAATTATTTACTAGTGGGAGTTATTGTTCCCAGGCGAGTGTTTTGGTTTATTATCAATATTTTCTTGTGTTTATATTAATTGGATTTATTTTGCAATTATTTTCTTTATTGTGGAAGCGTGTTTGTGTGTGTGCGAGTGTGTGTGTGTGTTTGAGTGCGTGTGAGTTTCCTTTGCTAGACGCTGGGGGCTCCAGCCAGGAATCCTCCCTGTTGTTTTTTGCGTACAGGTGATGGTTTGAACACAGGGTGCGGTGTGCAGTGAGACGCACGGATTTTGTGTGCAGTGGTGTGAGTTACTCCAGAGTGTGGGCGTGGAGGTATCCCCTTTTCTTGAGCCCTCAGCCAAAGCTCTTGAATGTGGTGTGTTTGTATGTCATTTTGAGTGTTTGTTAAACTACCATGTTCCCTTCCCTGATCACATAATTGATCAGTTGATGTGGCATGTCCTGTCTGGCACGCCCTTGTTCATTTTTAAATGAGATTTTATTGTTAATAAAGAACTATTGTGTATGATATTCACGTCTCTGTTCTCATTAGTGTAAATAACTTGCTTGCCTTATAAAGCATAATTATTCTCTGTGTGATATCAGAGTGGCGTAGTCGGTTATTAAAAAGCTCTATTTAATTTTAGTATTTGGGCCTTTAGTGTCCACTAGCACTGATCTCGTATCTTTCTTTACCTCGCCACACAATCATCATTCCCTTACATAATGCCACATCGTCTCTGTAACCCTATCATTCGACTATCCTGTTTTAATCACTTGTTGTTTATGTGCAGTGCTCCCCTATCCCCTTAACACTCAAATAAAGATTCAGTTTCAATGTATTGTGTTTTAACATGAGTTTATATTTAATTCAGTGATTCCTGAGTATCACTAATGGTACTCGAACCACTGGTTTTGCCAAAGTTCAGGCGCTCTTAAAAACTCCCATTAAAACCACTGAAGCTGTTTACTCTGTGAAATCAATATCTTACTTACTTCCATTCGTCCGCTCATCTGCACTCTGTTGTTTCTGATGAGAGAGTTCGCCAGTGAACAGAACAGCGTGTTTCAGCGATGACTCGTCTGAACGTCTCTGATTGGTCGTTGCATTCATAAGCTCAACAGAATCGTGTGTGATTGGTTATAATGCAGCGCTGTAGCGCCAGTCAGCGAATGCAGACTTGAATTTAGCAGCTGATGCTGTGCCGCACGATCTAATCATTTGTTTCAAATATAAAAATATGATTTGGCTATTTTTGTCTTTTGGACGCTGCATTCAAAATCCACTTTGCTCAGAAAGCTTCATTCCCTCCTGTCTTTCCTTCACATTTGTTCCTTCACTCCCACTTCAATCCCATTCTTTCCTTCACTCAGAATCTCAGAATGATTATATAAATATAAAATATTAATATCAATTATAAATGTCTGTGCCAATGCAAGTGAATGAACAGTCATGTTTGGTATAATTTAAAATGTCTCGGTGTGACTGGTCTCAATCTTACAAGTAGACTAAAATATAATGGATCCTAAGAGTTTAGAGGTGATTAGTTTGCTGTTGTAATCTGTGTCTTTCATGCAAATTACCATCTGCCCCCAAAAGGTGTAAAACTCAACATCTCGGCCTTAATCAATGCAAATTCCAATTGTTAGTTTCTGTCTCCATTTGGAGGATGTTTGTCTCGGTCTGAGTAGCTTAAAGAAAATGCTGCATATACTCATATTTCATCTTTCTGAACTCAGATATGCCTAGTTTTATCTTTGAGAATTTGATGTCTTGTTTTGTCATTTAACTTGTGATATCTTTGAATTTTGAATCTCTGAATTAGCTATGTAATTGGTATAATACATGTTTACCTGACTGATAATAAGATGTTACATTTGATTTTGTTCTGACTCACCCTGAGATTATTGATTCAAACTGTGCTTATAGATAATAATCAGATGTCTAGATAAATTATCCTATGAATGATCAATAATAACTTGCATGGTAACCTAAATTTGAGGTCTTAATAAGATGGAGTCTGATAACAATTAGATAAAATATGTTTTTCATTTCAGTATGAAAACAGAAATCTCATAATCTTGCAGTTTGTCTCAGCACGTTAACACACGATGAAATGTGCTTAATGAGCCAATTCACAAAAGATCTCAGACATCATCATCACGAATGAGGAGAAAACTGAACTATTTGTATGAGACAAAGAGGGTTTTATCATCTGCACATTAACGCCATTTAACTGTGATCAGTGTGATAAATCCTTTAATTCACCATCAAATCTACATCTAAATAAAACATTCATGCAGGTAAAACACCTCATGGGTGCTCTTTTTGTGTTTTTCAGGACTGGACACGTATAAACAGCATCAGAAAATATGATGTCTGCCTCTGTGTAATAACACAAATAAACTGACAAGGTCTCGAGTGACTAGGAGACATTGATGCAATCTGCTTAATCATTTACATTTATGAATTTGGGATATGCTTTTGTCCAAAGCAACTTGCAAATGAGGAATACAACAAGCCACAAGCATGTATAGTGTTCAAGAAATGATCCTCATTCATTTATAAATGACCAGGAATATCCAGAAGGTGGCAGTAAACACTTCAGAGGTTTCCATTTGAATCCACAAAAACAAACCGAGAAAATCTCAACGCAGATGTTTACTTCTTTGAAAAGTCCACATGTACTTTGTTTAACCTTGTTTCTAGCGTGTAAAGAGGTGATGAGTATTTTCCCTGAATGCTTACATCTTATTTCTGGATGTTAGCACACATGATTGTTCCCGATTCACATGAACCAGCTTGAGAGGTGAGGTGATCATTTACACTTTCTATTTATTTAGTCATTTAGCAGATGCTTTTATCCAAAGCGACTTACAAATGAGGACGTTATAGAAGCAATCAAAACCAACAAACGAGCAACAACATGCAAGTGCTATTACAAGTCCTTGTGGTTATTGTGGTTAGCCGAACGTTACATGTAGCAAGTTTTATTTTTTTTAAGAAAATTAGTATATAAAATATAGAAAAAATATACTTAGTGTTAGTTTTACAAGAAAAGCTAGCAGTTAGAGAATAAATATGCAATTACTAGAGGGTCAAATGTGTGTGTGTTTTATTCCGAGCAGTTTTTAATATTGTGGGTTTTGTAATATTTTGTGGTTAATATCTAATATAAAAAAATATTGTATGTCTGCCTTATGGAAACCTTATTGTCACCACATGCTACTCTAAATATAATGCATAAACTTTAATTTTCTTAGCTGCTTTTGTGAAAAGACAGGCCTCAAATAAACATGAATCGAATTAAGTTATGTCATTAACTTGATTATGTTTAACCTTTCTAGTCTTGTATATGAAACTTTTATTTTTTCGGTATTACATTTAAGTTTAGTTTAAGTGTTATTATTTACTTGTTTCATCTTAATTTACAACTGAGCCTAAATAGCTGTTTTAATGCAAATAATATAAATGTCAAAATATTAAGTATTTTAACAGCAAATAATTTTCATTTATTTCAGTTAATAAAAGTAACTTGAGTAGCACTAATTTGAAGGCATCTGTCCACATGTGACGCAAGCCCCTCCCACACTGAGATGAGCACGGTCCACACACTTTGACGTCTCTGAGCTGATACAAACTTGGGAAATATTCACATCATCCCAGAGAAGGACAAACTCCAGGTGCAGCTGCTGAAATCTGTGACTGTTAAAGAGGAGATTGAAGACATGAGTGATCCAGAACCATCCAGAATAAAACACAAAGATGCTGAGGAACAAACAGGTTGGTGTCCATTTTTGAGTCTTCATTTATTGACCTCTGATGTTCATCTGAATTTTTGCATGTCTCATTTTTTATTTTTTAACTTATTCAATTAGACCTGATGAAAGTGACAGAGCAAAGACAAGAACTGAGTGAAGAGGAGGAGAAACACTGTGACATAAAAACTCATAAAAGAGTAAAAGCCAAGCTGCAACTCAGCGTGTCAAAGATTCATCAAATCTGAAAACACACCTGAAGGACCATATAAATGAGAGAGCTCCCTCGTGTTCTGTCCGTGGAAAGAGTCGCTCATTGATGGAAAATAGTAAAGAGCGCCATAATGATGTCAGAGATCACGTGTGTCGTGAGTGTGGGAAGAGCTTCACTAAAGTTAACCGTTTGAAAATGCACAAAATGATTCATACTGGAGAAAAACCTCACAAGTGCTCATATTGTGACATGAGTTTCACTCAGGCTGGGACCATGAGAATACATGAGCGAGTTCATACTGGAGAGAAGCCGTATCGCTGTACTGCCCTCAGTGTGGAGAGAGTTTCAGATATAGAACTGATTTCAATTATCATCTGCTCGTTGAAAGGCACTCCGGAGTAAAGCCTATTACCTGTGATCAGTGTGGTACAGCAACATTTAAAATCATCATTAAATCTAAGTGTTAAAATCACATGAAAATTCAGTTTCTCTACAAATGAGAGACCTTTTGCCTGTTCATTTTGTGGAAAGTGTTTTGCTCGGCTGGATCATTGTAAACAGCATCAGAAAAGGCACATGAAGAAGAGAAAGATCACGTGTGTTGTGAGTGTGGGAAGAGCTTTACTAGAGCTGATCATCTGAAGCAGCACCAAATAATTCATACTGGAGAAAAACCTTACAAGTGCTCATATTGTGACAAGAGTTTCAATCAGTCTGGAAACCTGAAATCACACGAGCAAGTTCACACTGGAGAGAAGCCATACCGCTACTGCCCTCCATGTGAGAAGAGCTTCAGATTTTACATTTAAATGGAGCCTTAAAAATCACTTGAAAAAATGTCACATCCGACTCTCATGAGCAAAGCCATGTTCCCCCCCGTTAAAACATCGGAGCAAGCTTAGTGACCTTCTTCACAGATAAACAAAAGCGAACTCTCAGGACCGCTTGAAAATGTCCTAATTTGTCAAAGTGAGCGACATTTTATGATAAAACTGACAAAATATGGAGCTCCACTTATAACCAAAAGCACATTCCCTTACACTATGCCAGTTTCATGTTGTGAACTTGATTTCACGGTCTGATTAAGGAACTATAGAATGTTTATGCTTGAAGCTCCCCTTCACCTTTAAAGATAATAATTCATACAGTGTAAAATAAATGTAATCTTTCCTCCTGGGTAATTAATTTGCTAAATGTGTCGGGATTTAATGTGTGTTGATCAGTCTGGTCTGGTTGCTTGAAAAAGCCACTTGGGGATTTGGTTTGTGTCATTTACTATAATGTGTTCTGTTTGTACATGAGTTAGAAAATATTAAACAAAAAAATGTATAAAAACACTGATTTTTTCCCCCAAAATGTTCATTTTTTTTTTTTTTTTACAAATGGTTTAAAATGTCCATTAAAACTGCTCCAACATTATGTTGAAACACATTGATCATAAATGGTAAATGTTTTTTATAATTTGATTTTAATGACATGTTAAAGTGACTAAACATGCAGCATCAGGTCTGTCACTACAATAGTTAATCGCTCTTAAAATTTTGTTTTTTAATTATATTTAACTTCTTATTACACACACATTTTTCATTTCAGTATAAAAAAAAATATCTTCGTGCATAACCCTGTTGACTGACACACAATGAAATGTGTTAATGTGCCAATTCACAGCTGAAGATCTCAGGCATAATTGTAATAAATGAAGTCTGTATTTTGTTTTCTCAACTATTTGGATGCCTCAGACAAAGAGATCACAGCTTTTCACACCTACAGTAGCCCCTCCCACAACAATCCACCTTAAATCTGGAGAATATTCACAATCACAAGGAAGAACAAACTAGTGGCTGTGAAATAATGACTGTAAGAGGTGTTTATTAAAAATATCTCCTCATGAAATCAAAGTCCAGGAACTCTCACAAAAACAGATGCCATTCTGAGGAACAAAAGGTTGGTGTTCATTCATGCACTTTCTAATCTGAGATAAACAACTGTCCTTTCAGTATATACCCTGTTGAAAAAACCATATCCCAGTTAGGTAGTCCCACTCCTTCGAAGCATGGCTCCTGGTTTGCAGATGGCTAAGCTGGTCATTCAGTGTCAAGACCCCACTGTGAGTTACAAATTGTACTTACAATGCCTTTACTATACTTTCTGACTAAGAATTCATGATAGTAAACCCTTCATGTTTGAGAGTTTGACCATTGTGAAGGTCTCCTTGTGGTTGGTAAAATGTTCTTAATTTTACAGCAGGCACTTATATCATGAGGAAGATTGAAAACTTAAAAAATAATTGTGTTCTGCTGATGAAGGGCTTTGTCTCGCTCGGTATTTTGGTTTTCCTTTCTATACCCAGGTATGACCTATAGTGTTTATAGGCATAGAAGAACTATGCTTTCGCCGTTGGGTCCACCAGCAGGAGGGGGCAGTCCCTCCTCCAATTCTGCCTATAAGCGCATACACTGGCACTATATTTCCACTTAAGGGATTTCTGACTAAGCTGCAGACATGTACTTGCTGGCTTTTCAATAAAGAAGACTTGCACTCTCAGGCTCATGTCTTCACTTCTGCAAGTGACGTCACAGTCTTTTTATATTTTATTTTTGTATTAATATTTTTTATTGAATCTCTCAACATTTGACATTTTACAACATTTACTGCGACGTCACTTGCAATCCACGCTTAACGAGAGACTGCGAATTGTGTTCAAAACATATTCTGCTGGTCTGTGACCGCATGCACTTTTTTCAACAGCTATGGGTCTTAAGCCTGTTTTTCAACATTCAATTGTACTACAGATAACCAACTAACATTTGCAGGACAAAGACTGTATCTTATGATATTAAATTAGTTTGATACTACGAGGCCGTTGAATGCTTGAATCTGATTGGCTGATGAATGTTCTGAAGTGTGCAATTGTTTTCAGACTGGATGGAGCGCACGTAGTTCCAGGTAGCTCTCTTAAACACAAGAATAAATGAAGAGGAGGAGAAACATCACCATAAAATCACTTCAGAGAACAAAAGCAAAAGCTGATCATTGTGTTTGATTTGGGAAGAGCTTCGTTCAAAGGTCTTACAACATTTGAAAAATAACGTCAAAACCCACAACGAATTCATACTGGCCAAACAAACCTAAATACAGTGTAATTGTGACAAAAAATGAGATAATCAACAGATCTGGAGCCCATGTTTTTGCCACAAAATAAAATGTTATGAGCGAGTTCATACGGAAAGCACATAGCCTACTCTCTGTCTCAGTGTGGAGAGAGTTTCAGATATAGAACTTATTTCGTTATCACTCGGTCTCGTTCCCTCACGGAGACACACATAAAGCCGTTTGCACACACCTTAACATAAGCGCTAATGTAGTTAGCATTACTCTGACGATTTTATTAGTAACATAGTTTAAGAACTTAAAAATTACATGACTTCTCACAAGTGAGACCGTAGCAACAATGACGCTGTTCATTTTGTGAAAAAAATGAACTTAAAGTCTCACTATAAACATTGCTCGGCCTGGATCACTGTAAACTCACAGAAACACAACATGAAAATCTCTCTCTCTCTCTCATAACTTAGTTGGGAAGAGCTTTAACTGCATTAGTCTGTTATCTGAACAGCTCAAGAATTCATTCTGAAGAAAAACCGTTACAAGGCTCATATTTGAAATGACGTTTTGGACTTAGCAAGGGAGGCGTTAGATGAGATGCAGAAGAAATAATCCTACTCACATGTGAGAATAGCTTCGATTTTTAAAAGTAGCCTTAAAAAACTGGACGAATGCCTTGAAAAATATAATCTGATCGATGTCTTAAAGTGTGGCAGCAACATTTTGTGTATAAAAAGCGGAATAATTGACTTCGGTCTGTTGAATTATTAGAAAAATACTGTAACTCCGCTTCACGTTGTGCTAAAAGCGTTACAACACATCTAATTTAATTTTGTGCATTATCTTAAAGTCTGCAATAATTCTTGAACGGCTTCCGTCAGAGATTCATAATTTTATGCAGTCCTTATTTAATTGTTTAACACCACGGCGTCTTGTTTCCATTGGCAACACATATGGTTTGCACTTTTTTGGCTTACACATCAATCTGTGCGTAAAAGGTAGACAAGGCTGAAGGCCTCCTCATATTTGTTGGATGCCCGTGGTCTAAAGTCAAAACAGGCCCTTTAACATTGTAACGATACACATTTTGAACATGGCACTCATCAGCATGATTCAGTCATTGACATTACTAAAAGGGCCCAGGAATACTTCCAGAAACCACTGTTCTTCGGTAAACACAACACGCCGTGCCATCTGCAGATGCCAACTAAAGCTCTATCATGCAAAAAGGAAGCCATATGTGAACTTCGGATGATCGTCAGCAGAAGCGCCGTTAGGCTCATTATAAATTTACTATGACATTCAAAGTGGAAAAGTGTTCTATGGTCAGCCACGAAAACTCCAAATTTGAGTCATTCTTGTTGGAAATCACGGACGCTGTGTCCTCCTTATAGGCTGAATTGGAGGAGGGAGACCTTGGGTGTTATCAGCGTTGAGACAAAAACAGTTCAAAAAAGCCAGCATCTCTGATGGTATGGGGGTGCACAAGTGCATACGGTGTGGGCAGCTTGCTTGTTTTTGAAGGAATCCACTATGAATGCTGAAAGGTATATAAAGGTCATTTGCAGAGCAACAGGTTGAATGCTCCCCTCCAGAGTCTGACGTGCATTTCAGCAGGACAATGCAAAACCACATACTGCAGTTATCATAGAGACAAAAAGCACAGCTGTCTGGCTCAATTGTAGTAGAAGCGATCTCAAACACCTGAATTGCCTGCAGTCCAGATCTTTCACCTATAGTCAGAAGTGTAATTTGCTGCATCATTAAACAAAAAATAAAATGTGTCAATCCTTCAGACGTAAAATAAAACTTAAAAAAATTCACAGAAAAGCCGTAGTTCACTAACAAGCTAGGCAATTTACTGTCTTCATGTAAAATCGAATAAAGCCATTCAGTTCTGCGATAATGACCGCGATATTGTTTTAACATGAGTTACGGGTATTGCGTTATTCAGTGATTCTGACGTGCATGCAATGGTACTTGTACCACGGTTTTTGTGGCTTTTCAAATCGATCAGGCGCTCATACGGAGAAAGCACAGGGTCATGCTAAACATTAATGAACACTGAAGTGTTTACTCTGTGAAATACAAAATCTTCCATTCGTCCGCTCATATGCACTCTGTATTGTTTTGATGAGAGATTTACGCCAGTGTTAAAAACTCACTTAGCGTGTTAAAGCGATATTAAACACTCGTTGACGTACAAAAAATAAGACTGATGGTCGTCTCATTCATAACTCAGGACAAATCGTTTATTCATGAAAGGTAAAGTATGAATGCAGCGCTTAACCATCAGTCAGCGAATTGCAACTTGAATTCGTAGCAGCTAATGTGTGCCGCAGATCTAACATTTGTTTCAAATATCAAACAATGATCTGAGGACGCTATTTTTGTCTTTTGGACAACGTGCAGCTCAAAATCACTTTGCTCAGAAAGCTTCATTCCCTCCTGTCTTGTTGCTACATTTGTTCCTTCACTCCACTTCAATCCCATTCTTTCCTTCATCAGAATCTCCAGAATGATTATATAAATATAAAAATATATCAATTATAAATTCTGTGCCAATGCACAGGAAGACATGGCTCGATAATGTCATGTTGGTATAATTTAAAATGTCTGGTGTGACTGCTCAAAATTGACTTACAAGTAGACTAAAATATAATGGAACCCTCAAACAGATTTTAGATGGTATGATCTTTACAGAGTTTGCTGTTGTAATCTGTGTTTACTCAATCATGCAAGTAATATTACCATCTGCCCCCAAAAGGATAGTGAAAAGACTTGGTGACAGGACCATCTGGGTTAGCCTTAATCAATGGACAAACTTGGCACCACATCCAGGGGTGCACCCTAGTTTCTGTCTCCACTTTGGAGGAGGTTTGTTTACATCTCGGTCTAACGTAGCTTAAAGAAAATAGCTATAGCATATACTCATCAACATTTCAATCCATTGGCAACTGAAGTCAGATCATGCCTAGTCTTTATTCCTTTGAGTATAAATATCATCCATACCACTGCTGGAACAGCACACAGGTGGCATTTAACCATGTGATATCTTTGACATTTTGAAGGTATCTAAATTAGCCATGTAAATAGGTATAATACAAAAGAGATTTGAACAGACTGAAAATAAGATGTTACATTGTATGATTTTGTTGCCCCTTGACTCACCCTGAGTTGTCCATATGTTTCAAATCTGTGCTCCATTATAGATAAAAGGACTCCAGATGTCCCTAGACTTTAACACCCTTATCCTATGAATGATCAATAATAACAGTTTTGCATGTTGTTACCTAAATTCAAGATCATAATAAGATGGAGCTCTGATAACAATTAGATTAACAGAATTAACCATTGAGGTACGTATTTATTTAATTCATTTCAGTATACCGAGTACCACCTCAGAAATATCATAATCTTGGCGTTTGTCCATCTACCACCATAATGACCAACATTAAAATACAGTAGTGTAGTAGGAAATGTGCTTAATGAGCCAATTTACAAAAGATCTCAGACATCATCCTCATGAATGAGGAGAAAACTGAACTATTTGTATGAGACAAAGAGGCTTTTATCATCTGCACATTCACGCCATTTAACTGTGATCAGTGTGATAAATCCTTTATTTCACCATCAAATCTACATCTAAATAAAACATTCATGCAGGTAAAACGCCTCATGTGTGCTCTTTTTGTGTTTTTCAGGACTGGACACGTATAAACAGCATCAGAAAATATGATATCTGCCTCTGTGTAATAACACAAATAAATGACTGTTTCACTGACAAGGTCTTGAGTGACTAAAGGATACATTGATGCAATCTGCTTAATCATTTACATTTATGAATTTGGGATATGCTTTTGTCCAAAGCAACTTGCAAATGAGGAATACAACAAGCCACAAGCATGTATAGTGTTCAAGAAATGATCCTCATTCATTTATAAATGACCAGGAATATCCAGAAGGTGGCAGTAAACACTTCAGAGGTTTCCATTTGAATCCACAAAAACAAACCGAGAGAATCTCAACGCAGATGTTTACTTCTTTGAAAAGTCCACATGTACTTTGTTTAATCTTGTTTCTAGCGTGTAAAGAGTTGATGAGTATTTTCGCTGAATGCTTACATCTTATTTCTGGATGTTAGCACTCATGATTGTTCCCGATTCACATGAACCAGCTTGAGAGGTGAGGTGATCATTTACACTTTCTATTTATTTAGTCATTTAGCAGATGCTTTTATCCAAAGCGACTTACAAATGAGGACATTATAGAAGCGATCAAAACCAACAAAAGAGCAACAACATGCAAGTGCTATTACAAGTCCTGGTTAGCCTAAAGAAAATGAGTATATATAAAATATAGAAAAAAGATACTTAGTGTTAGTTTTACAAGAAAAGATAGCAGTTAGAGAATAAATATGCAATTACTAGAGGGTCAAATGTTGTGTGTGTTTTATTCCGAGCAGTTTTTAATATTGTGGGTTTTGTAATATTTTGTGGTTAATATCTAATATAAAAAAATATTGTACATGTCTGCCTTATGGACATCACTTTGACGTAGTCACCACTAATAAGCTACTCCTAAATATAATGCATAAACTTTAATTTTCTGTGAAGCTGCTTTTGTAGGAAAAGCAACATAGGCCTACAAATAAACATGAATTGAATTAAGTTATTTAGTCATTAACTTGATTATGTTTAACCTTTCTGGAGATTACCTTGTCTATGAAATGCTTTTATTTTTTCGGTATTAAATTTAAGTTTAGTTTAAGTGTTAATTGAAGAATTTACTTGTTTCATCTTAATTTACAACCCTAGAGCTACTATCATATAGAGCTGTTTTATATGCAAATAATATTCAACCATGTCAAAATATTAAGTATTTCTAACAGCAAATACATATGTTCATTTAGTTTAAGTGTAATAAAAGTAATACATTGAGTAGCACTAATTTGAAGGCATCTGTCCACATGTGACGCAAGCCCCTCCCACACTGAGATGAGCACGGTCCACACACTTTGACGTCTCTGAGCTGATACAAACTTGGGAAATATTCACATCATCCCAGAGAAGGACAAACTCCAGGTGCAGCTGCTGAAATCTGTGACTGTTAAAGAGGAGATTGAAGACATGAGTGATCCAGAACCATCCAGAATAAAACACAAAGATACTGAGGAACAAACAGGTTGGTGTTCATTTTTGACTCTTACATTATTGACCTCTGACGTTCATCTGAATTTTTGCATGTTTCTCATTTTTTATCTATTTTTAACTTTTTCAATTAGACCTGATGAAAGTGACAGAGCAAAGACAAGAACTGAGTGAAGAGGAGGAGAAACACTGTGACATAAAAACTCAAAGAGTAAAAGCCAAAAAGCTGCAGACTCAGCGTGGCAAAGATTCATCAAATCTGAAAACACACCTGAAGGACCATATAAATGAGAGAGCTCCCTCGTGTTCTTGTCCGTGGAAAGAGTCGCTCATTGATGGAAAATAGTAAAAAGCGCCATAATGATGTCAAAGATCACGTGTGTCGTGAGTGTGGGAAGAGCTTCGCTAACGTTTAGCGGTTTGAAAATGCACAAAATGATTCATTACTGGAGAAAAACCTCACAAGTGCTCATATTGTGACATGAGTTTCACTCAGTCTGGGACCATGAGAATACACGAGCGAGTTCATACTGGAGAGAAGCCGTATCACTGTACTCAGTGTGGAGAGAGTTTCAGATATAGAACTGGTTTCAATTATCATCTGCTCGTTCACTCCGGAGTAAAGCCGTTTACCTGTGATCAGTGTGGTACAGATTTGAAATCATCATTAAATCTAAAAAATCACATGAAAATTCATACAAATGTGAGGACCTTTATGCCATGTTCATTTTGTGGAAAAGACTTTTGCTCGGCTGGATCATTGTAAACGGCACCAGAAAACACACACCGGTGAGAAAGATCATGTGTGTTGTGAGTGTGGGAAGAGCTTTACTAGAGCTGATCATCTGAAGCAGCACCAAATATTTCATTCTGAAGAAAAACCGTACAAGTGCTCATATTGTGACAAGAGTTTCAATCAGTCAGGACACTTGAAATCACACGAGCAAGTTCACACTGGAGAGAAGCCGTACTACTGCCCTCCATGTGAGAAGAGCTTCAGATTTTTAAAAGGCCTTGAAAGGCACATGAAAACATGTCCTAATTTGTCAAAGTGAGCAACATTTTCATGTTAGAACAGTAAATAGTGTTAGATAAACAAAATATTGAGTTTCTCTCAAAAGTTAGTGTTTTTTTGTTTAATTTTGAGAATTTTGACTTGTTCTTAGTCTGATTAAGGCACTATGGTGTGTAGGATGTTAGAGCGAATCAGACAGCTATAATATGAGCAGAACTGAGCAAAAGCAGAAGAATTACAGGAGACCCCAAACGCAACATGGATGACCGTAAATCAGTTATCCTACTGCCAACAAGTCTGGAGCGACATAACCGCTATCTCCTTCACAGAAGAAGATTGTTACATTTAAATGGATAATTAATGGCCGAAGAGATGACACATCCGACTCTCATGAGGAAAGCCATGGGTTCCCCCCCGAGGACAGAGAGCAGAGACCTTTTGACCTTCTTCACAGAACAGAACCGAACTCTCAGAACCGCTTGAAGAATGGCTGCCCTAACATATCAAAACTGCATAAGATCATCCCACTTATAACCAATCATCATTCCCTTACATAATGCCACATCGTCTCTGTAACCCTATCATTCGACTATCCTGTTTTAATCACTTGTTGTTTATGTGCAGTGTTTTCTCCGTTCTGTCACTGATGGAGTTTGGTTCCTTGCCTGCTGTCGCCTCTGGCTTGCTTAGTTGGGGACACTTCATTTCCAGCATATTCCAGATATTATTTAAACTGAACTAAGCTGGACGATGCCATCACTAAATTAAATAATGAAATGCCTTCAGCTGATAATTGAGTGTTAAATCTTGTCATTTTACATTGACACAATTTTCCTATTTTGATACTTTGCAGTGCTTTGTTACTAATGGTATTGTTAAAAGCGCTATATAAATAAAGGTGACTTGACTCGAAGTTGGCAAAAAAATAACAAATGAATAATAATTCAGATGTGTGGAAAACTCCTCCAACATATAGAGTATTTAGTGATTGATTTCTATAAATGCTTGTGACGAGTGGGCCGGGGCCGAGAGCCGTGGGAACGGAGCGAGTTAACCCTCTGGTTGTGTTCGGGTCAAATTGACCCGAAAAATATGTTATTTTTCCCGAAAATACTAGTTAATGTTATCGCATTGGACTCAAACTTACTGACTTTGTTCACATAGGGTATAAGTACTTCTCATTAATTTTCGTAATTTTTTGTGGGTTTTATTTCACCTAGTTACACTTGTGGTGTTCCCGGTCAAAAAATGACCGGGCTCCGATCAATTGCTTATAAATCTGTCATTATGCTATATTATCACCAAATATTGGATTCATTCTTTTTGTCAACTTGTCTTCTTTCATTTAGGACTGGTTTTGTGTTTCTATTTGCATCTGATTAATCTTTAGCCTCATTTATCTGAGAGTAGGCACCTCGTTTTTTGAGTGAAAAAATATTTTTTTTATGAATAATTTTCACAATATGAGATAAAAAATTATGAAAATTTGCACTGTTTCTCACACTAGTGTACTTTAATGTTTAATCAGGAGGTTTGCTTTTAAATGCTTTTATTTAGTACAAAATTGCAAAAAGTCACACTTGTGGTGTTCCCGGTCAAAAAATGACCGGGCTCCGATCAATTGCTTATAAATCTGTCATTATGCTATATTATCACCAAATATTGGATTCAATCTTTTTGTCAACTTGTCTTCTTTCATTTAGGACTGGTTTTGTGTTTCTATTTGCATCTGATTAATCTTTAGCCTCATTTATCTGAGAGTAGGCACCTCGTTTTTTGAGTGAAAAAATATTTTTTTTATGAATAATTTTCACAATATGAGATAAAAAATTATGAAAATTTGCACTGTTTCTCACACTAGTGTACTTTAATGTTTAATCAGGAGGTTTGCTTTTAAATGCTTTTATTTAGTACAAAATTGCAAAAAGTCACACTTGTGGTGTTCCCGGTCAAAAAATGACCGGGCTCCGATCAATTGCTTATAAATCTGTCATTATGCTATATTATCACCAAATATTGGATTCATTCTTTTTGTCAACTTGTCTTCTTTCATTTAGGACTGGTTTTGTGTTTCTATTTGCATCTGATTAATCTTTAGCCTCATTTATCTGAGAGTAGGCACCTCGTTTTTTGAGTGAAAAAAAATTTTTTTTATGAATAATTTTCACAATATGAGATAAAAAATTATGAAAATTTGCACTGTTTCTCACACTAGTGTACTTTAATGTTTAATCAGGAGGTTTGCTTTTAAATGCTTTTATTTAGTACAAAATTGCAAAAAGTCACACTTGTGGTGTTCCCGGTCAAAAATGACCGGACTCCGATCAATTGCTTATAAATCTGTCATTATGCTATATTATCACCAAATATTGGATTCATTCTTTTTGTCAACTTGTTCTTCTTTCATTTAGGACTGGTTTTGTGTTTCTATTTGCATCTGATTAATCGTAGGCCTCATTTATCTGAGAGTAGGTGCCTCGTTTTTTGAGTGAAAAAAGCATTTTTTATGAATAATATTCACAATATGAGTTAAAAAATTATGAAAATTTGCACTGTTTCTCACACTAGTGTACTTTAATGTTTAATCAGGAGGTTTGCTTTAAATGCTTTTATTTGTACAAAATTGCAAAAAGTAACTTGTGGTGTTCCCGGTCAAAAAATGACCGGACTCCGATCAATTGCTTATAAATCTGTCATTATGCTATTTTCACCAAAATTGATTCATTCTTTTTTCAACTTGTCTTCTTTCATTTAGGACTGGTTTTGTGTTTCTACATCTGAAATTGCCTCAAAAAGTCATTTTCACTTGTGGTGTTCCCGGTCAAAAAATGACCGGGCTCCGATCAATTGCTTATAAATCTGTCATTATGCTATATTATCACCAAATATTGGATTCATTCTTTTTGTCAACTTGTCTTCTTTCATTTAGGACTGGTTTTGTGTTTCTATTTGCATCTGATTAATCTTTAGCCTCATTTATCTGAGAGTAGGTGCCTCGTTTTTTGAGTGAAAAAAGCATTTTTTATGAATAATATTCACAATATGAGTTAAAAAATTATGAAAATTTGCACTGTTTATCACACTAGTGTGCTTTAATGTTTAATCAGGAAGTTTGCTTTCAATTTTTTTTATTTTGTACAAAATTGCACAAAGTCACACTTGTCAAAAATGGCTGGCCATTGAAAGTGAATGGGGAAGATCACAAAAAGCAGAACCTTTATTTTGAAATGCTTTTATTTTCTGAAAAGGGGCACAAAGTAACACTTATGCCGTTCCCTGTTAAATCTGACCATCGTGACAAACAAGAAAGAACACATTACGATTTTTTTACATTATAACATTTCATGGAACAACAAACCAAAACTGTTATATTTCAGTTATATATATCCTGCACACTGACACTGTCAAACAGAGACAATATCATGGAACAACAAATCTGACCATTGTGACAGAAAAACAAAAACATTGGCATTGCCATATAGAGAACCACATCAACGAACACCTGGTTGTTGTTTGAACTCATGCAAGTGACTGACACTAGCATTTGTATGTGCCGTGCAACTGGTCATTTTGTGAACTTATTCACATGACTCACAAATAAATTGTGCATGTGCCTTGCAAATGTTTGCGCTGCATTTGCAAATTAGTCATGGAGCAAATTAGCCTATGTTTTCAATAGGCTCTGCCAGAAACAGGTTGAAGCGTGATTTTATGTCATGCTTCAACCTGAGCATGACATAAAACCGTGTATGAGTACACACATGCTATACAGTTCTTCTGAATTGTGCATTAATTTGAGTGGTGACAAATTATGGGAGATGCAGATAACTTGATCTCGAAGAAACTTGAATTAATGCTGTCACATAAGAAATCTGCTTTGAAGAGAAAACATTTAATTAATAGCTAATTACAACATTGAAATAAAAAAGTAAAGCCTGTACAAATACTAGAAATCATGAATATAAATAATTGGGAATCATGTAAAATAAATACAAATAAATTATAAACAGTGCAAATTCATTTATCTATTATAACATTTATGTAGTTTCCAGAAATTTGTCAAGTTTTTCATCAGGTGTCTTTTTTAATGATATGATTACGTGATTTCACAGAACCACTATTGAAAAGAACCCATAACTGTGTCAGTGTCATTATAGGATCAACAGAAACAGTAAAAATGTACCTTGATAGTGGAAATGGAGGTTTATGAGATGCTACTACAGCAAACAAAATAACTGATCCCTTCTAGATGTTGCTGTCTTTTATTCTGTCCATGTAATCTGTTGATTGTATTTGCTGTACATACACACATCAGCGGTATATCTTTTTTTTTTATGTTGCTTTCAAAAGTGGCAGGAGTGCAAACATTTGGAAGAAGCAGAGCTGAAGGCCCTCGCTATTTAACTGAAAGAAAATATAAACAAAACAAATGAAGGCACATAAGTGAATTAGCATGTAAGCTGCTGAAAACTGTTAGTTAGAAGCTGTTAAAAAATCGTTAAGAATTATTCCTCAATAACTAGCTACTGAAAAAAATGAATTGAATCTATCATTGAAAATGCAGCCACCAAGCTGGGTTTGGATGGTCTAACCAGCATTACATGTTCCAATACACAGCTTGAACTGGCCATGCTGGTTTTTCCAGTATATTAAACAATACAGCAAACAAGTAAAGTCAGGTTCACTTATGCAATAGCTGATGCGGAAAATATTCCGATACATTACAGAGGACATGAGCTCTAAAACACTAATAGTTCCAGCTCGTTTACTCCGTCGTTGCTTCCACAAACCTCGACGTGTTTTTCACGTGGACCCGGTGCGGCTGTATGGGTCCTCGCGGGTGGTTACGGGATCAGACGTTCGCACCGTGGACCTCCGCAGCGACACAGTCACCAAACCCGGAGCAGCCATGCGCCGAGCCATGGCAGAGGCAGAGGTCGGAGACAATGTGTTCGGAGAAGACCCTACGGTTAATGGTAAGAGATGGACACACAGTCAGTTGCGTGCTGCTGTTAGGTCAGATTCTTATCCACCTTATTTTGCAACGCGGATGTAAGTCGTATTTGGCAATGATTTATTGTAGTGAGTAGTGAACAAACACACACCCGGAGCAGTGAGCAGTCATTTATGCTGCTGCGCCCGGGGACTTGCTCGTGGGTCTCACCTCAGTCGTGTTATTGAAGGTGGAGGAGAGCGCTGTACATCCACCTACAACCCTGGTACCGAGAGACTCGAACCCACGACCTTTGGATTACAAGTCCGACTCTCTAGACCACGACTTCCCCAGCATATAATGCAATGGCTTTCAAACTTTTTAAAGAGCGACCCGTTTCTCTTTTTAAATTGACGCGACCTAGTCAAGCCAAGCATACAATAAAGAAAAACTATAGACAAAGTAGCTATAAACAAGCCTAAATGAATTCATTTAAAACGAAACTTAAACTACTAATTATGTATTATGTAAACTAGGCTTTGTAAGTTAGGCCTACTTCACTCCCGTTCCAGTATCGACTGAGAAAAATATTCTGAGCAGAAATGTAAATGGAAGCACCACAGAGCTGTGGTCCTGCTGATATTTCATGTTGATAATGAGCAGGCTGCGATGTCAAGGTTGCAACGCAAGAATGTTGTGTGTGGGAGATGCACCGGCGCAATCAAAACGCGGAAACATAATATGGCCTTATTTTAATGACAAATGTCGAGAGTGCGTTATTGGAACGCGAAAGCATATTAATATAATGCGCGAGCCCGAATCTCTCCACTCGCACGCGGATTTCCTTTGCTCTCGCAAAAAAAACGGACGCGCGCGCTCAGATACACGCGGCTCTCGTCCGGTGAGAGTGCGCGCACTTAAAACGTGTCTCTCCTCTCACTCAAACTGTCCTGTGCACTCGCAAATCTCTGTGCTCATGCGCTAGATGATAATTCTTTACGCACCTGAATTAAGCGTTGTCAAAAGTTATCAATATGCACTTTTAAAAAGTATCTCAAAACAGATTTGTTCACTTTCAAGGCCTTTCATGGTTTTTAATTGTTGTATTTTTGTTTTAACATAAACTGGTTATTGCACTTTGTTTTAATAATTTAATTATTTTATGTTTGTATTTGTATTTTCTTTTCTCATTATGAATGTACATATGTATCTCCAGTGCTTGAAGTGGAAAAAAAGAAGTGCCGGTGTTCTGACAAATTTTCCTACCTCGGTTTACTGCGCATGCGCGCATAACCATTGCATCCTTTTTCTCATGCTGAACAACAATATTTAATGTATCTGAATTACTGTAAAGGTAGGTTTAGGGTTGGGGTATGTGTAGACGTTAATAAAACACAATCTAATTGGTAGAAAACATTTATTGTTGGTATGATACTAGATGTATCCCAAATATTGTCAGAGTAAAATCATCAGGGTCTGGGTGATTAGGCTATATGATCCATATATGATTAAATATGGTCTAATCTGATTCAATGATCTATGCTAAGCTAAAAGTGCTCCCGCCAGACCCGGAGAAAAGCTGAATGGATTCAAAAACGGTCAAACTCAACTGTTTAACTCTTGGGGAGTTGTAAAATGTATATTTTAAAAAAAAAGTGGAGTGTTCCTTTAAGTGCGCGCACTCTCACTGGACGAGAACTGTGTGTATCTGAACGCGTTCATCCGGTTTTGTCCGAGAGCAAAATAAATCTGCATGCGGGTGGAGAGATGCGTGCTCGAGCATTATATTAATGTGCAGTGTTGTTGGGGGGGTAACGCATTACAAGTAACGTGAGTTACGTAATAATATTACTTTTTCAAGTAACTAGTAAAGTAACGCATTACTTTTTACTTTACTAGAAAATATCTGAGTTACTTTTTCAAAAAAGTAATGCAAGTTACTTTTTTTCCGTTTATTGATGACAGTGCGCCATGTGAACATGATCTTACTGTAGATCTAATCTAGACTAAATATGAATGTGTATTAATTCATCCCACTCGCAAAAAAACAGATTCAGTATTCATCAAAATTAATTAAAACAGTGAAATGCAAACTCAGAATATGACGCAAATCTGCAATAATTAAATATGTTAAACAACACAAATATATCTAATCCCATTGTATTAATCGATGTGTTTGCTGCTGACCTTTGATGATCAGTTCAACCATAATAATAAGCAAAAATTACTTTAGATAAACTAACAGCTTCATTGTTTTGTTTTATTGCTGAAGAGTGTTGAACTTCTCCTGTGTTCTTCTGTACAGACGTGATTTAATCGTCCTTCAGCCTGAGGTTTATTCATTACACTTTTTGGTGTGAAAGGCTTTTATATTTGCTATAAATATAACTTCTTGTACTAAAAACAAACAATCAAGCCCTGCTCATACTTAAAAAGTAATGCGAAAGTAACACAAAAGTAACATAATGCATTACTTTCCATAAAAAGTAACCAAGTAACATAATTAGTTACTTTTTAAAGGAGTAACGCAATATTGTAACGCATTACTTTTAAAAGTAACTTTCCCCAACACTGTTAATGTGCTCTTGCGCTACAATAATGCACTCTCGACATTTGTCATTAAAATAACGCCATAGCTTATTTTATTATATTTATTCAATATTATATAGAGTTTTATTTTTTATCAAATTTGGGTGGATGTTTTTAATATGATAAAATATAAGATTTATAATATTTATTTTAAATACATAATTTCCATACTTCAATATTTTTCATAGTTTGATCATGGTACTATTAAATATATTTTAAAAGTGAGTTTGCCAGTCCAGACTTTTTACTAGTGTTTATACATATGCAACACAAAACAGTTGTTTATGTTTTTGCATTAGGAAATTGATGCATGATTTTTTTTTCGTAGATCTACAGAAAAGAGCTGCTGATATGTTTGGCATGGAAGCGACGTTGTATGTCCCCACAGCAACGATGAGTAACCTGATTGCAGGTGAGATTGCAGGATGGTACCCGCCCGGGGGGGGGACTGGTTTACAGTTGTCACTTGGTAAAAGCTTTGAGGTAAAATGGACACGAATCATGCTGTTTTCCAGTGTCACTGTGGTCTCTGTCACTGCTTTTGGCTATTATCTGATATTTCAAAAATGACATTGATTTGTGCTTTAGCTCACAGAAATAGCTCACTATTTCCATTCTTGTTAGTGACCAGATGTTGCAGTAACATAAAGCTGAGCTGTTCTTCCCAACACATATTGCCCTCATACTTCTTTCCTCAATCTTTGTCTCAGTTATGGTGCACTGCAGAGAAAGAGGTGATGAGATGATAGTAGGCGATCTCTCTCATATTTACGTTTACGAGCAGGGAGGAAGTGCACAGGTATGAACAAATGGGGATTTATTTGTCTCTTACATATGCTTATATGTTCTTTGTAGTTGCCCTGTTGAATTAAAGAAAATGTGATGTTTGAGTATGTTTATTTTCTTCCTTTGTATCCACAATACCACACCATAAGAGCTAAAACAAATACATGAAAAAATAAATATATGACAATTACAAACTAATATTTCACATATAAACAGCATAAAGTTACTCAAATTTCACCAAAACTTCTATAAACAAGTATACAAGCAAACATTATTTTAATTTACAGGCCAGATATATTTAAAATATCCAAAATAGACATATTACGTAATATGCAAAGATATTTAATTGACCGTGTGCCTCTTTCAAACAGGTACAGTAAAAGTAAAAGACACAAAATTACAAAAATAAAACAACAAATATTAACCCTTTGTCCGTTAAATTGCTTTAATATGCCTTGAAATCTTAAATCCTTAAACTTCAATGCCTTAATTATTACTCCGTAGCACAATAACCGTATGGTTCCTTATCTCCATCCATGCACGATCGAGACGACAGCGCGACTTCCGTGCTAGGAACAATAACTTAATGCAGGCAAATTATGATTTATAAATTAAATATACATAACATTACCAACTGAATACAGAAATATAACAAGCAATATCATAATGATATACTAAACCCCAAACGAACAGATAACTGAGGGTTATTTATATTCTTTGTCTCTCATATTATTCCATTTGTTATTCTTGTAATCTTATATCAATATCATTTGTAATTAATACTGCATGACAACTACATTATTTATGTAGCATATAAAGGATATAAAGTAGCACTAAAATGTTATTTCCACCGGAATGCTATTAAACAATTATAATTTAGAGATGTGGAGGAAATGTTCATGTTTTATAAAATATAATTTGTTCTGTGATGCACTTAAACCACCATTTCAAAGGTTGAGGTCAGTAATATATAAAAAAAAATGCTGACCAAGGCTAGCTTTATTTTATTAATAATAATAATAATAAAATAAATAGTATATTTTAGTATTTAATATATATTTTCAAATGTAATTTATTCCTGTCATGGTAAAACTGAATTTTCAGTGGCCGTCATCAGATATCATTCTAATATGTTGATTTAGTGCTCAAGAAATTATCATCAATATTGAAAATAATTCTGCTGCTTAATATTTTGTGGAAACTATTTATTTATTTATTTTGCATTTGTTTGAAAAAGAGAAACATTTTTGTAACACATTTTTGAAAAGTATTTACTGTGACTTTTGATCAATGAAATCTTTTGAATGGTAGTGTATTTTTACTGTTGAACTTTGTTGGTAGATCAACTAAATTAACTTGTGGGGGTATGAAATGTGTTTTATTAGAGTTTATTTTTGAAAAGTCCAAATGTGCCCACAGCACCCATATACCACATTATCTGTCGGCTGAAATAAAATGTGCTCTTGTTCTCGTTCATAGATTGCAGGCGTCCATTCTGCAGTAGTCACCACCCTCCGCGACGGCACCTTTGACCTTGACCAGCTGATCTCCAAGATCCGTCACCGTTACCCTAACCCACACTACCCACGGTCCCGCCTGATTTGTGTGGAAAACACGCACAATATTCAGGGAGGCCGCGTCCTCCCACTCTCCTTCCTGCAGGAGGTTAGATATTGGTTAAACATCATTATACATGAGAGAGAGGGGGAGAGAGAGAGAGAGGGGGAGAGAGAGAGAGACTGAGAGAGTGAGAGAGAGAGCGAGACTGAGAGAGAGAGACGGAGAGTGAGGGGAGAGAGAGCGAGACGGAGAGAGAGAGACGGAGAGTGAGGGGAGAGAGAGCGAGACGGAGAGAGAGAGAGACGGAGAGTGAGGGGAGAGAGAGAGAGAGAGGGGGAGAGTTAGAGAGAGAGAGAGAGAGAGGGGGAGAGAGAGAGAGAGAGAGAGAGAGAGAGAGTGAGGGGGAGAGAGAGAGAGAGAGAGAGAGAGACTGAGAGAGAGAGAGAGGGGGAGAGAGACTGAGAGAGTGAGAGAGAGAGCGAGACTGAGAGAGAGAGACGGAGAGTGAGGGGAGAGAGAGCGAGACGGAGAGAGAGAGAGACGAGAGTGAGGGAGAGAGAGAGAGAGAGGGGGAGAGTTAGAGAGAGAGAGAGAGAGAGAGAGGGGGGAGAGAGAGAGAGAGAGAGAGAGAGAGAGAGAGTGAGGGGGAGAGAGAGAGAGAGAGAGAGAGAGAGTGAGAGAGAGAGAGGGGGAGAGAGACGAGAGAGAGAGAGAGAGAGAGAGAGAGAGAGAGAGAGAGACGGAGAGTGAGGGGAGAGAGAGCGAGACGGAGAGAGAGAGAGACGGAGAGTGAGGGGAGAGAGAGAGAGAGAGGGGGAGAGTTAGAGAGAGAGAGAGAGAGAGAGAGAGAGAGACGGAGAGTGAGGGGAGAGAGAGCGAGACGGAGAGAGAGAGAGACGGAGAGTGAGGGGAGAGAGAGAGAGAGAGGGGAGAGTTAGAGAGAGAGAGAGAGAGTGAGGGGGAGAGAGAGAGAGAGAGAGAGAGAGAGAGTGAGAGAGAGAGAGGGGGAGAGAGACGGAGAGAGAGAGAGAGAGAGAGAGAGAGAGTGAGAGAGAGAGAGAGAGAGAGAGACTGAGAGAGTGAGAGAGAGAGCGAGACTGAGAGAGAGAGACGGAGAGTGAGGGAGAGAGAGCGAGACGGAGAGAGAGAGAGACGGAGAGTGAGGGAGAGAGAGAGAGAGAGAGGGGAGAGTTAGAGAGAGAGAGAGAGAGAGAGAGGAGAGAGAGAGAGAGAGAGAGAGAGAGAGAGAGTGAGGGGGAGAGAGAGAGAGAGAGAGAGAGAGAGTGAGAGAGAGAGAGAGGGAGAGAGACGAGAGAGAGAGAGAGAGAGAGAGAGAGAGAGAGAGAGACGGAGAGAGAGAGAGAGGGGGAGAGAGACGGAGAGAGAGAGAGAGAGATTTTTTTGATTTTTGAAAAAATACTTTATTGACAAATATCCCAACATACATCAAATTACATTTTCACAATTGTTTTTTTTTTTTTTTTTTTTTTTTTTAGAAACAAAAAAATAATTCATTTCCATCTATTGTACATAACACATCATGACTACACCATTTCGTTTTAAAAGTGGAAAGATCATTCATGGCATTATAATAACTAAAGTCAATCAGTATTCTTGCTTTAAGCAAAGACCTGAAAGCCAGAACTACATCATCATTGTACCCTTGCTCTAGTTTACTTTTCCTACTCATATAAATTGCCAATTTCGCTTGCCCAAGAATAAAATTCAGCAATTGAAACACACTACATTTTTCCTGTGCATACTTAAAACCAAAAATAAAAGTTTCCGGATATAAACTCTCATTGAACTTGTCACACATTTCTTGAACCAACACAAATAAAGGTTTCAGTCTAAAACAGTACATAAAAGCATGAAAAACGGTTTCTTTTTGCAAACAGAAAGAACAACCAGGGTCATTCTTAGAATCTAACACAGAAATAAAAGAATTAACCGCAATGGCTCCATGAAGAATTCTCCATTGCAAATCTCCTGTTCTCTTTGCTAATGGTGGCTTATATAACACTCTCCATTCAGGTTTTACATCATCACTTAGTTTGAAAACTGAACGCCATGGGGTATCGATTCTTTTGTCAAGCATTTTCTTATTAAGGATAAGAACACACATTTTATACAAATCCTTTCCTGTACAAGAAAAAAAATCAACAGATAAGGATATTCTTTGCTTTATTAAAATACCTGAACATTCTTCAAAAAAAGGTTGGATTGTCAAACAGGGGAAAGGGTCTTCGCTATCCTGCATGTTATTCCCTGAAAAAAAATCCTCCAAGATCATCTTCTCTTCACTTGTGAAGACCTCTGTCAGTTTGGTTAAAAAACGATTAATTGACCGAATCGATCGGAGTCCCAGTGTTTTTGCTACAGCCTCTGTGTCCTTAAAATGCGGTCCAGTTAAAGACAGTAACTGACCTAAAACAAAAACTCCTGAGTTTTGTAGCACCTTGCTGAATCCCGGTGAAAAGGTGGGAGAAATGTCCAGTCTTGCCTTGCAAATCAAAGGCTCCTGTAGTAACCAGTAAATGGAATGAAAATTCTCTGTATTTTGGATGTGAAAAAAACTCCACACTTTAAAAAGATTCTGATAAAAAGGAGGCAGGTGTGAGAGGTTCAAACATTTGGAGTCCATCAAGAAAAGGGATCTATCCAGAGCAAAGTTTCCAACAGTCTGTAATATAATGCAACTGACGGCCCTCCAGCTAACATTCACTGGTCCATCTAGAAGTCTTTGTAAAAAATGTAACCGGAAAGTTGCAATCCTGCTCTGTAAGTGAATTAAGCCTTGACCGCCTTCTTCTTTAGGTAGATACAATATGCTCTGTGGGATCCAATGAAGTTTATCCCAAAAGAAATCCACAAAAATCGCTTGAATTTCAGCCATCAATTTTACAGGGGGGTCAATACATGCCAGTCTATGCCATAAAAGTGAAGCAACCAAGTTATTAACAATAAGTGTTCTTCCTCTAAAAGACATGTTAGGTAAAAGCCATTTCCATTTGTCTAGACGACCTCTAACTTTTTGTAACATTCCATCCCAGTTTTTTTGTGAAACACTGTCATCTCCTAAAAACACTCCAAGATATCTGATGCCCCATCTACTCCAACATAAACCTTCAGGTAGAGTTGGTTTTCCCTCATTCCAGACTCCTAATAACAAAGCATCACTTTTTTTCCAATTAACCTTTGCGGAAGACCATTTTTCAAATTCTTCTATTAATTTTGATACGACGTGTATATCCTCTTGTTTATTGACCAATATTATAACGTCATCAGCATATGCTGATAAACAAAAACTAAAATCACAATGTGGTACTCTTAACCCATCCAACCTTTTCCTAATTTGTTGGAGTAGTGGTTCAATAGCAATAGAATATAACATGCCTGACAATGAACATCCTTGTCTAATTCCCCTACTAACCTTGAATGGAGCACATAAGCCACCATTAATTTTAATTACACTCTCAATGTCACTATAAAGAATTTTTAACATGCTTAAAAAAAATTTATGGAAGCCGAAGGTTTCTAAAGTATTCCATAAATATGAATGTTCCACTCGGTCGAATGCTTTTTCTTGATCTAGAGACAACAACCCACATTTGATATCAAGTAGCTTAGAAACCTGTATAATATCTCTAATAAAAGAAATATTGTCAAAAATTGACCTACTAGGTACACAGTAAGACTGATCTGGATGGATCACCTGCCCCATAACCTTAGCCAATCTGATTGCCAATGTTTTTGAAAGTAATTTATAGTCACTGCATAAAAGTGAGACCGGCCTCCAGTTCTTAATCTCAGTGAGATCTCCTTTCTTTGGGAGAAGAGTAACCACTGCTCTTCGGCAGCTCAACGGCAACCCACCCTTCAGTAAGCTGTCATTGAACACCTCCAGCAGATCAACTCCAATCTCAGACCAGAAGGTTTTCAGAAAATCAACCGGCAGCCCATCCATACCCGGAGTCTTTCCGGACTCCATACTCTGGAGTGCTCTATAAAGCTCTCCTAAGCTCAGGGCACTTTCCAGCTCTTTATTTGATTCCACTGAGATTTTTGGAAGATTTTCAAGGAAAAAATTTTTTCCTCCATTTTCTAGTTCAAGCTCACTTTTATACAGGGACCGATAAAAACGCATTGCTTCTTCACGAATCTCTCTGGGATTAGATAACAAAGTACCATCCTCAGAACGTAACGCGTGAATTATGCGCTTCTGTCCATTTTTCCTTTCGTGGCCAAAGAAATACTTAGAAGGTGCATCCATCTGATCAATGTTCAAGAACTTTGCCCGGACCAGTGCTCCCTGTGTTTTATAATCTAGCAGATCTTTAAGTTCAGCTTTTTTCCTTAAAAAGGTTTCCAAACAGTTAACATCACTTGAGGTCTGAGTCAGTTTCTGCAAATCCATTATTTGTTTTTCAAGCACTTCAAATGAGCGAGTTAAATCTTTTGTGACATTTCGAGTGTATTGCTGTGCAAACTGTTTTATTTGCACTTTACCATAATCCCACCATTGTTGTAGAGATTTAAAAGAAGACTTTGTCTTTTTGAAAAATTCCCAAAAGGCCTTAAATGATTCAATGAAAAATTTATCATTTAAAAGGTTTGTATTAAGATGCCAATATGCACTTTTAGGCTTCACTGAATTTAAAATAAATCTGCAACTCACCATGTAATGATCAGAAAAAGGCAATGGTGTGATGTAACATTTGTTAAACATGCTCAAATGATACTTAAAAACATAAAATCGATCCAATCTGGCTAAAGATAAACAATTATCATGCGTGTGAGCCCATGTATATTGTCTCTCATTACCGTTTAGAGCTCTCCAAACATCACATAGATCATATTTTACAATTAAATGAGTTAAACGTTTACGTGAAGCCATGTGAGGTTCAACATGATTTCGGTCTATATCAAGTTCAGCACAATTAAAATCACCCCCTAAAAACAAAAATTCCTCAGTACAGCAATTTTGTAAAGTTGAACATAGGGTATCTAAAAACAATAATCTTTCCACAGGTGCAGTTGGAGCATACACACAAATGAAAACAAAAGCGAAACTTTCATAAGTAGCTCTAACTTTTAACAGTCTACCTTTAATAATTTCATTTACATCATATGAAATTGGTTTAAAATTCCTACTAAACAAAATGGCTACTCCGCCACTTAGAGTAGAACTGTGACTTAAAACAGGTATGCCACTGAATTCTTTCATCCAATCAACAACGTTATCTGAGCTACTATGTGTTTCTTGTAAAAAAGCTATGTCTATATTTTTCTGTTCCATTTCTTCAAATAATTTTGCTCTTTTTTTTAAATTTCTTGCACCATTGATATTCAAAGAAGCAATATGTACCTCACTCATTATGAAAAAGAAAAAGAGATACAGCCTACAAACCAAAATAAGAAAGCTATTCCTGACTTTCATATCAAATATCATCATTATTTAAGGCATTGCCGACGTTTCTCGCAATTTTTTTTAATCTGTAAACTTCTTTGTTGGTAAAGCAGTCTCTAGCCATCAAACTCTTTGCTCTCTCAACAAATAGTTTTAAATCGGGAAAATATTCTTGTACTTGTACTCCTCTCTTGTTTTTAGTTGCTCTGAGGAACAATTTGATGTCCTCAAGTTCATAACTGCGAGCAGTGGGTTCACCTTGCGAGAAACTCACACTGCATTCAGAGGAATCACTGTCACTCTCTGTGTCCTGCCTTTCCTTCTCCTGTACCTCGTCAGTTTTACTTATCTTCGCATCTAGTGACTTGTTTTTCATTTTTCTTTTTTGTGGGGTCTTAAAAATAATCGGTTCTTGCTCCATTAGATGTGCCTCCTCGCAACTTTCATTAACATCAACTTGGACCTGTTCACTGATTGTACTTTCTTTTCTTTTGTCTGTCAAAGAAACCGAACTCATTGAATCACTAGAAACAGTAGCTGCGGGTATATTATTAGGAATTAAATCAGCCTGCTCACTCCAAGATGAGCCTGGCTCTGCTTCAGTCTCCCCCGGAGGGTTTTCAGCGGTCTCGGTCACAGCCGAGCCTTCACTCACCGCCGCCGCCGCCTCTACAACAGCCTCCGCTACACCGTTATCTTCGCTACCTTGCGCATTATCATTCTCTTTTTCACCTTCTATATTTTTATTTGGGCAGTTTCTAATTAAATGTCCCGTTTTTCCGCATCCGAAACACTTAATCTTTCCAGTAGTAACAAAAAAAGTGTAGCTGAAATCATCAATTCGAAAGTTAAGTGTTAAGTCCAAGTCTGCATCCTCTGGGATAATCATGTAGACGAATCGTCTAAAGGAAACTATGTGTTTCAATAAAGGTGATTCGCTCCTGAGCGGTATCTTTTTTATTGGAGATACCAACTTGCCATGACGTAACAAAGCTTGCGTTAAAATCTCATCACTCACAAAAGGTGGCACGTTAGATAGAGTAACCTTTTTAGCAGGCAAAGAAAGTGGAAGAACTGAAACGAATTCTCCTCTTATTACAATTCCCTGTTCTACCAAATCATTAGCTTTATCTACGCTATCCAAAAAGATCACTATCGCATTATTCATCCTGGAAGCGGATAAAACACCTGAGTGTCCAACCACCTCCCCAATAGCCAAGCAACAGTCCTCCACACTCACCACCGCCGTCACCTTAATGCGTGGCGTCTCGTGAGCGAGCCCAAACCCTGCGCCCGCTGGACCGACATGCGCCGCTGCTTCCTAAAAACGGATAGCACGCGGCCCCTGATGTAAAACAACAATGAGGACAGAAAACACCCAGACAACAATCAACCAAACAGCGTAGAGAATAAAAAGAAAAAGATTCACTCACACCACTCTGCACCACGCTCAAACCACTCCGTCCACTCACACACACCCGCACCGGAAGTGAGAGAGAGAGAGACGGAGAGAGAGCGAGACGGAGAGAGAGAGAGAGAGAGAGAGAGACAGAGAGAGAGAGAGAGAGACGGAGAGAGAGCGAGACGAGAGAGAGAGAGAGAGAGAGAGAGAGAGAGAGAGAGAGAGAGAGAGAGAGAGAGAGAGAGAGAGAGAGAGAGAGAGAGAGAGAGAGAGAGAGAGAGAGAGAGAGAGAGAGAGAGAGAATATGAAGAGCTCTTTTCCAAAACGTGATAAACGCCAAATTAAAAAAAAATGAGTTCGTCATGCCATTTTGCTGTGTACTGAACCTATTCACTGCTCCATCAATGTTTCATGCCAAATCGCTATATTTCCTTGTTTAAAATGTACTGCAAGATGCAGTTCTTTTCCAAACCGCTATAAGCGCCGAACCTGTTTTTAGCCTAAATGCGATATGTCCTCTCGACCAATCAGAATTCGTTCGAGGCAATCCAACACGGCGACGCTTTGAAGCGTTTGTTTGTGCTCAGTCTTCAAAATGAGTGCTTTAATCTCTAATAACACTTTTGAGACCTACACCTGGGGGTAGAAAACGCAGACTAGACTGGACAAAGAAAATCACAAAAAAAAAAAAAAAAAAGAAGGTTCTCAGGTGGCGCGTTAATACCCACTGTGGGATGTCAATGTAACAGATGTGTATACCAGTAAAGGTGCTGTTTAACCGATTGACGCTAGAGGCTGTAGCCTTTGGCGTTCCTTGTTAGAGCGCCTGCCTCCCGCACCGGAAACCAAGGTTCGAGACCTGCTCGGTGTGATGGTGCGGACCCGGGGGGGTTACATCAACACAAGGCTGGTGCGACCGGTTTATAGTACGAGTCCCTGATGTCATATGTTGCATGTTCTCTTTTTTTTTTTTAAGACATAAACCAACATAAAAAAAAAGGATGGATTTGTAGCGTTTTGAAAAAAAACAAAAAACACCTTTGCATTTATAATCGACAATATTGTTAGTTTCATTTAACAATCATTGTTTAACATGTTCAGACTGAGCCAACAGACCATTTTAACAGGATAAATTGAATATTAACAAAATGTATGGGTCTAGGTAAAAAAATGTCATTTTCATGAAAACTATTAAAATGGATTTATAGCGTTTTGGAAAAGAGCTCTTCATATGTTAAGGCAGCCATACTCCTGGGGCTAAACTCTGAGCAATGGGACACTATGTAAATGAATGATTTAACAGACTGATTTATTCAGCACTGCAGCACAAAGTGTTTCATGCATTGCCTCAGATCTGACAAATGAGGCACATCCACATGTTACACTTTTATGTTAAAAGTAAAAATAAAAAATAAAAGTTAGAACTCTTTTGGATGCATAACTGCATGTTTGTCTCACCCAAAGCTTCGCTCCGTGGCTGATAAGTTTGGGTTGGCTGTGCATATGGATGGAGCGAGGGTGGTGAATGCAGCTGTGGCTCTGGGCGTCCAACCCTCTGCTATACTGCAGCACTGCCACTCTGTCAGTGTGTGTCTGTCCAAGGTAAGCCCTCACATTCTCTGACCGTGCTTGTTTATGATCCACTTTATGATAATACAATTTCTGTGTGGCTCAGAAAGATGTTCTAATTCATTCAGTTCTGCTACATATGACATTGCATGTCTGATATGAAGTTAATATTAATACAACGTTTTGATTTAGTACAATCAATTATTTCAAAATATATTCATTTAAATGTTTGGAGTTAATACAATTTTTTTACTATTGTTTTTTTGAATTAAGGATACTTTGAACTGATAAATTTTGACAGTTGAAAATTACAAAAACTTACAAAATAAATCTATTTCAAATAAATGCTGTTCTTTTGAACTTCCTATTTAAGATGTAAGTATGTACTGTCTATATGTGAATTGTTTCTGCTCTGTCTGGAGCACGCTCTCAAGACTTTCACTCACCAAGGCACACATGCTGTGGTCATGTGACAATAAAAGTGATTTGACTTGATTTGAAATACAGGTGCAGCTCAGAAAATTAGAATATCGTGAAAAAGTTTTCGAGAAAATAAATATTCTAATATTTTGAGATACTGATTTTTGGCTTTCATTAGCTGTAAGCTCTAATCATCAAACTTCACATGTACTTCACATGTAATGAATCCAAAATATATAAAAGTTTCACTTTTTGAAATAAGTTACAAGAAAAAAATTATTCACCACATTCTATTTTTTTTAAATGCACCTGTATATTTTTTATGAAAATAAATTAAAAAATAAAACCTAAAATAGTTAAACCTAAAAAAGCTGGCAGCTAAATAAGTTTGAGTGGCCTACTAATAAATAAATACATAGAAATATTTAAAAAAAGATATTGTGACAAAAGCACGTAATAAAATACAAAATAAAAGCAATTCAAAATTCTAATAAATAGTACATAAAATATACTAAAATAATGGATAGTAAAGGCTGGATACTAAAATGTAAAAAGTATGATATGAACCTTTTAGGAAAAAGCTTTTTTGACAAAAAAAGATGTTCTGTGTGAAAGCCCCGTATTAAGTGCATTAGGATCGATGGTGAGTAAACATGCATGCATTAAATACAAACATTATATCTGAACTGTACCGTACTGCATGTTGTCTTTGTTTGTTTTCACGTGAAGAGCTGGAAATCTGATCCGATTTGCTTTTGGCAGGGACTCGGGGCACCTGTGGGCACCATGCTAGGTGGGTCAAAAGATTTCATACGGAGAGCAGTACGCGCCTGCATGGTACTTGGCGGTGGAATGCGCCAATTGGGTATCTTGGCAGCAGCTGGTAAGATTGCCCTGTCAGACATGATTGGCAGACTGGAGGAGGACCACAGGAACACCAGAAGCTTTGCTGAAGGTGACAGAATCCTATAGATTTCCTTCCACCCTCCGCACAACACTGTACATGCACTGGAGGGGTAATGATTTAGTTAGCCTTTGGCATGATGAAGACCTTCTCATAGACCAAATCAAATCACTTTTATTGTCACATCACCACAGCACAAGTGCCTTGGTGAGTGAAATTCTTACGAGCGTGCTCCAGACAGTGCAAAAAAATAAATAATAATTTACATATGGACAGTACATATTTACAGACTGTACAGAAGACAATGTGCAAAATACACATACTCAGTACACACAGTGTACTATAAAGACATACTTAGACCATAATAATTATAAAAGAATTAAAGGAATATATTAAGCATATTCACAGTAGTTGGAATTAGTTCATTAGCACCACCATTGTGTTAGTCATCTAATTACACCTATTCACATTTGGCCATAATGCTTAGTAAACCTCTACACAGACTGCAGTCTCCCTGCAGTCACTAATTTTATCCCTTAAAACTCATCTTTCATAAATTAAAATAAATAAAAAATGTCTCATGAAAATAATTTCTAAATGCCCTAAAGAGCTTTAACTCCCTTTTAGAATAGGCTACAAGTAAGCTCGATTAACTTAAAGCTGCTGTCCGTAAGTTTTGCCTCTTTGTCGCCATCTCTGTTTGAAACCTGCAATTGCAGTTACTTGCAGAATTATTTTTATTGAATGTGTAGCTGTCAGTCACCACACCTGTACTCAGTTACTGTACTCAGGAATCACAGATTCTAGCCTATGGGTGAATCCCAATTCTCTGTCTTACCCCTTCCCCTTAGTTTTGCGCGTTCACGTGAGAGTAAGGGCTGTCCCAATTCTGTTTTTTATCGAGGGGTAGGGGAAGGGGAAGGGGTAGATACCCCTTAAAACCAAGAATTTCCTCGAGCTTACTTGAAACCAAGGGGTACCCAGAACACACTGCGGCCAGATCATCCAGAGAGTATTTTCCGCTTAATAATTGCTTAAAAAATTACGACAGACTTGTTTGGTGCTCTACACAGTCCTGTACATATATATTTGCAACCATGTTCTTAATTGAAACGTTTTTAAAAATTGCTATTTTTCCACGCTAACGTTACATTGCTGATTTGCACAACAGTCCCGCGTTTTTCTGAATAGAGAAAACATCACTAAAACCCACGCGATCGACAAACACACTTTTAGACGGAGAGTTTGTGATCAACACTTGTCTCTGGTGACGTAGCAGCAGCTAGCGACGATGTATGATGACGTAACAGTAACCAAGTGGCGTCTCATTTCACAGAGGTGTGTTTTCACCCCTAGCGCTCACCACTCGGTTTCGAGGGACAAGGGCTAGGGGTAAGACGAAGGGGAAGGGGTAAGACAAAGAAATGGGATTCACCCTATGTCTTGGAATATATGACCCAAATAAGACTTTTCACCGGATATTGTCATTTGAATAAGCAAGTAACAAGTCTGCCACGTTTGTTCTGCCCAGCCGAGGAAAAAAGCATTACAATAAATCACACTACAATAAATGGTGATTAAATCTTACGACCGGTTAGCTCATATCACATCAAATCGTGCAAAATAATTATTATTGTTATACTTTGTTCTCAAATTGTTAATGTTAACAACATCAGCATTGTGTGACTACCTGTACGTATTATCATGTAGATTTCCATTTCTGTACAGTCTAATCTCTAATTGTCGTACTATTCGAATGTCATATTACATTCTTTTAACCCATAAAGCTAATTATTCTTTCTTCGAACTGGTTCTCTTTAAAATACGAATCCTGTGTAGTCCCAGGCTATCTGTAATCACAGATGCACATTTAAAACCGGAATCATTTAATTTCATTCACTTGTGTTTCATAAACACATAATCCTTTCTGGATTACAATCCGCCATCAAAATGATAAATGTAATTATTCTAGCTGCTGTGAGAAAAGACTAATGATCCACCTACTGCAGGATCCTCACATGCGATAGCCTATAGCCGGTGTTGTGCCTATTTTCGACCCCTGCCAAATTATTACTGAAATCGCTACCTGAATGCCTAATCCTAACCCTGAACCTACCAATACTAGAGGGGTAGTAATCTGACGGGGGTCAGAATTTGGCTCAACACCGGGACCAACTACGGACCGCAGCTTTAAGTAGCCTAAACGCTACACAATGACATGTTGCAATATTGGGTTGATTTATTTACTTTTGAAACTGATTCTGAAGAGGAAGAGCGAATTATACATGGTTGTCTACAAGTCAATGTATTTATTTATCACTCTCTACAATATCAGACGCATCATGGTAATTCAAACAGCTAATAATGTGTTGCTAATGTTACATAAACCATAGGTGTATCCCAATTCACATACTTATTCACTATTCTGTGCCGTGTATTAATGGTGTGAGTAGAGAGTTGAACACTGAAAATTCCAGTAAAGAAAGTGCATTTTAAATACCCGGATGATGCACTTAAATAACGGAAAAAAACTAATGTTGGACACTTCATGCACTCAACTGTCACAGCTGTAATCATGTAGCAGGGGGGGACTATCAGACTCCAATTATGAGTCAAAAAATAACCTTCATAAACTACACAGTGTGCATAGTGTATAAGAGCATTGTTTGGGACGCTGCTCATGTTCCCATTTGCCATCTCAGACAGCTACCTTCTTAAAATCAGCATTCTTGGGCAGATACAGTTGGCTAATGATATAAAAAGCCCCCCCAGCATGCTGAAGGGATTGGTTACATGTTTGTGATGGTTGTAAACGGGGGCTGATTCAAACCATGTTTTTAAAACTGTCTTCGGAACCACTGAAGTATGCTCAGCAATGGTGTTGACTGATGAAATGACATGTTAACAATGTTACAAACTTGATTTTCACCGCAGTGGGTCTTTCATAAATCAGAAACTAAATTAAAGCATTAAAAAAGAAAACACAAGTTAGTCAGAACCGAAGCTGTTTAAAATAAACCAATTCAGTGGAACAGTACAATCAAAAATAAAAGTAATTATGCACTCTTATGTTCTTATAAACCTTTTTATTTCTTCCAGGGATGACAAACGGTGACTTTCCCCCCTCTTTTTAATTTCAGACAGGGGTATAAAAGATCATTTTAATGATTCTGTCTATCAAATCAAATAGATTAGGTCCTTGAGTTCAACTCATGAATGCAGCAGGTAACTGAATGGTATGTCAGTGAATAATGACTTGAATGATGGTTTGTTTTCCACACAAGCAATTGTATGACTCCAGAAGCCTTGGAATATAATGCACATATAATCAGATGGACATAGTGTGCTTTTTGAAGCTTGCCAGTTTCAGTCCCCATTCAGTGCATTTAAACTTTGATTATTTAAATGTTCCACCGAGCCAAATTTAAATATCTAAAGTTCCATTTCAACATTCTAACGGAATGTCTTTTGCCTTTTCTCTTGTAGCATTGTTACAGTGTGACCCTCTGTACCAGTTGGATCTGGACTCTGTGGAAACCAACATTTTGAAATTCCGTCTGCGGGACAGCCCGATGAGCCCCACAGAGTTCTGTGAGCGGATGGCAGGCGTAGATGAAGAAGAGGTGGAGGCTCTGGGTCAGGGGGTGCAGGTTCTGATGTTTCCCCATGTTGGAGAAACCGTCAGGGCTGTGTGGCATCTGGGTATCAGCGAGGAAGACACTCAGATGGCTCTCCTGAAGGCTCAGTTTGTGGCCCAACAGCACAAGCTTAAGTCTAACAGGGCATCATGAGTAGATTATTTGACCACACCTTTTTTGGTCCCAGGAACATAAAAAAAAAAAAAAAACGTAAAACTATCAAATGAATCATAATTACATTCACAACTCTATTCTCAAATGCGTGTGTTTTGCTTCAAGAGAGCAATCATACATTTGTGGTGTACTTTACTTTCTTTTATGTTCATTTTTAATAATTTAATTATACAATTAAATCATATACCAATCATTATAGCCCTTATAACATTGATTAGTTTGTTAATTAGTCCTTTATATTTTATTATAGTTGCTTTTTATATTATTTTTCCATTGTTGTGTAGTCTTCAGACTGTATATCTCAGGGACTGTTTGTCTTCATGAATAAGTGATACGAGGGAATGTTTATGGAAATCCTAGGTTTATGGGATGTTGTGAAGCAGTTTGGTTTAACACTACTTCTTGTGATTTGTGAGCATTGAAACAGAATATTCAATAAACTCTGCTCCTTTTTTATCATCATGACTTCGACTCCAGCTTCCGCTCTTCGCTGGCTTTGCTCAGTCTACTTCTTGGCTCAAAGAAGGCTGTTCACGAGTTCACACTTGCATATATTTAGCACAAGTAACGTAATGCGTATTTGGCGAGTATGGTAATACGTTGTTGGCGTGCTGTCCTGGGAAAGGGCTCCGAGCTCGGGAATGACCCAAACCCAGAGTACCCCCCCAAAAGCAATTGAGTGTTGGACAGCCGCCAAACTGAGATCCTCCCCAAAATATGCCCTTGAGATCTGGCGGGAGCTAGTTTCGAGGAGTAGCCTGTATGGGGGAACCTACGTGCTCTGAGGCAGCGGTTAGGCATGCATGGGTAGCCCCACCGACCTCTGGTATGAACTGCATGGTTTGGGGCGACCGGTTGGGGAGGACTCAAACCGAAACGCAACGGTGTGCTCGTTGCGTTCAGAAATGAAGATGTAAGAATGTAAGATATTCATTTCACACAGTGTAAACAGATTTAGAGATTATTATGGCAGTTTTTGAGAGTGCTTGAACTCGCTGGACCGAAGTGAAAATGTACTTTGATAATGTAAACGTTTGCTCTAATTTTGTTCAATGAAAGTGTTATAGGATAATAATTAGTAGCTTACAATGTTTTTATTAAATTCACATTAAATACAGAGTCAGTCGTATTAAAAGTATTTTATTGTATGACACCCATATTTGGTATACTTAAGTAAAAAGATGGGCTTTTATCTAGGTTCAAGGCTCTTTTATTCGTCACATACTCAATTATACAGGATATAATCAGTAGTGAAATGTAAATTATGTGTAGTTAATAGATTACAGTATTAGGCTTCTTTGCCCATTGCCCATTATAGACCAAATAACATCATCTATAAAGGTGCAAAATGCATTTACACGTATTTGGGAATTGAGATATTTCATAATATATTTTGGAGATATATTGAATAAAAACAATTTAATAAAACCCCTGCTGAAAAAAAACAATAGACACCATTACAACATTAGTAATGGTTATAATGGGACTTGTATTGGTTTTACTGGAAACTGTAATGACCCTGTTGGTCTCTACTTTGGTAATTGGTGGCTTGTTAAAACCAATAAATCCTAAAGGAATATGTCCCAAAACACACTACAGAAAACCATTTTTCCATTAAAAGTTGATGGTTTGTAATGTTTGTAATGCTATTTTTAGCATCATAAACTTTTTCTGTGATGGATTTATTGTTTTCTTGGTGTTGTTGTTGTTTTCAGTAGGGACATGAGCCTATGTCAGTGATACAGTGGTATTGTGGCTGCTGTGTGTCAAGCATGAGAGCACCCCACCCTCACACACACACACACACACACACACACTTATGCCCCCTCAAAAATCATGCCCCTGACACTACAATACAAAATTATTTGTCAAATAACTGAAACATTTATTTTAGTTGAAATTGTTATGTATGATTCTAGAGAGAAAGGCTGATAAATAGAAAATAAATCTCTGTTCCACGCTCCGGAGCAGAAGGTGGCGGTAACGCACCTATTTACATTGTTTGCCAGCCGCCGTTAAAACGAAGAAGAAGAAGAAGAAGATTTATATTTTAGTCTTTATGTTGCAACATTTGAGAGATGTTCCCGATTTACAGAGTTTGACATGAACCACCTTGATAGAAGAGGTATTTATCTATTAATAAATATACGCACTGTTTTCGTATGAGTATTGAATATACGTGAATTCTTCTTAGTTTTGTTTTGTTTGATGCTAACATTGTTATCATGTGCTAAGCAAGTTATAATTTAATAATTTAACCGTTTATCGAGATTTAGAGTCCTGGGTTATACAAAGATAAGAATGTTTCTTATAGAGCTTTTTACGTACTAGTTAACTGTAATTAACAAATGTGACCCTGGCTGTGAAAACCCAGCTAAAGTCATGTTTTTGTGATTTACTGTTTTCTACGTAAAATCATCTTTCATAAGGCAAATAACATGTGAAAATGTAACTTGATATCTGTAATATTTATTGAGTAAGACCATATCAAATATTGAAATTATAGTGAAATTAATGGTTGAAATCGAATTTTGATGCTTGTTATCTCATAACTCGATTTTGATCATTTAGCCTGGATTTCACAGAGAGGGTCACGAATAGGTTCAGCATAGATTGAGTCTCTTTTCCCTTTTTTGTGGGTCTCCGTATCAGACAGTGATCAGTGAAGCCCCTCCCACAACAATCCACCTATAAATACTGGAGAATATTCACATCATCCTACAAGAGAAGAACAAACTCCAGGTGCAGCAGCTGAAATCTGTGACTGTTAAAGATGGAGTTTATTAAAGAGGAGATTGAAGACATGAGTGATCCAGAACCACCCAGAATAAAACATGAAGATACTGAGGAACAAACAGGTTGGTGTTCATTCATGATTCTTCATTAATGACTGTTTTGAAATAATACCGTTTAAAAGTGAATAAAAAAGTGTTTGTTTGATGCTTAATCATACAGAAAACCAAACAAATGATCATAAACTTGTACAGCAGTTTTCATCCACATTTTATTTACAGAACTAACTATAGGCATATAAAAGATCTGATGCTATGGTTTATACATATATCTGATCTATGTTGCTTTCTGCTGTTAAATCAGGGTTCAGCTGATCTGATTCTAACCTGGTGTTTATTTTAGACCAGATGGAACTGACAGCGGAGAAGAAAAGTTACTTCAAAAGTCAAAGACGACAAACTAAACAGCTGCACACCTGCTCTCAGTGTGGAACGAGTTTCAGAGAAAAAGGAGTCCTTAAGAACCACATGAGAATCCACACTGGAGAGAAACCGTTCACATGCACTCAGTGTGGAAAGAGTTTCAGAGAAAAAGGAGTCCTTAAGAACCACATGAGAATCCACACTGGAGAGAAACCGTACACATGCACTCAGTGTGGAAAGAGTTATGCTGATGCATCAGGTCTCAGTTATCATCTGCACATTCACTCTGGAGAAAAGCCATTTAGCTGTGATCAGTGTGGTAAACAGTTTATATCATCAGCAGATTTAAAAAGACATCTGACAGTTCATTTAGATGCGAAGCCTCATCTGTGTTCTTTGTGTGGAAAGAGTTTTACGCAAGAAGGAGCCTTTAAAATACACATGAGAATCCATACTGGAGAGAAGCCGTATCACTGTACTCAGTGTGGAAAGAGTTTTACTGCAGCATCAGGTCTCAGTTATCATCTGCACATTCACTCTGGAGAAAAGCAATTTAGCTGTGATCAGTGTGATAAAAAGTTTATTTCATCGTCACATCTAAAAAGTCACCTGAGAGTTCATTCAGATGAGAAGCCTCACTTGTGTTCTTTGTGTGGAAAGAGTTTTTCGTCGCTGGCCATTTGTAAACGGCATCAGAAAACACATGAAGAAAAGAAAGATCATGTGTGTTGTGAGTGTGGGAAGATCTTTACTCGAGCTGGCGATCTGAAACTGCATCAAATAATTCATTCTGGAGAAAAACCTCACAAGTGCTCATATTGTGACAAGAGTTTCGCTCAGTCTGGAAACCTGAAATTACACGAGCGAGGTCATACTGGAGAGAAGCCGTATCGCTGTACTCAGTGTGGAGAGAGTTATAGAGTATCAAAAAGCCTTAAAGAGCACACGAAAAAATGTCACCGCAAGTAACTTTTCATTCTCATTTTAAATGCATTCAAAGAAATTGTGTGAAATAAGATTGAATTGCTGCCAAAAACACTAGCATCTAGGTACATTTTTGTGAATTTTGACCGTTTAAGGAACTAAAGAGTTTTGTTTGAAGAGTAATAATTCTTACAGTGTAAATAATCATTTATCTTTATTAATTAGTCCACACAATATGTCAGGCTGGGTTGTGTGCTAAGCAGGTAATTTACTTGTTTACTATTATTATGATCTGATTTTAAATGAGTTGGTGTCTGTAGTTAAAATGTAACAAAGTTGCTTTTATTAAACTTTTTTTTAAAGCCTTTTTTCTTTTCAAGAAACTTGAAATCATGTGTTTTAGTGATGTGTAAGTTCACTATAATAATTTAGTAAGATATTTGATTCTGTTCAGAGGCAGTAACAGGTTTTATTTCACAACTGATGATCCTGTTTGTCTCCGCCTGTTCACACCAATCAAATCTGAACAACGTGCCAATTTACTGAAGATCTCAGACATCAACATAATGAATGAGGAGAAAACAGGGCGCTACTGGCTTTTCAGCAGCTCATTAAAACTTGATGCCCTTTCGTTGCTGTTTCAGATAAAGGAGCAGTTCTTGTCACTATAATACGATTAGGACACTATTAACAGAGGAGTTAAACTAGGCCTAATATACATCCACTTAATGGGCTATATCAATAAATGTGTTCTTATTAAGTACTGGGCTGGCAAAAAAGAGATTATGTAGGCTACCAATTAAAGCCATTTATTAAATTTTTCACATTACATTGCTACATCAAATAATAATTTTATATCCACCATGAAAAGTGTTCATGTAAACACTTCAGTCGATGCATGAGTTTCAATGTGCATACTATCATGTGCCCTATATGGTATTTAGGATGGCTAGTATGCACATTGGGACTCAGGGTAAGTCAACACAACACGACGCGATGCACTCGCAACGTCTATCATGCTCCACGATTGCTTGCGCATGCGCCTAGGTTTCGTTCGGAGCACATGTAAACCACTAGACGAATCAGATTGAAAATGTTAGGCTTCGTTAAAACTTTCAGAATATAAATTAATCGGATTGATTTCCGATTGATGACAAATTGTGCATGTAAATATCCAGTAGTGGCACCAACACATTGGTTTATAGTTTGCTACACAAATCCAAAAGAACAAACGGAGCATGCGCAGAAGATTTGCGCGAGACTAAAATCTCAACATTCTGCTGTTCTTTTGGTCCCAGGAACATAAAAAAAAAACGTAAAACTGTCAAATGAATCATAATTACATTCACAACTCTATTCTCAAATGCGTGTGTTTTGCTTCAAGAGAGCAATCATACATTTATGGTGTACTTTACTTTCTTTTATGTTCATTTTTAATAATTTAATTATACCATTAAATCATATGCTAATCATTATAGCCCTTATAACATTGATTAGTTTGTTAATTAGTCCTTTATATTATATTATAGTTGATTTTTATATTATTTGTCCATTGTTGTGTAGTCTTCAGACTGTATATCTCAGGGACTGTTTGTCTTCATGAATAAGAGATAAGTTTTTGGAAATTCTAGGTTTATGGGATGTTGTGAAGCAGTTTGGTTTAACACTACTTCTTGTGATTTGTGAGCATTGAAACAGACTATTCAATAAACTCTGCTCCTTTTTTATCATCATGACTTCGACTCCAGCTTCTGCTCTTCACTGGCTTTGCTCAGTCTACTTCTTGGCTCAAAGAAGGCTGTTCACGAGTTCACACTCGCATATATTTAACACGAGTAACGTAACGTAGTGTTCCTGTGGCTCAGTGGTTAGAGCATTGCGTTAGCAGCACAAAGGTTGTGGGTTCGATTCCCAGGGAACACATGTACTGACTAAAAAATGTATAACCTGAATGCACTCTAAGTCGCTTTGGATAAAAGCGTCTGCTAAATGCATAAATGTAAATGTAATGCGTATTTGGCGAGGATGGTAATACGTTGTTGGCGTGCTGTCCTGGGGAAGGGCTCCGAGCTCGGGAATGCCCCAAACCCAGAGTACCCCCCAAAAGCAATTGAGTGTTGGACAGCCGCCAAACTGAGATCCCCCCAAAATATGCACTTGAGATCTGGCGGGAGCTAGTTTTGAGTAGCCTGTATGGGGGAACCTACGTGCTCTGAGGCAGCGGTTTGGCATGCATGGGTAGCCCCACCGACCTCTGGTATGAACTAGGGATGGGTCACGATTTTCGAATATTCTATTTAATTATAGAATATCGATTAGGTTGTGCGATTATTTGCTAAAAGTGTACCAGGGCTTGACAATAAAGACTGTCCGATGGCGTGAACGCTCAGATTTGTCACTTACCAGATCGGGCCACTGCAGGTGGTCACTAAATTGTATCATTTGCATGTGTTTTTAAGCCTTGTTTGTTTAAAAATGTAAGCGATTAAAAAGCATTTGGGCGCGAAAGACAACTCCTTTCAGTACATGCGCGCTGTGTTCTGTTCTGTGTGAACAGCGCGAGCACAGACTGTCAGGGATCTGCAAGAAATGGGACCCAGATGCAAATGAGCAGACAATTGTAGTTTATTTACAGGACATTGACTGGAAACAGCAGGGAGAGTGGATAGTGAATCAGTCCAAACAGAGGGGCAGGGCAGACAACACAATATGGGCAAGAGGGATGACCACTGAGCCTGTCCGAGGTGGTAGCGGACTGGAGCACAGAGGCGGCAGCTCCAGAGGAAGGGATAGGCAGGACAACAGGGACCATAAAGTGGATCTCAGAAGTCTAGCTGCCAGGTAGGGACTCACAGAACCAGAAACTTGACTTGTGAGAGTGGAGAGCTGCTTCCAGGTAGTAGCGGTCAGAGGCCAGAGAATCTGGGTAAAGGGCAGGACAGGGCAAAACACGATAACAAACAAGACGAGACTCAAGACAACACAAAAGACACAAGACAGAAAAACTGAGAACACAAGTAAAAACAATAAATAATCAAAAAGTAAAAAACAAAAAGCCAAGATCCAAAAAGGGAACTGGAACTGCAAAAACAAGGTTATAGTTAAATCTAAATAAAGAGAAAACAAAACTAGATAAAAATTCACAAAATCAAAAAACAAGAACTAGAGAAAACGAGGATATAATATAACAAGATAAGAGATTAAAAAAAAAATCACTTGAGCAAAACGAACCAGCAAAGATACAAGGGGAAGGAACACAATATAAAGAAGCAGAGCACACGAGGATCAGGTGAACACAATCAAGCAAACAAGGACTAAACAAGGGGGCGTGACCAGGGGAAACAGGGAGTTGGTACAAGTGGAGGACATGGCAAACACAAACAGAGACAGAGCCATGTGCTCAGACACAAAACAAACAAAGAAACATTAAACAGGAACAAGACAGACAAGACTGTCAGTGCTGGTTCCTGACAGTACCCTCCCCCCAAAGGACGCCTCCAGGCGTCCAGATTAGGCAAAGGAGTCAAAGGGGGCACCAACTGGGAGGGTGGGCTGGGACGAAAACCTTGAGTTCCAGGACAGCCAGGAAACAGAGGAGGTGGGACTGGGAGGGAGGAAAATACTCCAGGCAAATAGTTTGTGGCCGACCAGGGAGGTACCGGCTTAGCGAACTCATAAGGCCTTGGTAACAGGGAGGGTGGGATGGGGACCTTGTTGGTGGTCCTTCTGGAGACATGGGCTTGTTTCACTGGTGGGGTCTTGAAAATGGCCTTGGTGGTCTTCGGGGCCAACTCCTGACTGTTGAAGGACCTTGGGACAAACTCAGGGGCCATTACCGCACTGGCAGGGAGGGTGCATTCTTGGGAAACCGGGTCAGGAGATGAAAGAACAAGCTCAGGTACAGACTTGGAAGCACTTTCCAGGGCTTCAGGGACAGACACTGAGCGTGACTCTGACGGGTCCTCCTGGACCGAAAGGACAGACACTGGGCTTGACTGGGGAGTGGCCACTGGAGGGCGCTCTGGAGGAACAGGCACTGGAGCTGGATCAGAAACTGGAGGCTTCTGGGCCGGAGCTGTAGCTGAGAGAACTGGCTGCTCAGTATTGGCCTGTGTGGTGATAACAGCGGGCTGCTCAGGAATGGCCTCCATGACGATTGCAGGAAGACCGGGGTGCTTGAACCTGACCTTTGTGGCCAGGACGTTGGGAGTAGGCTGCTTGACAACAGCTTCAATGGTCGTGACAAGGTGAGCGGACTGCTCGGAGACCGCCTCCATGGCCATAGCTGGGGGATTTGACCGCTCTGGACAGGCATCGGGGACTGAGGCAGGAACGGTCTCAGAAAACACAAATTGACAGACAGCATCCCTTTCTGTGATCATAACATGACTGGTTGGCAGCACAGATATGGCCTTCTTGGCTGTAGCAGGCAGATTAGGACGCTCAGGACAGGCCTCCAAGTTTGGAACCAGGGTAGGCTCGGAGGACATGGCACGACTGACATGACTGCCCTTCTTGGGCGTGACAGGATTATTGGGGGTTCAGGTAAAGTTATACGGACAGTCACAGATTCCTTCACTAGGGCAGAGACAACTGGTGAATTGGGCAGCTTAGGGTGTGGTTCAACCAGGTTATATACTTCTGGGACCACTGGAAATTGGAACATCAGAGTTGGTTCCTCCTGGACCATTGGACCTTGGGCCTCCTGACTTGGGTCCACCTGGACGACTGGACTAGAAACCATCTGAGTTTGGTCCTCAGAGACCTCTGGAGGCAAGGCGTCCTGAATTGAGTCAACCTGGACCACTGGACATGGGGCCTCTTGACTCAGGTTCACCCAGACCAATGTGCCTGGGATATCTTGGCTTAGGCCCTCCTGGACCAAAGGACTTGGGACACCTTGAGAGGGATTGTCAAACTGCACAACACAGGCCCTCCTTCGCGTAGGCTTCTGGGGGCACAGCAGTGTGTGATCAACTGCTACTGGGGTGACAGCCCATTGAAATTATAGTGAAATTAATGGTTGAAATCGAATTTTGATGCTTGTTATCTCATAACTCGATTTTGATCATTTAGCCTGGATTTCACAGAGAGGGTCACGAATAGGTTCAGCATAGATTGAGTCTCTTTTCCCCTTTTTTGTGGGTCTCCGTATCAGACAGTGATCAGTGAAGCCCCTCCCACAACAATCCACCTATAAATACTGGAGAATATTCACATCATCCTACAAGAGAAGAACAAACTCCAGGTGCAGCAGCTGAAATCTGTGACTGTTAAAGATGGAGTTTATTAAAGAGGAGATTGAAGACATGAGTGATCCAGAACCACCCAGAATAAAACATGAAGATACTGAGGAACAAACAGGTTGGTGTTCATTCATGATTCTTCATTAATGACTGTTTTGAAATAATACCGTTTAAAAGTGAATAAAAAAGTGTTTGGATGCTTAATCATACAGAAAACCAAACAAATGATCATAAACTTGTACAGCAGTTTTCATCCACATTTTATTTACAGAACTAACTATAGGCATATAAAAGATCTGATGCTATGGTTTATACATATATCTGATCTATGTTGCTTTCTGCTGTTAAATCAGGGTTCAGCTGATCTGATTCTAACCTGGTGTTTATTTTAGACCAGATGGAACTGACAGCGGAGAAGAAAAGTTACTTCAAAAGTCAAAGACGACAAACTAAACAGCTGCACACCTGCTCTCAGTGTGGAACGAGTTTCAGAGAAAAAGGAGTCCTTAAGAACCACATGAGAATCCACACTGGAGAGAAACCGTTCACATGCACTCAGTGTGGAAAGAGTTTCAGAGAAAAAGGAGTCCTTAAGAACCACATGAGAATCCACACTGGAGAGAAACCGTACACATGCACTCAGTGTGGAAAGAGTTATGCTGATGCATCAGGTCTCAGTTATCATCTGCACATTCACTCTGGAGAAAAGCCATTTAGATGTGATCAGTGTGGTAAACAGTTTATATCATCAGCAGATTTAAAAAGACATCTGACAGTTCATTTAGATGCGAAGCCTCATCTGTGTTCTTTGTGTGGAAAGAGTTTTACGCAAGAAGGAGCCTTTAAAATACACATGAGAATCCATACTGGAGAGAAGCCGTATCACTGTACTCAGTGTGGAAAGAGTTTTACTGCAGCATCAGGTCTCAGTTATCATCTGCACATTCACTCTGGAGAAAAGCAATTTAGCTGTGATCAGTGTGATAAAAAGTTTATTTCATCGTCACATCTAAAAAGTCACCTGAGAGTTCATTCAGATGAGAAGCCTCACTTGTGTTCTTTGTGTGGAAAGAGTTTTTCGTCGCTGGCCATTTGTAAACGGCATCAGAAAACACATGAAGAAAAGAAAGATCATGTGTGTTGTGAGTGTGGGAAGATCTTTACTCGAGCTGGCGATCTGAAACTGCATCAAAGGATTCATACTGGAGAAAAACCTCACAAGTGCTCATATTGTGACAAGAGTTTCGCTCAGTCTGGAAACCTGAAATTACACGAGCGAGGTCATACTGGAGAGAAGCCGTATCGCTGTACTCAGTGTGGAGAGAGTTATAGAGTATCAAAAAGCCTTAAAGAGCACACGAAAAAATGTCACCGCAAGTAACTTTTCATTCTCATTTTAAATGCATTCAAAGAAATTGTGTGAAATAAGATTGAATTGCTGCCAAAAACACTAGCATCTAGGTACATTTTTGTGAATTTTGACCGTTTAAGGAACTAAAGAGTTTTGTTTGAAGAGTAATAATTCTTACAGTGTAAATAATCATTTATCTTTATTAATTAGTCCACACAATATGTCAGGCTGGGTTGTGTGCTAAGCAGGTAATTTACTTGTTTACTATTATTATGATCTGATTTTAAATGAGTTGGTGTCTGTAGTTAAAATGTAACAAAGTTGCTTTTATTAAACTTTTTTTTAAAGCCTTTTTTCTTTTCAAGAAACTTGAAATCATGTGTTTTAGTGATGTGTAAGTTCACTATAATAATTTAGTAAGATATTTGATTCTGTTCAGAGGCAGTAACAGGTTTTATTTCACAACTGATGATCCTGTTTGTCTCCGCCTGTTCACACCAATCAAATCTGAACAACGTGCCAATTTACTGAAGATCTCAGACATCAACATAATGAATGAGGAGAAAACAGGGCGCTACTGGCTTTTCAGCAGCTCATTAAAACTTGATGCCCTTTCGTTGCTGTTTCAGATAAAGGAGCAGTTCTTGTCACTATAATACGATTAGGACACTATTAACAGAGGAGTTAAACTAGGCCTAATATACATCCACTTAATGGGCTATATCAATAAATGTGTTCTTATTAAGTACTGGGCTGGCAAAAAAGAGATTATGTAGGCTACCAATTAAAGCCATTTATTAAATTTTTCACATTACATTGCTACATCAAATAATAATTTTATATCCACCATGAAAAGTGTTCATGTAAACACTTCAGTCGATGCATGAGTTTCAATGTGCATACTATCTGCCCTATATGGTATTTAGGATGGCTAGTATGCACATTGGGACTCAGGGTAAGTCATTAAACAACGTCTATCATGCTCCACGATTGCTTGCGCATGCGCCTAGGTTTCGTTCGGAGCACATGTAAACCACTAGACGAATCAGATTGAAAATGTTAGGCTTCGTTAAAACTTTCAGAATATAAATTAATCGGATTGATTTCCGATTGATGACAAATTGTGCATGTAAATATCCAGTAGTGGCACCAACACATTGGTTTATAGTTTGCTACACAAATCCAAAAGAACAAACGGAGCATGCGCAGAAGATTTGCGCGAGACTAAAATCTCAACATTCTGCTGTTCTTTTGGTCCCAGGAACATAAAAAAAAAACGTAAAACTGTCAAATGAATCATAATTACATTCACAACTCTATTCTCAAATGCGTGTGTTTTGCTTCAAGAGAGCAATCATACATTTATGGTGTACTTTACTTTCTTTTATGTTCATTTTTAATAATTTAATTATACCATTAAATCATATGCTAATCATTATAGCCCTTATAACATTGATTAGTTTGTTAATTAGTCCTTTATATTATATTATAGTTGATTTTTATATTATTTGTCCATTGTTGTGTAGTCTTCAGACTGTATATCTCAGGGACTGTTTGTCTTCATGAATAAGAGATAAGTTTTTGGAAATTCTAGGTTTATGGGATGTTGTGAAGCAGTTTGGTTTAACACTACTTCTTGTGATTTGTGAGCATTGAAACAGACTATTCAATAAACTCTGCTCCTTTTTTATCATCATGACTTCGACTCCAGCTTCTGCTCTTCACTGGCTTTGCTCAGTCTACTTCTTGGCTCAAAGAAGGCTGTTCACGAGTTCACACTCGCATATATTTAACACGAGTAACGTAACGTAGTGTTCCTGTGGCTCAGTGGTTAGAGCATTGCGTTAGCAGCACAAAGGTTGTGGGTTCGATTCCCAGGGAACACATGTACTGACTAAAAAATGTATAACCTGAATGCACTCTAAGTCGCTTTGGATAAAAGCGTCTGCTAAATGCATAAATGTAAATGTAATGCGTATTTGGCGAGGATGGTAATACGTTGTTGGCGTGCTGTCCTGGGGAAGGGCTCCGAGCTCGGGAATGCCCCAAACCCAGAGTACCCCCCCAAAAGCAATTGAGTGTTGGACAGCCGCCAAACTGAGATCCCCCCCAAAATATGCACTTGAGATCTGGCGGGAGCTAGTTTTGAGTAGCCTGTATGGGGGAACCTACGTGCTCTGAGGCAGCGGTTTGGCATGCATGGGTAGCCCCACCGACCTCTGGTATGAACTAGGGATGGGTCACGATTTTCGAATATTCTATTTAATTATAGAATATCGATTAGGTTGTGCGATTATTTGCTAAAAGTGTACCAGGGCTTGACAATAAAGACTGTCCGATGGCGTGAACGCTCAGATTTGTCACTTACCAGATCGGGCCACTGCAGGTGGTCACTAAATTGTATCATTTGCATGTGTTTTAAGCCTTGTTTGTTTAAAAATGTAAGCGATTAAAAAGCATTTGGGCGCGAAAGACAACTCCTTTCAGTACATGCGCGCTGTGTTCTGTTCTGTGTGAACAGCGCGAGCACAGACTGTCAGGGATCTGCAAGAAATGGGACCCAGATGCAAATGAGCAGACAATTGTAGTTTATTTACAGGACATTGACTGGAAACAGCAGGGAGAGTGGATAGTGAATCAGTCCAAACAGAGGGGCAGGGCAGACAACACAATATGGGCAAGAGGGATGACCACTGAGCCTGTCCGAGGTGGTAGCGGACTGGAGCACAGAGGCGGCAGCTCCAGAGGAAGGGATAGGCAGGACAACAGGGACCATAAAGTGGATCTCAGAAGTCTAGCTGCCAGGTAGGGACTCACAGAACCAGAAACTTGACTTGTGAGAGTGGAGAGCTGCTTCCAGGTAGTAGCGGTCAGAGGCCAGAGAATCTGGGTAAAGGGCAGGACAGGGCAAAACACGATAACAAACAAGACGAGACTCAAGACAACACAAAAGACACAAGACAGAAAAACTGAGAACACAAGTAAAAACAATAAATAATCAAAAAGTAAAAAACAAAAAGCCAAGATCCAAAAAGGGAACTGGAACTGCAAAAACAAGGTTAAAGTTAAATCTAAATAAAGAGAAAACAAAACTAGATAAAAATTCACAAAATCAAAAAACAAGAACTAGAGAAAACGAGGATATAATATAACAAGATAAGAGATTAAAAAAAAAATCACTTGAGCAAGATCAAAATAACTAGCGCAAGATCAAAGTTTCACTCTAAGACCATGAAACAGGTAAACACCAAAACGAACCAGCAAAGATACAAGGGGAAGGAACACAATATAAAGAAGCAGAGCACACGAGGATCAGGTGAACACAATCAAGCAAACAAGGACTAAACAAGGGGGCGTGACCAGGGGAAACAGGGAGTTGGTACAAGTGGAGGACATGGCAAACACAAACAGAGACAGAGCCATGTGCTCAGACACAAAACAAACAAAGAAACATTAAACAGGAACAAGACAGACAAGACTGTCAGTGCTGGTTCCTGACAGTACCCTCCCCCAAAGGACGCCTCCAGGCGTCCAGATTAGGCAAAGGAGTCAAAGGGGGCACCAACTGGGAGGGTGGGCTGGGACGAAAACCTTGAGTTCCAGGACAGCCAGGAAACAGAGGAGGTGGGACTGGGAGGGAGGAAAATACTCCAGGCAAATAGTTTGTGGCCGACCAGGGAGGTACCGGCTTAGCGAACTCATAAGGCCTTGGTAACAGGGAGGGTGGGATGGGGACCTTGTTGGTGGTCCTTCTGGAGACATGGGCTTGTTTCACTGGTGGGGTCTTGAAAATGGCCTTGGTGGTCTTCGGGGCCAACTCCTGACTGTTGAAGGACCTTGGGACAAACTCAGGGGCCATTACCGCACTGGCAGGGAGGGTGCATTCTTGGGAAACCGGGTCAGGAGATGAAAGAACAAGCTCAGGTACAGACTTGGAAGCACTTTCCAGGGCTTCAGGGACAGACACTGAGCGTGACTCTGACGGGTCCTCCTGGACCGAAAGGACAGACACTGGGCTTGACTGGGGAGTGGCCACTGGAGGGCGCTCTGGAGGAACAGGCACTGGAGCTGGATCAGAAACTGGAGGCTTCTGGGCCGGAGCTGTAGCTGAGAGAACTGGCTGCTCAGTATTGGCCTGTGTGGTGATAACAGCGGGCTGCTCAGGAATGGCCTCCATGACGATTGCAGGAAGACCGGGGTGCTTGAACCTGACCTTTGTGGCCAGGACGTTGGGAGTAGGCTGCTTGACAACAGCTTCAATGGTCGTGACAAGGTGAGCGGACTGCTCGGAGACCGCCTCCATGGCCATAGCTGGGGGATTTGACCGCTCTGGACAGGCATCGGGGACTGAGGCAGGAACGGTCTCAGAAAACACAAATTGACAGACAGCATCCCTTTCTGTGATCATAACATGACTGGTTGGCAGCACAGATATGGCCTTCTTGGCTGTAGCAGGCAGATTAGGACGCTCAGGACAGGCCTCCAAGTTTGGAACCAGGGTAGGCTCGGAGGACATGGCACGACTGACATGACTGCCCTTCTTGGGCGTGACAGGATTATTGGGGGTTCAGGTAAAGTTATACGGACAGTCACAGATTCCTTCACTAGGGCAGAGACAACTGGTGAATTGGGCAGCTTAGGGTGTGGTTCAACCAGGTTATATACTTCTGGGACCACTGGAAATTGGAACATCAGAGTTGGTTCCTCCTGGACCATTGGACCTTGGGCCTCCTGACTTGGGTCCACCTGGACGACTGGACTAGAAACCATCTGAGTTTGGTCCTCAGAGACCTCTGGAGGCAAGGCGTCCTGAATTGAGTCAACCTGGACCACTGGACATGGGGCCTCTTGACTCAGGTTCACCCAGACCAATGTGCCTGGGATATCTTGGCTTAGGCCCTCCTGGACCAAAGGACTTGGGACACCTTGAGAGGGATTGTCAAACTGCACAACACAGGCCCTCCTTCGCGTAGGCTTCTGGGGGCACAGCAGTGTGTGATCAACTGCTACTGGGGTGACAGCAGCAGCCGTGGCTGCCTCTGAATTGACTATATTGGACTTAAACATATTTGAAGTTATAGCTGCTAACTTGGCCATCTCTGGGATGAAAGAATCTGACTTGACTGGTTCTGGACTGACTGGAGAAGACTGGACAGACTCATGGATAACTGGAACAGACCTAGGATCCTCTGCAGTGATCGCTTCTTCACTGGCTGCAGTTAACTCAGTGGACTCTGAAACAGATACAGCGGTCTTAGCTGCTCTCTTCCTCCTCAGTCTACGCTTCAACGTTGGAGACTGAAGAGGGTCTTGAATTTGACTCGACATGAGCGGGAGGGTGGCATGGTCTCTGCAGGCTGACTCTGGTGGTGTAAGGATTTGCCAATCCTTGCGATGGTGCAAATACTTTGAAAAGGTCCAATAATCTATGCTTCTTAGTTGCTCAATTTCCCATTGTGGTAGGGGGTCATCTAAGCAGAGATTAAAAGCCTCCTTTAGAGTTGAGTCTGGGTACTCCAAGCCCCTTGCCATGGTCCAGAAGAACTGGGCAAATGAACCCACCTCCCGGCCCTGCTGGCGGAGCGATGCCACTGCCCGTTGGAGTTCCAGTCTCCCCTTGGCGGTACTGGGAGGAACAATACGGATGCTCATTGCTGGGTCCTGTGTTGGCTGGTTCGTTATGTCAGGGATCTGCAAGAAATGTGACCCAGATACAAATGAGCGGACAATTGTAGTTTATTTACAGGACATTGACTGAAAACAGCAGGGAGAGTGGATAGTGAATCAGTCCAAACAGAGGGGCAGGGCAGACAACACAATATGGGCAAGAGGGATGACCACTGAGCCTGTCCGAGGTGGTAGCGGACTGGAGCACAGAGGCGGCAGCTCCAGAGGAAGGGATAGGCAGGACAACAGGGACCATGAAGTGGATCTCAGAAGTCTAGCTGCCAGGTAGGGACTCACAGAACCAGAAACTTGACTTGTGAGAGTGGAGAGCTGCTTCCAGGTAGTAGCGGTCAGAGGCCAGGGAATCTGGGTAAAGGGCAGGACAGGGCAAAACACGATAACAAACAAGACGAGACTCAAGACACAAGACAGAAAAACAGAGAACACAAGTAAAAACAATAAATAATCAAAACTAAATAATCAAAAAGTAAAAAACAAAAAGCCAAGATCCAAAAAGGGAACTGGAACTGCAAAAACAAGGTTAAAGTTAAATCTAAATAAAGAGAAAACAAAACTAGATAAAAATTCACAAAATCAAAAAACAAGAACTAGAGAAAACGAGGATATACTATAACAAGGTAAGAGATCAAAAAATCACTTGAGCAAGATCAAAATAACTAGCGCAAGATCAAAGTTTCACTCTAAGACCATGAAACAGGTAAATACCAAAACGAACCAGCAAAGATACAAGGGGAAGGAACACAATATAAAGCAGCAGAGCACATGAGGATCAGGTGAACACAATCAAGCAAACGAGGACTAGACAAGGACTAAACAAGGGGGCGTGACCAGGGGAAACAGGGAGTTGGTACAAGTGGAGGACATGGCAAACACAAACAGAGACAGAGCCATGTGCTCAGACACAAAACAAACAAAGAAACATTAAACAGGAACAAGACAGACAAGACTGTCAGTGCTGGTTCCTGACACAGACAGCCGCGTCTCTGACACCGCGAGACGCCTGAACGGGCAAATACATGAAGTATGTCAAACTACCCCTCTTGGCAAGTAACTTTAGCAATAATTCATCTATATTGAATTTATATACTGAAGTACAGATGCACAGATTTATTTTAGAGCATCTTCTGTTCCGTGCTTGCACACAAACTGCACTGTCGGCACTCGGGCGCGGCACACATACATAGTGTGTACACAATACATACACACACTATAGTGTGAGCGCTAACCATGCTGGAGAACGGAACTTCTGATACGTGCAGGCTGATTGCGTGATCAATAGATGTTAAGCATTATATTGCGAGAGGGCCGTTTGTTACAGTGTCCCAAACAACTCAAAATAATAAACCATAAAGTTAACAAAACGATGCACTCCAGAGAGTGCTTCTCTGCCGCACGTCTTGTTTCCCATTAATGAAGCCGTGGGGAGCTCCCTGCATTCAAATTATTAGTTTTTTGCTTAAATAATAACGAAATATTCCACTGGTTGATATATTATATTTATATGCAAAATATTTGTGTTGTTTTTCGTGTTAAATGTGAAGAATGACAGGTTGGATGCCACACTTATTATTATTATTTTGGCAGAGTATACAGGTGTAATTTTCACTTTAACTTCAGGCAATCTAACATGATCGTAATTTTGACTTTATTCTTAAAATATTATGACGTTAATTATTTAGTTATTTATTTGAGAAGGATAAACTGATCAAACGTGCGCTGGCCGCTTGGTATTTAAAAAAACAAAAACTTGAATTTAACAAAAATAAGATGTTCCAATCATATTTCTAAATTAAATTAATAAAGAAAGGAAACACAATAATGACCAATTTGCTATTAAAAACCCGAACTGAACTATTTAAATGGCTCAGCTAGAGAGAGAGAGAGAGAGAGAGAGAGAGAGAGAGAGAGAGAGAGAGACGGGCTCAGACAGAATTCTGAGAAGCTGCAGGGATCTATATTCCTTCCCTTGTTTCAATTCAAAGTTCACCGAACTAATTGTGAACAACACTCCCGTCTTCTTCCCGAGCATGTGAACATGTTCATTTAATATATTTATATATATGAAATAGGTTATTGTTATGAAGACAGACGTTAAAATTAATGTTCACATAATAAGTGGTTATTGTTATGAAGACAGACGTTAAAATTAATGTTCACATAATAAGTGGGTCATTCAGGCGGTTCACGCGTAATATGTTTTAAGAATGATATTCTGTTTAGCGCGCAATATGTTTTACGCATTGATGCATTAATCAGATTTAAGATTTTCTTTTTAATAATATGAATGTTCATGCTCATTTTTAAAATAGAAATGTCCTAGCCTTATGAGCAGTTGATAATCGAAGGACTGTTCTGTTAATAAATGCCGTTATTAGGTTAAGTTATATTAATATGTTTCAGCACTCATACTTTACAACCATTCATTTTCTTGGGTTAAGATAGACTATTCTCTAATTAATTAAACAGTTTATCATACAGATTGAAAGCCTGGATGGTCTTTCTCCCCCTCTCTCTCTCTCTGTGTGTGTGTGTGTGCGCGTGTGTGTGTGTTTGTGCGCGTGGGTGGGTGGGTGTGTGCATGCGTGGGAGGGGAGCGATTTTCGAATAGTAATCGAATAATACCCAGCGATTATCGAATATTACTTTTGCTTAAAATGCCCATCCCTAATATGAACTGCATGGTTTGGGGCGACCGGTTGGGGAGGACTCAAACCGACACTCTACGGTGTGCTCGTCGCGTTCAGAAATGAAGATGTAAGAATGTAAGATATTCATTTCACAGTGTAAACAGATTTAGAGATTATTATGGCAGTTTTTGAGAGTGCTTGAACTCGCTGGACCGAAGTGAAAATGTACTTTGATAATGTAAACGTTTGCTCTAATTTTGTTCAATGAAAGTGTTATAGGATAATAATTAGTAGCTTACGATGTTTTTATTAAATTCGCATTAAATGCAGAGTCAGTCGTATTAAAAGTAATTTATTGTATGACACCCATATTTGGTATACTTAAGTAAAAAGATGGGCTTTTATCTAGGTTCAAGGCTCTTTTATTCGTCACATACTCATTTATACGGGATATAATCAGTAGTGAAATGTAAATTATGTGTAGTTAATAGACTACAGTATTAGGCTTCTTTGCCCATCGCCCATTATAGACCAAATAACATCATAAAGGTGCAAAATGCATTTACACATATTTGAGAATTGAGATATTTCATAATATATTTTGGAGATATATTGAATAAAAACATTTAATAAAACCCCTGCTGAAAAAAAAAAACAGACAACATTAGTAATGGTTATAATGGGACTTGTATTGGTTTTACTGGAAACTGTAATGACCCTGTTGGTCTCTACTTTGGTAATTGGTGGCTTGTTAAAACCAATAAATCCTAAAGGAATATGTCCCAAAACACACTACAGAAAACCATTTTTCCATTAAAAGTTGATGGTTTGTAATGTTTGTAATGCTATTTTTAGTAGAAACCATAAACTTTCTCTGTGATGGATTTATTGTTTTCTTGGTGTTGTTGTTTTCAGTAGGGACATAAGCCTATGTCAGTGATACAGTGGTATTGTGGCTGCTGTGTGTCAAGCATGAGAGCACCCCCCCCCCCCCCACCGTCACTCACACACACACACACACACACACACACACACACACACACACACACACACACACTCACACACTTATGCCCCCCTCAAAAATCATGCCCCTGACACTACAATACAAAATTATTTGTCAAATAACTGAAACTTTAATTTTAGTTGAAATTGTTATATATGATTCTAGAGAGAAAGGCTGATAAATAGAAAATGAAACTCTGTTCCACGCTCCGGAGCAGAAGGTGGCGGTAACGCGCCTATTTACATTGTTTGCCAGCCGCCGTTAAAACGAAGAAGAAGAAATAGATTTATATTTTAGTCTGTATGTTGCAACATTTGAGAGATGTTCCCGATTTACAGAGTTTGACATGAACCACCTTGATAGAAGAGGTATTTATCTATTAATAAATATACGCACTGTTTTCGTATGAGTATTGAATATACGTGAATTCTTCTTAGTTTTGTTTTGTTTGATGCTAACATTGTTATCATGTGCTAAGCAAGTTATAATTTAGTAATTTAACCGTTTATCGTTATTTAGAGTCCTGGGTTACACAAAGATAAGATTGCTTCTTATAGAGCTTTTTACGTACTAGTTAACTGTAATTAGCAAATGTGACCCTGGCTGTGAAAACCCAGCTAAAGTCATGTTTTTGTGATTTACTGTTTTCTACGTAAAATCATCTTTTATAAGGCAAATAACATGTGAAAATGTAACTTGATGTCTGTAATATTTATTGAGTAAGACCATATCAAATATTGAAATTATAGTGAAATTAATGGTTGAAATCGAATTTTGATGCTTGTTATCTCATAACTCGATTTTGAGAATTTAGCCTGGATTTCACAGAGAGGGTCACAAATAGGTTCAGCATAGATTGAGTCTCTTTTCCCCTTTTTTGTGGGTCTCAGTATCAGACAGTGATCAGTGAAGCCCCTCCCACAACAATCCACCTATAAATACTGGAGAATATTCACATCATCCTACAAGAGAAGAACAAACTCCAGGTGCAGCAGCTGAAATCTGTGACTGTTAAAGATGGAGTTTATTAAAGAGGAGATTGAAGACATGAGTGATCCAGAAACACCCAGAATAAAACATGAAGATACTGACGAACAAACAGGTTGGTGTCCATTCATGACTCTTCATTAATGACTGTTTTGATAGCTGTTAAATAATAGTTTAAAAGTGAATAAAAAAGTGTTTGGATGCTTAATCATACAGAAAACCAACCAAATGATCATAAACTTGTACAGCAGTTTTCATCCACATTTTATTTACAGAACTAACTATATGCATATAAAAGATCTGATGCTATGGTTTATACATATATCTGATCTATGTTGCTTTCTGCTGTTAAATCAGGGTTCAGCTGATCTGATTCTAACCTGGTGTTTATTTTAGACCAGATGGAACTGACAGCGGAGAAGAAAAGTTACTTCAAAAGTCAAAGAACACAAACTAAACAGCTGCACACCTGCTCTCTGTGTGGAACGAGTTTCAGAGAAAAAGAAGTCCTTAAGAACCACATGAGAATCCACACTGGAGAGAAACCGTACACATGCACTCAGTGTGGAACGAGTTTCAGAGACAAAGGAGTCCTTAAGAACCACATGAGAATCCACACTGGAGAGAAACCGTACACATGCACTCAGTGTGGAAAGAGTTTCAGAGAAAAAGGAGTCCTTAAGAGACACATGAGAATCCACACTGAAGAGAAACCGTACACATGCCCTCAGTGTGGAAAGAGTTATGCTGATGCATCAGGTCTCCATTATCATCTGCACATTCACTCTGGAGAAAAGCCATTTAGATGTGATCAGTGTGGTAAACAGTTTATATCATCAGCAGATTTAAAAAGACACCTGCCAGTTCATTTAGATGCGAAGCCTCATGTGTGTTCTTTGTGTGCAAAGAGTTTTACGCAAGAAGGAGCCTTTAAAAGGCACATGAGAATCCACACTGGAGAGAAGCCGTATCACTGTACTCAGTGTGGAAAGAGTTTTACTGCAGCATCAGGTCTCAGTTATCATCTGCTCGTTCACTCTGGAGAAAAGCAATTTAGCTGTGATCAGTGTGATAAAAAGTTTATTTCATCATCACATCTAAATAGTCACCTGAGAGTTCATTCGGATGAGAAGCCTCACTTATGTTCTTACTGTGGAAAGAGTTTTTCGTTGCTGGCCAGATGTAAACAGCATCAGAAAACACATGAAGAAGATCATGTGTGTTGTGAGTGTGGGAAGAGCTTTACTACAGCTGGCGATCTGAAACAGCACCAAAGGATTCATTCTGGAGAAAAACCTTACAAGTGCTCATATTGTGACAAGAGTTTCACTCATTCTGGAAACCTGAAAAAGCATGAGCGAGTTCATACTGGAGAGAAGCCGTATCGCTGTACTCAGTGTGGAAAGAGTTTCACTCATTCTGGAAACCTGAAAAAGCATGAGCGAGTTCATACTGGAGAGAAGCCGTATCGCTGTACTTCATGTGGAGAGAGTTATAGAGTATCAAAAAGCCTTAAAGAGCACACAAAAAAATGTCACCGCAAGTAACTTTTCATTCTCATTTTAAATGCATTCAAAGAAATTGTGTGAAATAAGATTGAATTACTGCAAGAAACACTAGGATCTAGGTACATTTTTGTGAATTTTGACCGTTTGAGGAACTAAAGAGTTTTGTTTGAAGAGTAATAATTCTTAGTGTAAATAATAACTTGTATCTTTATTAATTAGTCCACACAATATGTCAGGCTGGGTTGTGTGCTAAGCAGGTAATTTACTTGTTTACTATTATTATGATCTGATTTTAAATGAGTTGGTGTCTGTAGTTAAAATGTAACAAAGTTGCTTTTATTAAACTTTTTTTAAAGCCTTTTTTCTTTTCAAGAAACTTGAAATCATGTGTTTTAGTGATGTGTAAGTTCACTATAATAATTTAGTAAGATATTTTATTCTGTCCAGAGGCAGTAACAGGTTTTATTTCACAACTAATGATCCTGTTTGTCTCAGCCTGTTCACACCAATCAAATCTGAACAACGTGCCAATTTACTGAAGATCTCAGACATCAACATAATGAATGAGGAGAAAACAGGGAGCTACTGGCTTTTCAGCAGCTCATTAAAACTTGATGCCCTTTCGTTGCTGTTTCAGATAAAGGAGCAGTTCTTATAACAATAATACGATTAGGACACTATTAACAGAGGAGTTAAACTAGGCCTAATATACATCCACTTAATGGGCTATATCAATAAATGTGTTCTTATTAAGTACTGGGTTGGCAAAAAGAGATTATGTAGGCTACCAATTAAAGCCATTTATTAAATTTTTCACATTACATTGCTACATAAAATAATAATTTTATATCCACCATGAAAAGTGTTCATGTAAACACTTCAGTCGATTGTGCTCGATCTGATGATAACTCGAATTGTTCAGTGGAATAATTTGCTGAAAAGCTCATATGTCAGCTTTCTTTTGTCGGTAGTCTATGCCTGTGTTCCAATGTGCATACTATCCACCCTATATAGTATTGAGAATGACTACTATCACAGTATTTAGGATGGCTAGTATGCACATTGGGACTCGGGGTAAGTCATTAAACAACATCTATCATGCTCCACGATTGCTTGTGCATGCGCCTAGGTTTCGTTCGGAGCACATGTAAACCACTAGGTGAATCAGATTGAAAATGTTAGGCTTCGTTAAAACTTTCAGAATATAAATTAATCGGATTGATTTCCGATTGATGACAAATTGTGCATGTAAATATCCAGTAGTGGCACCAACACATTGGTTTATAGTTTGCTACACAAATCCAAAAGATCAAACGGAGCATGCGCAGAAGATTTGCGCGAGACTAAAAATCGCTACCGGTTACTATGGTAACCTCGGTTCCCTGAGAGCGGGAACGAGACATCACGGAGATTTCTCCGTTATGGGAAACTCCTTCCCTCCAACCTTTCCTGAATACCTATTGGCTCACGCCAGTCAATGACTGGCCAATTGTCGCGAAGCATGCAAACATGACGAGCTCGAGAGGCAGTATAAATGCAGCGCCCGCGACAATTACGTCAGAATCTGATACTGAACGCCGCTTGGCTGAACGAGCAGCGATCACGGCGATCACCGTGATGTCTCGTTCCCGCTCTCAGGGAACCGAGGTTACCATAGTAACCGGTAGCGTTCCCTTTCGAGCTGTCACGAGACATCACGGAGATTTCTCCGTTATGGGAACGTTATTCAATCCCGCCGTGAGAGAGGCTACGGTCAGCCTGTACCAGTTACACAGCGCGATAGCATTCCCACCAATAACTGCGCTCGTAGGGCGGGCTCACAGCTGATAGATGGAGATAAGCCAATGAGCGCCTACACCTCAGGTATACTAAATTTGCATATCTGGCAAGTGACTACATGTGCTGCGCTGAGAGCAGGGCAGAACACATCCAGCCATAGCAGTATTATAGGAGCTATACAGAGTTAACTGTGTTTGAGCAGCATACCATAACATGACCATGTCCGCGGCACTGAACTCAGGGCCGACAAGAAACACCTCATAAGGGCTGCGTAATGTACTATACAAACACCTCCTAGAGGGCTGCATAAAGTACTGTACAAACAGCACCTCCCACAAAAGGAAACGTTAGCAACATGAATTAGTTACTCACCGACCGCTCTTGGGAGGCTAAGGACTGAACGTCCAGCTTGTAAAACCTGGCGAAGATATTCTGTGAAGACCACCGGCTGCCAAACAATATCTTGAATACACATACATCTCGACCACGCTAGGTGGAACGATAGCCCTCAATGTGCAGAGGGAATTTCCAAACCTTGGGTTGTATATGCCTCCGTGATAGCGTCCACAATCCATTGTGACAGACTTAGTTCCGATTCGCACACCACCATAGCACCCAAAGCTGGATCGATTGCCGAAAACTGCTTGAACGGTCAATGTAAAATCTCAAAAACACTGACGGGGCAAACTGCAGTCTGGGCGTCCGCACTCTGTGAGGGCGATGATTTAGCAGTAAGGACTGACGGCGAACCGTCTCCGTCCTTTCGAAGGGGGTAGACAGTGATTTAGGCACATATTCCAACCTCGGCCGGAGAGTGACACTGCAGTCCCGGGACCGAATCGAATACAGCCGCTGTCCACAGAAAAGCGTGTAATGCTCTATGCGCTTAGCCGAAGCGAAGGCCAGAAGGACTGTAGTTTTAAGGAATAGCTCCTTCAAACCTACGGATGATAAAACCCAATGGTTGCAATGAGAGAGCTCTTACCCCACTTCCTGGTCCCAGAGCGGAAACGAAAGTGGACATGGGGGATGTAGTCTTTTACCGAACGATTGCCCGCTCTGCGGGGAACGGACACGGCAATGGCCGCGACATAAACTTCAGTGTCGATGGAAACGATCCACTATCCAGTCTGTGCAGCGGTAAACTCAGAACATACGGTGCAAGTAGTCGGGTCGATATGAGCCTGACTCCTTCACAAACACTCCCATTTGAAGCATACAAACGTCTTGTAGAGAGTTTTAGCGCTCCCATGAGCGTGCGAGACTGTAAGGCGCCCATCTCCTCCGATACCCCGCAGAGCGATCACACATGATGGCTCTATAGTTCAGGTTCGACCTGGGATAGCAAATATTTCCTGCCGGGGAACGGCAAGGCAGTGCCTCCAGCAGTTCCATCAAGTCTAGGAACCCAGGCTGGATTCAGGGCGATGTAGTATCACTGATGCTCGCTCCACCCTGATCTCTCATAACACCAGCGGTAACATTCCTTGATCGGAGGAAATGCATACGGGCTAGCTGCTGGTCAGCGTGATGTCAGCGGGGAGTGAAGAACAACAGGCAATGCGTGTTCTCGCTCTTGGCGAACAGATCCGCCTCCGCTCTCCCTTAACATTAGCGGTTCCGGATCATCCGAACCGACTCGGGGTGCAATCTCCACTCTCCTAAGGATTTATGTACGAAACACAGACGTGTTGTCGGTGCAATCAGTTCATGCTGCTGTTTCAGCTGCGGCTGAAAATCCTTTAGAGCTAAGAAGACTGCTTCTGTCGTGGCCCAAAGAACGAGAGATGGATTCCCTCATTTTAGTCAATGAGGGTCGAGAAGCGGAGTTCCAGATGTCAAAAATTAGACTTATTAACCAATAACAAGTCGAGATACGGTCGCTGCAGCCACCGCATCTGAATCTCTGTCTGTCCGCTCATCCATTTTATGCCACCGACTCGGGGTGCAGTCTCCGCTTTCTTTGAGGATTTATATACGAAACCACAGACGTGTTGTCGGTGCGAATCAGTACATCTTGCTGGTCCAGCTGTGGCTGAAAATCCTTAGAGCTAAGAAGACTGCTTCCAGCTCCAGGCGGTTTAAATGCCACCGGCTCTGAGATTCCAGCTACAGTCCCGAAGCTGGCATTCCCTCGCACACTACTCCCCAGCCGTGAGCCGATGCATCCATCGTGATCATCTGGCGCATCTGGGTTGCGTCAGAGCTTCGATGTGGCCGTGATGCGCAAACCTCCCGAAGTCCACGCCGTTCACGGGACTCGAGATTCCAGCCATAGCTGCAGCGGGCGCATGTGTAATAACGGATGTAATACCGCTGAATCCACCACCTTGAGTACGAGCAGTCTCTGTAATACCCTCAACTGAACAGAGCTGCCCTGCCTGAAAAGGTGCAGGGAAGACAATTGGCCGCGGCTCGATCTCGCGAGAGGCGGGATTCATCTCCACGCGATCTCACGAGAGGCAGGCTCTCATCCCACGCGATCTCACGAGAGGCAGGGTCTCATCCCCCACGCGATCTCGCGAGAGGCGGGCTCTCATAGCCGTAGGGACTCCAAGTGAATAACAGAGAGTCTATGTGGCTGATAAGCGTATCCAGGGACTGAGCTAAAATCAGCCAATCGTCCAGATAATAGAGGATGCGCCTTCCGCTCGATCTGAGGGGGAAGTGCTGCATTGATGCACTTTGAAAGTGCGTGGGGCCGGAGCAGCCCGGACGGGAGGACAGAGTATTGGAACGCTGTGCTTCTCCCTGACAGTTGACAGCTATTCAGAAAAAAACGTCTGTGTATGCGGTGCTATCCGAATGTGAAAGTACGCGTCCTTTAAATCTACGGACGCAAACCAGTCCCCGGGGCGAATTTGCGCCAGGATCTGCTTAGCGTTAACATCCTGAACGGACGCTTTCCAAGCGCTCTGTTGATGGGTCCGAGATCTAGAATCGGGCAGAGTCTACCCTCTCTCTTAGGCACCCCAAACAGAGGCTGGACAAACAGCCGTCCCGCCTGCTCGCTGAAATTGCTCTATTGCTCCTTCTCCGAGCAATTGTATTAGCTCTTGTTTAGGATAAGGGCATTTCGAGTCAGTGTTAGAGACTACGCCACGCCATTGAAACGGGGTGGACTGCGTCTGAATTGAAGGGTGTACCCTCGCTCTTATGCAGAGCAACCAGCGGGAGATACTTGGAATCGCTTCCCACGCGCTCATGAACTGACACAGCAGCTCGGCAGCTATAACCCGTGTGGGTCAGTGGGTCCGGTCGCTGAGGGGAGGGGCGAGCGGCGGTGGTGACTGAGCGAGGAGGAAAAGCTCCTCGTGCAAACGTATGCTTTAATGAACACACCTCGTCCCACACATTTACAATTTTGAGACAGCTTGAGGACTCCTGCACTGGTCGTGGTGCCTCTTAACTTGTCCAAGAAGACCTTGATCCCGCGGTCTTCTACAACATAGCGACTGTAATAACTACAGGCTGACTATGCTATACGACCTAGTTGAACACCACGTGAAGGGGCGTAAACAACTGGCGTAATAGTCCGGCGAAATCTGGGAGGCTGATAGGGTGCGCCCTTCATGGCATCAGGTGACTCCTCGCCTTCGCGCGCTTTCCGTGCAGGGGTGTCATGTGACTCCTCACCTTCGCGCGCTTTCCGCGCAGGGGTGTCATGTGACTCCTCACCTTCGCGCGCTTCTCGCGTAGGGGTGTCATGTGACTCCTCACCTTCGCGCGCTTCCCGCGTAGGGGTGTCAAGTGACTCGCCTTCGCGCGCTTTCCGCGCAGGGGCATCAGATCCCATCGCCTTCGCGCGCTTTGTGAATTAGAAAAACATGTCCTCTACACACACGGCGCCGCCGATGTTATCATGTGAATTATAAAAAGTTCACTACACACTGTAGCCGCTGATAAGGGGCTGTTACCAAGTGAATTATAAATGTCCTCTACCCACTGTAGCCGCTAATGAGGGGCTATTATCATGTGAATGAGAGGTTGTCCCGATCACACGGTAGCCGCTAATGAGGGGCTATTATCATGTGAATGAGATGTTGTCCCGATCACACGGTAGCCGCGAACGAGGGGCTATTATCATGTAATGAGAGGTTGTTCCGAACACACGGTAGCCGCTAAAGGGGCTATTATCATGTGAATGAGAGGTTGTCCCGATCACACGGTAGCCGCTAATGAGGGGCTATTATCATGTAATGAGAGGTTGTTCCGAACACACGGTAGCCGCTAACGAGGGGCTATTATCATGTAATGAGAGGTTGTTCCGAACACACGGTAGCCGCTAATGAGGGCTATTATCATGTGAATGAGAGAGGAGCGATTGTGCTTTGCAAACAGCAGAACGCCGCTCTGAGGCGGGGGCTGCATGCTTACACAGTGGGTTTTTCCGTGCAGCATCTGCGGCGACGTGAGATCCCTTTGCTCCCGCATCTGCCCTCGGCTCTCCGCACCGCCATGGAAGGGGGGCGTGAGAAGCCGGGCTGATGTCTTGTCCTGCAGGTTCGACGGTGAGGAATGCGGACACTTAGTCGGCATAAGCTCATCACCTGAGTCCCGAAGGTCCACCGCTGATCAGAGGGCAGACGGACTACCTTTAAGAAATGTCATACTCACCTGAACGCTGCAGAGGAGCAGCCATGAGGCCTGCCCTCGAATGAGCGAACCTAACCGTGAGCTGAATATTTTAGCCATAACCTAGGTTCAGCAAAGTGAAGAAAAAGATTCTGACGTAATTGTCGCGGGCGCTGCATTTATACTGCCTCTCGAGCTCGTCATGTTTGCATGCTTCGCGACAATTGGCCAGTCATTGACTGGCGTGAGCCAATAGGTATTCAGGAAAGGTTGGAGGGAAGGAGTTTCCCATAACGGAGAAATCTCCGTGATGTCTCGTGACAGCTCGAAAGGGAACTCAACGTTCTGCTGTTGTTTTGGTCCCAGGAACATAAAAAAAAAAAAACGTAAAACTGTCAAATGAATCATAATTACATTCACAACTCTATTCTCAAATGCATGTGTTTTGCTTCAAGAGAGCAATCATACATTTATGGTGTACTTTACTTTCTTTTATGTTCATTTTTAATAATTTCATTATTCCATTAAATCATATACTAATCATTATAGCCCTTATAACATGTTAATTAGTCCTTTATATTATATTATAGTTGCTTTTTATATTATTTTCCCATTGTTGTGTAGTCTTCAGACTGTATATCTCAGGGACTGTTTGTCTTCATGAATAAGTGATAAGTTTTTGGAAATTCTAGGTTTATGGGATGTTGTGAAGCAGTTTGGTTTAACACTACTTCTTGTGATTTGTGAGCATTGACACAGACTATTCAATAAACTCTGCTCCTTTTTTATCATCATGACTTCGACTCCAGCTTCTGCTCTTCGCTGGCTTTGCTCAGTCTACTTCTTGGCTCAAAGAAGGCTGTTCACAAGTTCACACTTGCATATATTTAGCACGAGTAACGTAATGCGTATTTGGCGAGGATGGTAATACGTTGTTGGCGTGCTGTCCTGGGGAAGGGCTCCGAGCTCGGGAATGACCCAAACCCAGAGTACCCCCCCAAAAGCAATTGAGTGTTGGACAGCCGCCAAACTGAGATCCTCCCCAAAATATGCCCTTGAGATCTGGCGGGAGCTAGTTTTGAGGAGTAGCCTGTATGGGGGAACCTACGTGCTCTGAGGCAGCGGTTAGGCATGCATGGGTAGCCCCACCGACCTCTGGTATGAACTGCATGGTTTGGGGTGACCGGTTGGGGAGGACTCAAACCAAAACTCAACGGTGTGCTCGTCGCATTCAGAAATGAAGATGTAAGAATGTAAGATATTCATTTCACAGTGTAAACAGATTTAGAGATTATTATGGCAGTTTTTGAGAGTGCTTGAACTCGCTGGAACGAAGTGAAAATGTACTTTGATAATGTAAACGTTTGCTCTAATTTTGTTCAATGAAAGTGTTATAGGATAATAATTAGTAGCTTACGATGTTTTTATTAAATTCGCATTAAATGCAGAGTCAGTCGTATTAAAAGTAATTTATTGTATGACACCCATATTTGGTATACTTAAGTAAAAAGATGGGCTTTTATCTAGGTTCAAGGCTCTTTTATTCGTCACATACTCATTTATACGGGATATAATCAGTAGTGAAATGTAAATTATGTGTAGTTAATAGACTACAGTATTAGGCTTCTTTGCCCATCGTCCAATATAGACCAAATAACATCATCTATAAAGGTGCAAAATGCATTTACACGTATTTGGGAATTGAGATATTTCATAATATATTTTGGAGATATATTGAATAAAAACAATTTAATAAAACCCCTGCTGAAAAAAAACAATAGACACCATTACAACATTAGTAATGGTTATAATGGGACTTGTATTGGTTTTACTGGAAACTGTAATGACCCTGTTGGTCTCTACTTTGGTAATTGGTGGCTTGTTAAAACCAATAAATCCTAAAGGAATATGTCCCAAAACACACTACAGAAAACAATTTTTTCATTAAAAGTTGATGGTTTGTAATGTTTGTAATGCTATTTTTAGTAGAAACCATAAACTTTCTCTGTGATGGATTTATTGTTTTCTTGGTGTTGATGTTTTAAGTAGGGACATAAGCCTATGTCAGTGATACAGTGGTATTGTGGCTGCTGTGTGTCAAGCATGAGAGCACCCCACCCCACCCTCACACACACACACACACACACACACACACACACACACTCATGCCCCCTCAAAAATCATGCCATTGACGCTACAATTCAAAATTATTAGTCAAACAAATGAAACATTAATTTTAGTTGAAATTGTTATGTATGATTCTAGAGAGACGGGCTGATTAATAGAGAATAAAACTCTGTTCCACGCTCCGGAGCAGAAGGTGGCGGTAACGCGCCTATTTACATTGTTTGCCAGCCGCCGTTAAAACGAAGAAGAAGAAGAAGAAGATTTATTTTTTAGTCTGTATGTTGCAACGTTTGAGAGATGTTCCCGATTTACAGAGTTTGACATGAACCACCTTGATAGAAGAGGTATTTATCTATTAATAAATATACGCACTGTTTTCGTATGAGTATTGAATATTCGTGAATTCTTCTTAGTTTTGTTTTGTTTGATGCTAACATTGTTATCATGTGCTAAGCAAGTTATAATTTAATAATTTAACCGTTTATCGAGATTTAGAGTCCTGGGTTACACAAAGATAAGATTGCTTCTTATAGAGCTTTTAACGTACTAGTTAACTTTAATTAATACATGTGTCCCTGGCTGTGAAAACCCAGCTAAAGTCATGTTTTTGTGATTGACTGTTTTCTACGTAAAATCATCTTTCATAAGGCAAATAACATGTGAAAATGTAACTTGATATCTGTAATATTTATTGAGTAAGACCATATCAAATATTGAAATTATAGTGAAATTAATGGTTGAAATCGAATTTTGATGCTTGTTATCTCATAACTCGATTTTGATCATTTAGCCTGGATTTCACAGAGAGGGTCACGAATAGGTTCAGCATAGATTGAGTCTCTTTTCCCCTTTTTTGTGGGTCTCAGTATCAGACAGTGATCAGTGAAGCCCCTCCCACAACAATCCACCTATAAATACTGGAGAATATTCACATCATCCTACAAGAGAAGAACAAACTCCAGGTGCAGCAGCTGAAATCTGTGACTGTTAAAGATGGAGTTTATTAAAGAGGAGATTGAAGACATGAGTGATCCAGAAACACCCAGAATAAAACATGAAGATACTGACGAACAAACAGGTTGGTGTCCATTCATGACTCTTCATTAATGACTGTTTTGATAGCTGTTAAATAATAGAGTTTAAAAGTGAATAAAAAAGTGTTTGGATGCTTAATCATACAGAAAACCAAACAAATGATCATAAACTTGTACAGCAGTTTTCATCCACATTTTATTTACAGAACTAACTATAGGCATATAAAAGATCTGATGCTATGGTTTATACATATATCTGATCTATGTTGCTTTCTGCTGTTAAATCAGGGTCCACCTGAACTGATTCTAACCTGGTGTTTATTTTAGACCAGATGGAACTGACAGCGGAGAAGAAAAGTTACTTCAAAAGTCAAAGACGACAAACTAAACAGCTGCACACCTGCTCTCTGTGTGGAACGAGTTTCAGAGAAAAAGGAGTCCTTAAGAACCACATGAGAATCCACACTGGAGAGAAACCGTACACATGCACTCAGTGTGGAAAGAGTTTCAAAGACAAAGGAGTCCTTAAGAGACACATGAGAATCCACACTGGAGAGAAACCGTACACATGCACTCAGTGTGGAAAGAGTTTCAAAGACAAAGGAGTCCTTAAGAACCACATGAGAATCCACACTGGAGAGAAACCGTTCACATGCACTCAGTGTGGAAAGAGTTTTAATGGAGCATCAGGTCTCCGTTATCATCTGCACGTTCACTCTGGAGAAAAGCCATTTAGCTGTGATCAGTGTGATAAACAGTTTATTTCATCATCAAGTCTAAAAACACACCTGCCAGTTCATTCAGATTGGAAGCCTCACTTGTGTTCTTACTGTGGAAAGGGTTTTTCGTCGCTGGCCAGATGTAAACAGCACCAGAAAACACATGAAGAAGATCATGTGTGTTGTGAGTGTGGGAAGAGCTTTACTACAGCTGATTGTCTGAAACTGCATCAAAGAATTCATTCTGGAGAAAAACCTTACAAGTGCTCATATTGTGACAAGAGTTTCGCTCAGTCTGGAAACCTGAAAAAGCATGAGCGAGTTCATACTGGAGAGAAGCCGTATCGCTGTACTCAGTGTGGAGAGAGTTTTAGAGTATCAAAAAGCCTTCAAGAGCACACGAAAAAATGTCACCGCAAGTAACATTTCATTCTCATTTTAAATGCATTCAAAGAAATTGTGTGAAATAAGATTGAATTACTGCAAGAAACACTAGCATCTATGTACATTTGTGTGAATTTTGACCGTTTAAGGAACTAAAGAGTTTTGTTTGAAGAGTAATAATTCTTACAGTGTAAATAATAACTTGTATCTTTATTAATTAGTCCACACAATATGTCAGGCTGAGTTGTGTGCTAAGCAGGTAATTTACTTGTTTACTATTATTATGATCTGATTTTAAATGAGTTGGTGTCTGTAGTTAAAATGTAACAAAGTTGCTTTTATTAAACTTTTTTTTTAAAGCCTTTTTTTCTTTTCAAGAAACTTGAATCATGTGTTTTAGTGATGTGTAAGTTCACTATAATAATTTAGTAAGATATTTGATTCTGTTCAGAGGCAGTAACAGGTTTCATTTCACAACTGATGATCCTTTTTGTCTCCGCCTGTTCACACCAATCAAATCTGAACAACGTGCCAATTTACTGAAGATCTCAGACATCAACATAATGAATGAGGAGAAAACAGGGAGCTACTGGCTTTTCAGCAGCTCATTAACAGTTGATGCCCTTTCGTTGCTGTTTCAGATAAAGGAGCAGTTCTTATAACAGAGGGAACAGAAATACGATTAGGACACCATTAACAGAGGAGTTAAACTAGGCCTAATATACAAATAAGCTATATATCAATAAATATCTGAGAGTTCTTAAGTACTTGGCTGGCAAAAAGAGATTATGTAGGCTATCCATTAAAGCCATTTATTCAATTATCACATTACATTGCTACACCAAATAATAATTTTATATCCACCACTTCAGTCGATTGTGCTCGATCTGATGAAAACTAGAATTGTTCAGTGGAATAATTAGCTGGAAAGCTCATATGTCAGCTTTCTTTTGTTGGTAGTCTATGGGTGAATCCCATTTCTCTCTCTGTGTGTTTTTTGTGCTTATAAAAACAGACCAAAGCAACTAAGCTCCAGAAATACCGTTAAGATGAGCATGAAGATCAGAACGCGACAGACACACGCTTCATTAGTGCTGGGAATATAACACTGACTGCAAGAACAGCGAATACAACACGTTTAAAAAAGACAAACAACAAGCTCCTCCTGAACCCTTCACGTCTCTGTGTGTTATCTGATCACGAGCTGCTCTAATGCTTCATTCATGAGCGTTCACTCTGACGTCATACAGCAAAACGTCTCGGGTTACTCGCGTAACCCTTGTTCTCTGAATAGGGAACGAGACACTGCGTTGAACGCTTCGAGAACACCCACTGTGTGACCGAATCTGAAACCCATATAGAATCATGCCAATTCATTGGCTGATGGCGCGACGCCATCTCTGACGCAATGACGTCGTCAGGTCATACTGGCGAACGCGCCATCCACTCCTCAGATTTCTCTGCCGAAAAGAACCCTGTCGGCAGCGTGAGGAGCTTGGCAGCGAACGCAGTGTCCCGTTCCCTATTCAGAGAACAAGGGTTACGCGAGTAACCAGAGACCTTCTCTTTCATAGGTAACTCAACACTGCGTTGAACGCTTCGGGAATGATATACCAAACACGCCAAGCTGGAAGCGCTGCCTATCTGGTCCAATAATGAACCAACAATGTACGGTCGGTTCAAACAGACAGGACCTGAGAACCTGGAGCCATATCAACGTCAAGGTTGTAAAACCTGACAAAGGTGTGCGGAGAGGACCATCCTGCCGCAACACAAATATCTTCCAGGGGTACCCCTCTAAAAAGAGCTTGAGAGGAGGCTACGCCCCTAGTAGAATGCGCCCGAAGACTAAGAGGTGAAGGGAGTTTCCGCGCCTCGTAAGCCAGCGAAATGGCGTCTCTCACCCAGTGAGAAATCCTCTGCTTTGACGTGGCAAGCCCGCAGCCACCAGCACCAAAACAGATCAATAGCTGGGGAGATTTTCTCCAAACCTTGGAGCGATCCACATACAGCTTCAATGCCCTGACCGGGCAGAGCAAGGGGAGTCTCTCATCCTCACTTGAAGCAAAGGGAGGGGGATGGAAAGAGTGAAAGATACCCCAGGTAGTTCGCCTCTTGCCTTGCCCACTCACATTTTGAAATGTTCAATGTCAATCCTGTTTCATCTATCCTCTTCAGGATTTGCTGGAGATGTTGAATATGCTCTACCCAAGAGTTGCTGTGGATTACCACGTCATCCAGGTACGCCGCCGACCAGTCTTCACATCCTTGGAGTACTCTGTCCATCAGCCTCTGGAATGTGCCTGGTGCCCCGTGAAGGCCAAAAGGAAGGACCGTGAATTGGAATAGTCCTAGAGGTGTTCGGAATGCGGTGTAGGGTCTGGACTCAGGGTTGAGGGGTACCTGCCAGTACCCCTTACACAGGTCTAGCGTGGTGATGTACTGGGCTCTTCCAATCTTCTCCAGCAGATCATCCACTCTTGGCATGGGGTATGCATCAAACTTAGATTGGGCGTTGAGCTTGCGGAAGTCGATGCAGACACGCAGGGATCCGTCTTTCTTGGGTACGATCACCATTGGGCTGCTCCATTCGATCATTGAAGGTTCAATCACTCCTAGTTCCTTCATCATCTTGATCTCCTCCTTCAAGGGTTCCACCAGCCTCTCAGGCACCCGGTAAGGACGTTGACGTGATGGTGATGGAGTGGAAAGGTGGATGATGTGATGGGTCAGCTCAGTCCGTCCAGGCCTCTGACAGAACAAAGCAGGAAACTGGCTCAGGAGGTGCTGCAGTTCTTTCCTTTTGGAGTCTTCTAGGTGAGTTAGACTCACGACAGATGGCTGTCTCTTTGCATCCTCTGCTTCCTCTTCCTCTTCCACCTCCACCTTCCTTACCAACAGTGAGGTTTCTGGTCCCTTACCTGGTGGCACCTTCCACTCCTTTAAAAGGTTCACGTGGTAGGTCTGCCTGGCCTTGCCCTTGTCTGGATGATGAACTTCATACGTTACTGGCCCCATTTTGCGGACCACAGTGTATGGCCCCTGCCATTTAGCCAGTAGCTTGCTAGTTGAAGTTGGCAACAGGAGTAATACCTTCTGCCCAGGTTGAAACTGTCGTAGCCTGGCGTGTTGGTCATACCATCTTTTCTGCGCTTGTTGTTTTTCTTGTAGGTTCTCTTTAGCTTGTTCTCTGTACTGCTCCAGTCGATCTCGCATCTCTAGCACGTACTGAACGATGCCTTTCTCCTTCTTTGCGGCGATGAAACGCGCGCACGGCGGTTGACAGCGGCGAAACTCCATGGCACTTCACCGCGTGGAGAACAAAGTTCCACTGAGGCAGTCGCCGAAGTGCAAATGGATAATCGCAAAGGTAGTTGGGTCAGAAATCGCAACAACGAAGGGCAATGTGACCGCTTTGTGAAGGCAGAGAAATCTGAGGAGTGGATGGCGCGTTCGCCAGTATGACCTGACGACGTCATTGCGTCAGAGATGGCGTCGCGCCATCAGCCAATGAATTGGCGTGATTCTATATGGGTTTCAGACTCGGTCACGCAGTGGGCGTTCCCGAAGCGTTCAACGCAGTGTTGAGTTACCTATGAAAGAGAACATCAATCAAATCAAATCATAGGCCTACAGCCTATAATAAAAGCATGGTTCATTTTCTTAAGGGATTTGTATTTTGTGTTTTGTTATACTTTAGCCTACTGTGTTAATGATTTTAAGTTTTGTACTGTTTAATAAAAATAAAGAGAAAGAAAAAACTGACTCAAATGATTCGCGCTCCGCGGTCCCGAACTGACTCAAATGATTCGCGCTCCGCGGTCCCGAACTGACTCAAATGATTCGCGCTCCGCGGTCCCGAACTGAATCAAATGATTCGCGCTCCGCGGTCCCGAACTGAATCAAATGATTCGTGCTCCGCAGTCCCGAACTGACTCAAATGATTCGCGCTCCGCGGTCAGAATGTAAGTAAGATATTTACATTAGAGATTATTATGGCAGTTTTTGAGAGTGCTTGAACTCGCTGGACTGAAGTGAAAATGTTCTTTGATAATGTAAATGTTTGCTCTAATTTTGTTCAATGAAAGTGTTATAGGATAATTAGTAGCTTACGATGTTTTTATTAAATTCACATTAAATACAGAGTCAGTCGTATTAAAAGTATTTTATTGTATGACACCCATATTTGGTATACTTAAGTAAAAAGACGGGCTTTTATGTGTAGTTAATAGATTACAGTATTAGGCTTCTTTGCCCATCGCCCATTATAGACCAAATAACATCTATAAAGGTGCAAAATTGTCAGGTGAAACAGAGGATCCAGGTGCAAAGGTAAGTTCTTGTAATGGCTTTTATTGAAGGATAAACACAGGCAGTCTGTCGAGCAATGACACAGAACTGGAACAAACACAAAGTAGATAAACTCTTCAGTAAAGGAAGACTCCTGTCTTGAGGATAGATAGCAGAGCTGGAACTTCTCGTAGGGCAGAAACACAGTCCTTGTACGAGGTCACATGCAGCAGGATGACTGAGACACGAAAGCATACAAGACGAGCACAACTCCTCTAGACTTGATTAAGCAAGACAAGGTAAATGTTCATGTAGATAGCATAACACACAGGCATGACTCACGTACACACGAAATAATCCGACAAAGAACAAGGGGAAACAGACGCTAGAAGTAGAGAGAAAGTAATGAGACAAAAGTGAGAACAGGTGTGACAGAGAAGCAGCGCAAGCGCTAATTGCAACGATGAACAGGTGGGGAAGAATAGACAGGCAGAGCCCGGGCGAGAGAGATAAAAAGAGAGAGAAGGAAAGAGAGAACAAACCCAGCTCATGACAAAAATGCATTTACTTACACATATTTGAGTATAGAGATATTTTACGATATATTTGGGGGATATATTGAATAAAAACAATTTAATAAAATTGTTGCTGAAAAAAAACAATAGACACCATTACAAAATTAGTAATGGTTATAATGGGACTTGTATTGGTTTTACTGGAAACTAATGACCCTGTTGGTCTCTACTTTGGTAATTGGTGGCTTGTTAAAACCAATAAATCCTAAAGGAATATGTCCCAAAACACACTACAGAAAACAATTTTTCAATTAAAAGTTGATGGTTTGTAATGTTTGTAATGCTATTTTTTGTAGAAACCATAAACTTTTTCTGTGATGGATTTATTGTTTTCTTGGTGTTGTTGTTGTTTTCAGTAGGGACATGGGCCTATGTCCGTTATACAGTGGTATTGTGGCTTGCTGTGTGTCAAGCATGAGAGCACCCCACCCTCACACACACACACACACACACACACACATGCCCCCTCAAAAATCATGCCCCTGACACTACAATACAAAATTATTTGTCAAATAACTGAAACATTTATTTTAGTTGAAATTGTTATATATGATTCTAGAGAGACGGGCTGATTAATAGAAAATAAATATCTGTTCCACGCTCCGGAGCAGAAGGTGGCGGTAACGCGCCTATTTACATTGTTTGCCAGCCGCCGTTAAAACGAAGAAGAAGAAGAAGAAATAGATTTATATTTTAGTCTGTATGTTGCAACGTTTGAGAGATGTTCCCGATTTACAGAGTTTGACATGAACCACCTTGATAGAAGAGGTATTTATCTATTAATAAATATACGAACTGCTTTCGTATGAGTATTGAATATACGTGAATCCTTCTTAGTTTTGTTTTGTTTGATGCTAACATTGTTAAGAAATGATGTGATTTGCCAAATTAAGTTATAATTTAAGAATTTAACCGTTTATCGAGATTTAGAGTCCTGGGTTACACAAAGATAAGATTGCTTCTTATATAGCTTTTTACGTACTAGTTATAACTTACTTAACAAATGTGTCCCTGGCTGTGAAAACCCAGCTAAAGTCATTTTTTTGTGATTTACTGTTTTGAAAATACTGTTATGAAATAATCCTTCATACGAAAAATAACATTCTGTGAAAATGTAACCTTGATGTTTGTAATATTTATTGAGTAAGACCATATCAAAGATTGAAATTATAGTGAAATTAATGGTTGAAATCGAATTTTGATGCTTGTTATCTCATAACTCGATTTTGATCATTTAGCCTGGATTTCACAGAGAGGGTCACGAATAGGTTCAGCATAGATTGAGTCTCTTTTCCCCCTTTTTTGTGGGTCTCAGTATCAGACAGTTATCAGTGAAGCCCCTCCCACAACAATCCACCTATAAATACTGGAGAATATCCACATCATCCTACAAGAGAAGAACAAACTCCAGGTGCAGCAGCTGAAATCTGTGACTGTTAAAGATGGAGTTTATTAAAGAGGAGATTGAAGACATGAGTGATCCAGAACCATCCAGAATAAAACATGAAGATACTGAGGAACAAACAGGTTGGTGTCCGTTCATGACTCTTCATTAATGACTGTTTTGATAGCTGTTAAATAATAGCGTTTAAAAGTGAATAAAAAAAAGTGTTTGGATGCTTAATCATACAGAAAACCAACCAAATGATCAAAAGCTTGTACAGCAGTTTTCATCCATATTTTAATGTTATTTACAGAACTAACCATAGGCATATAAAAGATCTGATACTATAATTTATGCATATATCTGATCTGTTGCTTTCTGCTGTTAAATCAGGGTCCCCCTGAACTGATTCTAACCTGATGTTTATTTTAGACCAGATGGAACTGACAGCGGAGGAGAAAAGTTACTTCAAAAGTCAAAGAACACAAACTAAACAGCTGCACACCTGCTCTCTGTGTGGAACGAGTTTCAGAGAAAAAGGAGTCCTTAAGAACCACATGAGAATCCACACTGGAGAGAAACCGTACACATGCACTCAGTGTGGAAAGAGTTTCAGAGAAAAAGGAAACCTTAAGAACCACATGAGAATCCACACTGGAGAGAAACCGTACACATGCCCTCAGTGTGGAAAGAGTTATGCTGGAGCATCAGGTCTCAGTTATCATCTGCTCTTTCACTCTGGAGAAAAGCCATTTAGCTGTGATCAGTGTGGTAAACAGTTTATATCATCATCAAGTCTAAAAAAACACCTGACAGTTCATTCAGATGAGAAGCCTCATGTGTGTTCTTTGTGTGGAAAGAGTTTTATGCAAAAAGGAGCCTTTAAAATACACATGAGAATCCACACTGGAGAGAAGCCGTATCACTGTACTCAGTGTGGAAAGAGTTTTAATGGAGCATCAGGTCTCAGTTATCATCTGCTCTTTCACTCTGGAGAAAAGCCATTTAGCTGTGATCAGTGTGGTAAACAGTTTATTTCATCATCAAGTCTAAAACCACACATGACAGTTCATTCAGATGAGAAGCCTCACTTGTGTTCTTACTGTGGAAAGAGTTTTTCGTTGCTGGCCAGATGTAAACAGCATCAGAAAACACATGAAGAAAAGAAAGATCATGTGTGTTGTGAGTGTGGGAAGAGCTTTACTACAGCTGATTCTCTGAAACTGCATCAAAGGATTCATACTGGAGAAAAACCTTACAAGTGCTCATATTGTGACAAGAGTTTCACTCAGTCTGGAAACCTGAAAGTTCATGAGCGAGTTCATACTGGAGAGAAGCCGTATCGCTGTACTCAGTGTGGAAAGAGTTTTAGAGTATCAAAAAGCCTTAAAGAGCACACGAAAAAATGTCACCGCAAGTAACATTTCATTCTCATTTTGAATGCATTCAAAGAAATTGTGTGAAATAAGATTGCATTGCTGCCAAAAACACTAGCATCTAGGTACATTTGTGTGAATTTTGACCGTTTAAGGAACTAAAGAGTTTTGTTTGAAGAGTAATAATTCTTACAGTGTAAATAATAACTTGTATCTTTATTAATTAGTCCACACAATATGTCAGGCTGAGTTGTGTGCTAAGCAGGTAATTTTCTTGTTTACTATTATTATGATCTGATTTTAAATGAGTTGGTGTCTGTAGTTAAAATGTAACAAAGTTGCTTTTATTAAACTTTTTTTTTAAAGCCTTTTTTTCTTTTCAAGAAACTTGAAATCATGTGTTTTAGTGATGTGTAAGTTCACTATAATAATTTAGTAAGATATTTGATTCTGTCCAGAGGCAGTAACAGGTTTTATTTCACAACTGATGATCCTGTTTGTCTCCGCCTGTTCACACCAATCAAATCTGAACAACATGCCAATTTACTGAAGATCGCAGACATCAACATAATGAATGAGGAGAAAACAGGGCGTTACTGGCTTTTCAGCAGCTCATTAAAACTTGACGCCCTTTCGTTGCTGTTTCAGATAAAGGAGCAGTTCTTGTCACAATAATACGATTAGGACACTATTAACAGAGGAGTTAAACTAGGCCTAATATACAAATAAGCTATATATCAATAAATATCAGAGTTATTAAGTACTTGGCTGGCAAAAAGAGATTATGTAGGCTATCTATTAAAGCCATTTATTCAATATTCACATTACATTGCTACACCAAATAATAATTTTATATCCACCACGAAAAGTGTTCATGTAAACACTTCAGTCGATTGTGCTCAATCTGATGATAACTCGAATTGTTCAGTGGAATAATTTGCTGAAAAGCTCATTTGTCAGCTTTCTTTTGTTGGTAGTCTATGCCTGTGTTCCAATGTGCATACTATCTGCCCTATATAGTATTTAGGATGGCTAGTATGCACATTGGGACTCAGGGTAAGTCATTAAACAACGTCTATCATGCTCCACGATTGCTTGCGCATGCGCCTAGGTTTCGTTCGGAGCACATGTAAACCACTAGGCGAATTAGATTGCACATTTTAGGCTTCGTTAAAACTTTCAGAAAATAAATTAATCGGATTGATTTCCGATTGACGAAAAATTGTGCATGTAAATATCCAGTAGTGGCACCAACACATTGGTTTATAGTTCCCTTTCGAGCTTTCACGAGACATCACGGAGAATTCTCCGTTATGGGAACTCCTTCCCTCCAACCTTTCCTGAAGTCCTATTGGCTCACGCCAGTCAACTGACTGGCCAATTGTCGCAAAGCATGCAAATATGACGAGCTCGAGAGGCAGTATAAATGCAGAGCCCGTGACAATTACATCAGAATCTTTTCCTTCACGACCGATTCCTGTATGATGACGTCCAACTGCCGTATCTGCGCAGGACCGATCGAAAACCCGCCGGATGGCCACGACCACTGCATTGCCTGCCTGGGCCTGGCCCACGCGGAGGCGGCGCTGGAGGAGTCTGACTGCGCACAGTGTGCGGATCTGCCACTGCGCGTGCTGAGAACTTGCTGAAACGTGGCCCGTGGTCTCTCAGGGGTTAGGCCCACTGCCGCCAACGTGCCGCTGGTGGGCCCCCCTCCCCCCTCGAAAGTGGGGACGACCGTTCTCAACGGTCGCCTCAATCCCCAGTTACCTTCTCTGATGGTTGTTTCCGTCCCCCTCCGTCCGTCGCGGACTTTGTTTCCTTCGGCCAGGAGGCCGAGGAGGACTCCATGTCCATCTCAGCATCAGAGAAAGAAGAATGGGTTGGGTCGGAGCGGGATCCCTCCGACAGCGAAGGACCCTCAGACCTCCAAGATGAGCTCATAAGGGTCATGAATAAGGCGGTTCAGGAACTGGAGCTCTCTTGGAACCCTCCAGAAGAGCCAGCCAAGAGCAAACTGGATTCCTGGTACTTCAGATCTAGCCGCCGTCAAGTGGACACGAGAACATCGGTGCCGTTTTTTCCCGACGTCCACGATCAGCTCGTTAAGACGTGGTCTGCGCCCCAATCAGCGACACAGGCCATGTTCTCTCAGGTAGACGGGGCGGAAGCCCACGGGTACGTGCGCATGCCCCCCGTCGAGGAGACTGTCGCGGCACATCTATGCCCGGCGTCGGCCAAAACAATGGGCTCGGATATTAGCCTGCCTTCCAAGCCATGCAGGATGACAGCCCATCTAGCCAGCAAGGCTTATTCCTCGGCTGGGGAAGGAGCCTCCGCCCTTCACGCTATGGCGGTGCTGCAGGTGTTCCAGGCAAAGCTCCTGCAATCCCTGGAAGGCGGGACCGCCTCACTGGAAGCGGTGAATGATCTGGGAGCAGCCACAGACTTCGCGCTGATGGCAACGAAGCGCGCTGCCCAGGCGATCGGCCGAACCATGGGGTTCATGGTAGTCCAACAGATGCATCTATGGCTTACCTTAGCCGACCTTAAGGACGCAGACCGCAAAGTGCTATTGAACGCACCGATCACTCCCTCCGGCCTCTTTGGCGATGCCGTGGAGTCGATTATTGAAAGGTTTGCGGAAGCCCAAAAACGCGCCAAGGCTATGAGTCACGTCATGCCGAGACGCTCGTTCCAGCCACCTTCTCGTTCCAGATCATCGTCGGCGACCCGCCCACCCCAGAGAAGGGAGGAAAGGCAAGCAGCAGCAGCAAACGCTGCCGCGGCACCGAGGAGGGAGCCAGATGTGAGGAGAAAGGTGTGGCCAGGTCCAGGGAAAAGGCGCCAAGGGCAGCGGAGAAGCCCCCGCCGTGACACCGGGCCGCCTGCATCCTCCAAGCCGTCTTCCTGAGAGTGTCGTGAGGAGGGAGGAGCGCTTCGGAGGCCCAGCGCCCAAGCGAGCCAAGATGTCGCACGAAGTTTTCGGGAGCGACATTCACAGTGTTTGTGTTCTTGCAAGTTGTTCAATAAAGATGCATACATCCTCACAAAAAGAGCTCTTTCCTCCTCACTCAGTCAGTGCGATGCAGCTCGCCCCGCCTCAGAGCAGCGCAGAGCCACCGCACACTCGAAAGTTAGCTGCGCATCACTCGCCGGCTCATCCACCGGACAGACTGCTAAAACCGTTATGTCAATCCCTGAAAGCATGGGAAACTATTCCGGGAATCTCGCGCTGGCTACTCGGTGTGATAAAGCGCGGGTATACCCTGCAATTCAGACGCAGACCACCCCGTTTCAATGGCATGGTGCAGTCTCTAACATTGCCTCGAAATGCGCAGGTTCTGAGACAAGAGGTATGCAATCTGCTAGAAAAAGGAGCGATAGAGAAAGTCCCTCCGAGCGAGCGGATTTTACAGCCGTTATTTCGTCATACCCAAAAGAGACGGGGGACTCCGCCCCATTCTAGATCTCAGACTCATCAACAGAGCGCTTGGGAAGCGTCCGTTCAGGATGTTAACGCTAAAACAGATCTTGGTGCAAATTCGCCCCGGGGACTTGTTTGCGTCCGTGGATTTGAAGGACGCGTACTTTCACATTCAGATAGCACCGCATCACAGACGGTTTCTGAGGTTTGCTTTCGAGGGCACAGCGTACCAATACTCTGTTCTCCCGTTCGGGTTATCTTTAGCCCCACGCACCTTTTCAAAGTGCATGGATGCAGCTCTTTCCCCCCTCAGATCGAGTGGGGTGCGCATCCTCAACTATTTGGACGATTGGCTGATTTTAGCTCAGTCCCGGAACACGCTTATCAGCCACATAGACTCGCTGCTTATTCACTTGGAGTCCCTAGGACTATGTGTCAACATGCGGAAGAGCATTCTAACCCCGAGTCAGTCCATCACATATCTGGGAGTGTGCTTAGACTCCATGGAAAGGAGAGCCCACCTCTCGCGAGAGCACGCTGCGGCCATTTTGTCTGCCCTGCGCTATTTCAGACAAGGCAGCTCTGTTCAGTTGAAGAAATTTCAGAGGCTGCTCGGACTCATGGCGGCGGCGTCAGCGGTGTGTCATCTGGGATTACTACACATGAGACCGCTACAGCTATGGCTAAAAACTCGAGTCCCGTGGACATCGGGATGTTTGAACATCACTGTATCCCACGGCTGCATCGAAGCTCTGAAACCGTGGCACAACCCAGACCTCTTCAGCCGGGGAGTCCCCCTGGGCTCGGTAGTGTCCCACGTGGTGGTCACGACGGATGCATCGACCCATGGCTGGGGAGCAGTGTGCGATGGAATGCCAGCGTCGGGACTGTGGTTGAAACCTCAGAGCCAGTGGCACATAAACCGCCTGGAGCTGGAAGCAGTCTTCTTAGCTCTAAAGGAATTCCATCCGCAGCTAGAACAGCAACATGTACTGATTCGCACCGACAATACGTCTGTGGTGTCGAATATAAATCACCAGGGAGGAATTCGCTCCAGGGCGCTGTGCAAGCGGGCGACGGATATCCTGCTATGGGCGGATTGCAACCTTCTCTCTATCAGAGCAACGCATATCCCAGGTCTTCTGAACCAGGGGGCAGACATGCTTTCGAGGAAGGGTATGCCTCAAGGAGAGTGGAGATTGCACCCCGAGTCGGTTCGGATGATTTGGAACTGCTACGGGAGAGCCGTAGTGGATCTGTTCGCAACGAGCGAGAACACGCACTGCCCGCGGTTCTTCTCCCTGTCTCACTCCCCGCTGGTAGGGGACGCGCTGACATCGCACTGGCCAGCGGCCAGGCTGTATGCATTTCCTCCGATCAAGATACTGCCACTGGTATTATGCAAGATCAGGGAGGAACGAGCGTCGGTGTTACTCATCACACCGAATTGGCCGAACCAGCCTTGGTTCCCAGACTTGTGTGCTATGGTGGTTCTACAAAGGGCCGAGCCGTGTCGAAACAAAGACTGTCACACTGGATTGTGGACGCTATCATGGAGGCATATGCGAGCCAAGGATTGGAATGCCCTCTACACATCAGAGGCCATTCAACGAGGGTTATCGCTTCCTCCTGGGCGTGGTCGAGAGTTATGTCTATCCCAGATATTTGCTTGGCAGCCGGCTGGTCTTCGCAGAATACAAGCTGGACGTTCAGTCCTTAGCCTCCCAAGTGCTGTCGGTGAGTAACTGAATTATGTTGCTTCCTTTTGTGGGAGATGTTGCTTGTGCAGTACATTATGCAGCCCTCTACGAGGTTGTTATCGTTGTCGGCCCTGAGTTCAGTGCCTCGTACATGTCATGTTAGGTTATATTGCTCGACACAGTGTTAACTCTGTACAGCCCCTATACTGTTATCGCTAAATGTGTTCTGCCCTGCTTTCAGCGCAGCCCATTTTTATCACTTGCCAGATATGCAAATTTAGTAGGCCTGGCGTGTGGGCGCTCATTGGCTTATCTCCACCTATCAGCTGTGAGCCCGTCCTGCGAGCGCCGTTATTGGTGGGAATGCTACCTCGCGGTGCAGGCTGCCCGTAGCCTCTCTCACGGCGGGATTGAATAGCGTTCCCATAACGGAGAATTCTCCGTGATGTCTCGTGAAAGCTCGAAAGGGAACGCTCCGGTTACTAATGTAACCTCGGTTCCCTGAGAGCGGGAACGAGACATCACGGTGATCGCCGTGATCACTGCTCGTCCAGCCAAGCGGCGTTCAGTATCAGATTCTGACGTAATTGTCGCGGGCTCTGCATTTATACTGCCTCTCGAGCTCGTCATATTTGCATGCTTTGCGACAATTGGCCAGTCAGTTGACTGGCGTGAGCCAATAGGACTTCAGGAAAGGTTGGAGGGAAGGAGTTCCCATAACGGAGAATTCTCCGTGATGTCTCGTTCCCGCTCTCAGGGAACCGAGGTTACATAAGTAACCGGAGCGTTTTGATGTGCCAAGCAAGTTATAATTTAATAATTTAACCGTTTATCGTTATTTAGAGTCCTGGGTTACACAAAGATAAGATTGCTTCTTATAGAGCTTTTTACGTACTAGTTAACTTTAATTAATAAATGTGTCCCTGGCTGTGAAAACCCAGCTAAAGTCATGTTTTTGTGATTTACTGTTTTCTACGTAAAATCACCCTTCATAAGGCAAATAACATGTGAAAATGTAACTTGATATCTGTAATATTTATTGAGTAAGACCATATCAAAGATTGAAATTACAGTGAAATTAATGGTTGAAATGGAACTTTGATGCTTGTTATCTCATAATTCGATTTTGATCATTTAGCCTGGATTTCACAGAGAGGGTCACAAATAGGTTCAGTGAAGTTCAGAATAGATTGAGTCTCTTTTCCCCTTTTTTGTGGGTCTCAGTATCAGACAGTTATCAGTGAAGCCCCTCCCACAACAATCCACCTATAAATACTGGAGAATATCCACATCATCCTACAAGAGAAGAACAAACTCCAGGTGCAGCAGCTGAAATCTGTGACTGTTAAAGATGGAGTTTATTAAAGAGGAGATTGAAGACATGAGTGATCAAGAACCATCCAGAATAAAACATGAACATACTGACGAACAAACAGGTTGGTGTCCATCCATGACTCTTCATTATTGACTGTTCAGGTATCTGTAAAATATTAAGTAGTAGGCTGACATGGATGGTAAATGCAGTTTTCACTTGAACTGATTCTAACTTGTTTATTTTAGACTGTATGGAGATGAAAGAGCAAAGACAAGAACCCAATGAAGAGAAGGAGAAACGTGACTTCAACACTCAAAAAACACAAAGCAAAAATCTGCACATCTGCTCTCAGTGTGGAAAGAGTTTCAAGTGCAAAGGATACCTTACAAAGCACATGATCGTCCACACTTACGGAGAGAAACCGTACACATGCACTCAGTGTGGGAAGAGTATCATTCGGCCTGAACACTTGAGAGTACACGAGCAAGTCCACACTGGAGAGAAGCCGTATCACTGTACTCGGTGTGGAGAGCGTTTCAAACGCTTTCGTGGTCTGCTGATTCATATGGAAAAACAATGTTCTGTGTCACAGTGAGTTAATGTTAGCTACAGATTGAATGCTTTAAAAAAAAAAAAAATATGATATTCGGATAAATTGTGTCATTACATAAAAAAATGTTGATGGATGGATATGTATTTATGAATTTGCACTTTTCTGACATGTTTTCTTTGAATGTATATGGGTTCTGTATAATAGCAAAAATAAAAAGATTTTAACTGATATTTGTTTTTTATTAATGATTTTAAGTAATGTATTAGTCCCTTGTAGTATTTTTGTTAAATGTTTATATGTTCTTCTAATTCAGAGACTGGAACTGATTTTAAAATAGCTTTCAAAGGTGATGATTTTCTCAGCGTTTGATGTCAATAAAATGTGATTAATTTACAGATCTCAGACATCATCATCATAAAACGAGGGAACTATTGGAACATGCGTTCAACTGTTATTTACTGATTTTGTTTAACTTCTCTTTTTTGTGTGTGTTAGGAAGCTGATATCAAACAAGTCCCTCGATATTTCTGAGTATTGTCGGCTATTTAATTAACCAACTGCATTAATTCTGTAAACCAATGTCTTATTGGTAGATGCAGATTCATTACACTACATTTTAAATGTCCCCATTTTTCCTAATTGAATTGATTTGTGTTACAACATGTCAAACTTAAAGAAAGTAGAAGCCAGTTCAGCTCTTTCATTTGTTCATCGTCAGTTATCCAGAATTATGAAGATACTGAGGAACAAACGTGTTGGTTTCCGTTCTCCATTCTTCATTATTGACATTAAGGTAACAAAAGTTAAGTTCAACAGATTCAGTGGCTGTGAAATACTTAAGTATGATTTAATAGAGAAAATCTAACTAAATGAGCATAATCTTTTTAATGATAATCTGACATCTACATTTGATTGTATTAACAAGAACTAACATCAAAGATCTGATACTTGATACAGACCTGATCACTGTGGCTTTTTTACATTTGAACAATTTATAATGGTTTAATGTTTATTTTAGGTCAGATGGAAGTGAAAGAGCAAGCGGAGGAGAACCACTGTGACTTCAGAACTCAAATATTAAAAGCCAAAAAGCTGTTTCACATTTAAGTGTGATCAGTGTGGCAAAGATTCATCAAATCTAAAATTACATGTCTTAATGTCTTTATAAATGAGATGCCCTGCTCATGTTCTTTCCATGGAAAGAGTTTGATCTGGTGTTTGAAGCTTCACCAGAAAATAATATCTTTCTGGGTATTAGTTTGTGTCAGGCTGGACTGTGTGCTATTAGCAGGTTTCGCTTTAATAAGACATATTCATGTCATTGTTTACTATATTGTGTGCTGATTGTACCAGAGTTGAAAAATAAACCAACTACAACAAGTTGATAGTTTTCTTTATTTACAGATGGATTAAAATGTCTAATTGTCATGAGTCCAGGCCCGGCGATGATCCCTCTCACCACCAGAGGTCGCCACCTCCCGTCTTCCTGGACTCAATTGCTATAACACTCGGCAACGGCAAACATGCTGATCACTTCCGGTTTGTCGTTGACGCGTGTTCTGAGCTGATTCTCCGTCAAGCCAATTATTTATCGTCTATTTTCTATCTTAAATTCCGATTTTATACACAATAATTTGTCTTTCTATAACGTGTGAATATATCCCCGATCGCATTCTGCAACGAGAATAATCAGAGCGGCTTGTTATCGCAAGTTTTATTTTGATTTCCCGAGTCCGCTATTAGCTTATAGCCCATTAGCAAAGCCAGCGCGGGTGCCGCTAACACAGCTAATACCACTTTTTACACACGCATACACACATTTGACATTGTTTCACTGTTACTTGCTTAAATGGCGGATTTGTGTCTACCTTTGTGTGCAGGTGAGGACACGTTCGAGCTGCATTCGGCGCAGCTCGAGCTGGAGGCCGTGGAGAGACGGATCCGCGAGCTGCTTGGGAAACAGGCCCAGCTGAGGAAACGGATAGCAATGCTGGAAACATCTCGGGCTGACGCTCATAAGTCCGGGGTAAGTATGCAGCGCGCTGCTAACACTCCCATCACCTCTACTCCGTGTGTTTCTCTGCACAGGCCCCGTGCACCCGGGACGCGATCGTCACAGATGGCCTTCACTCCGGCGCCGGGAAACCACGGACCCTGGGTGCAGCAGCGGAAGACGCGATCCAGGCCCCGGGCGACGACTTCTCCCCCTCCGGTCTTCGACATCTCATCCCGGAACCGCTTCGCCCCTCTCTGCGAGACTGATCGTGACGCTGTGGTCATCGGAGACTCAATCGTCCGGCATGTCCGTGCTACGTTAGCTGAAGGTAAAGTGCACACTCATTGTCTCCCTGGTGCTCGTGTTCTTGATGTTTCTGTGCAGATACCCGCGATCCTGAAGGATGATGAGAGCGTTGCAGCTGTTGTGATTCACGCGGGGGCTAACGACACCAAGCAGCGGGAGACGGAGACACTGAAGAGGGACTTCAGGAGCCTGATCGAGACGGTACGCAGCACATCGCCCGCGACGACGATCATCGTGTCAGGACCTCTTCCCACGTATCGACGAGGACACGAACGGTTCAGTAGACTGTTTGCTTTAAATGAATGGTTGTTTTCATGGTGTACAGAGCAGAAAATTCTCTTTGTCAATAATTGGAATCTTTTCTGGGAGCGTCCTAGGCTATTTCGTGCTGATGGCCTGCACCCCAGCAGAGTCGGTGCGGAACTCCTGTCGGACAACATCACCAGGACGCTACGCTCTATCTGACTAGTAAGCCAATTCTCCAATAACAGCTATGATGACTTTTGTTCTACCCACTTAAATGATAAAGGTACTTGCAGTGTCCAATCTATACAGACTGTGTCTGTTCCCCGAATAGTGAGTTCAAAATATAAATTTAATGCAGGATCTAGAACAAATCTGATCGCGATTAAACCAGAAAAATGCAAAATAAATGAACAAAAATTTTTTTTTAAACTTGGGCTCCTAAATATCCGATCACTCACACCGAAAGCAGTTATTGTAAATGAAATAATCACAGATAATAGTTTTGATTTACTCTGTCTGACTGAAACCTGGCTAAAAACAAATGATTATTTTGGTCTAAATGAATCTACTCCACCAAGCTACTGTTATAAGCACGAGCCTCGTGAGACTGGTCGTGGCGGCGGTGTCGCAACAATATATAGTGATATTCTCAATGTTACTCAGAAAACAGGATACAGGTTTGACTCATTCGAAATACTTATGCTCAATGTTAAACTGTCAGATAAGCAAAATAAATCTGTCCTATCTCTTGCTCTGGCTACTGTGTATAGACCGCCAGGGCCATATACAGATTTTCTAAAAGAATTTGCAGATTTCCTCTCAGACCTATTGGTTACTGTTGATAAAGCACTAATTGTTGGAGATTTTAACATTCACGTTGATAATACAAATGATGCGTTAGGACTTGCGTTTACTGACCTAATAAACTCTTTTGGTGTCAAGCAAAATGTCACCGGGCCGACACATCGTTTTAATCATACGTTAGATTTAATAATATCGCATGGAATTGATCTAACTGATATAGATATCATACCTCAAAGTGATGATGTTACTGACCATTTCCTTGTATCATGCATGCTGCATATTACTGATATTAACTATATGGCTCCGCGTTCTCGCCCAGGCAGAATTATTATTCCAGCCACTAAAGACAGATTCACAAATAACCTGCCTGATTAATCTCAACTGCTCTGTGTACCCATAAATACAGATGAACTAGACACAATTACTAGCAACATGGGAACTATCTTCTCCAATGCGTTAGAAACTGTTGCACCCATCAAATTAAAAAGGTTAGAGAAAAACGTGCTGCGCCATGGTACAACAGTTATACCCATTCTCTCAAGAAAGAAACTCGTATTCTTGAGCGCAAATGGAGAAAAACTAATTTGGAAGTCTTTAGAATTGCGTGGAAAAACATTATGTCCAGCTATAGACAGGCTGTAAAAACTGCAAGAACCGAGTATATCCGCAAACTCATAGATAATCACCAAAACAATCCAAGGTTTTTATTTAGCACAGTGGCTAGATTAACAAATAAACAAATGTCACCCGATCTAAATATTCCCTCACAGTTTAATAGTAATGACTTTATGAATTTCTTTACTGATAAATTAGATAATATCAGAAATACAATAACAAATGTAGATTCTACAGCATCTAGTACTTCAGCATCATTCATCGCACCCAAAGAAAAACTGAAGCGCTTTACAACTATAGGACAGGAAGAGCTAAATAAACTTATCACTGCATCTAAACCAACAACATGTTTATTAGATCCTGTACCAACTAAACTATTGAAAGAGTTGTTACCTGTTGCAGAACAACCGCTTCTCAATATTATTAACTCCTCGCTATCTTTAGGTCACGTCCCAAAACCATTTAAGCTGGCAGTTATTAAGCCTCTTATTAAGAAACCAAAACTAGATCCTTGTGAACTGGCAAATTACAGGCCCATTTCAAATCTTCCGTTTATGTCTAAAATATTAGAAAAAGTAGTGTCTGCTCAACTGTGCTCCTTTTTGCAAAAAAATGATATCTATGAAGAATTTCAGTCAGGTCTCAGGCCCCGCCATAGCACAGAAACTGCACTTGTTAAAATTACAAATGACTTGCTTCTTGCGTCAGACAAAGGCTGCATCTCGTTGCTAGTTTTACTTGATCTTAGTGCTGCGTTCGACACTATAGATCATGACATACTGATAGATCGATTACAAAACTATACAGGTATTCAAGGGCAGGCTCTAAGATGGTTTAGATCCTACCTGTCCGATCGCTACCACTTTGTTTATTTAAACGGGGAGTCATCTCAATTATCACCAGTAAAGTATGGAGTACCACAAGGATCTGTCCTAGGTCCTCTATTATTTTCATTATATATGTTGCCCCTTGGTAATATTATTAGAAAATACGGGATTAGTTTCCATTGTTATGCTGATGACACTCAACTATATATCTCAACAAAACCAGATGAAACTTCTAAACTATCTAAGCTAACAGAGTGTGTTAAAAATATAAAAGATTGGATGACCAGTAATTTTCTCTTATTAAATTCAGATAAGACCGAGATATTACTTATTGGACCTAAAGACAGTCCACAGAATCTCTTGGATTACAATCTGCAACTAGACGGATGTACTGTTACTTCCTCTACAGTTAAAAATCTGGGTGTTATATTAGACAGCAACCTATCTTTTGAAAATCATATTTCCAATGTTACAAAAACAGCATTCTTCCATCTTAGAAACATTTCCAAGCTACGGAACATGTTAAGTGTTTCTGATGCAGAAAAGTTAGTTCATGCATTCATGACCTCTAGACTGGACTATTGTAATGCACTGCTAGGTGCTTGTCCTGCATCTTCAATAAACAAGCTACAGATAGTACAAAATGCTGCGGCTAGAGTCCTTACCAGGTCAAGAAAATATGACCATATTACTCCAATTTTACAGTCTCTGCACTGGCTACCTATTAAGTTTCGTATCAGTTACAAAATATTATTACTTGCCTATAAGGCCCTAAATGATTTAGCTCCTGCGTACCTAACTAATCTTCTATCACGCTACAATCCAACCCGCTCCCTTAGGTCGCAAAACTCTGGACTCTTGGTAGTACCTAGGATAGCAAAGTCCACTAAAGGAGGTAGAACCTTTTCATATCTGGCTCCTAAACTCTGGAATAGCCTTCCTGATAACGTTCGGGGTTCAGACACACTCTCTCTGTTTAAATCTAGATTAAAGACGCATCTCTTTAGCCAAGCATTCATATAATGCATCTCACAATCTTGTACTGTCAGTCTATCTGAACAAATGCACATTATTATGCTTTAGCTTGGGTTATACTGATAATTTCATCCAGGGTTATTCCTGGATGGAACAACTGCTACGCTAATTGTCTTACTGTTTCTATGTTACTGCCACGGGATTAACATCCCGTGGTAGTTAGGAATTACACAAGCTTCAGTCTGGATCCTACCCTTAAACGATTGAGATGACCGAACACCTGAGAAGAGACGATGACAGCCCCTCCGAGGACCTCAGAGGAAGCCAACCATCAGCGATTATACTGACTTAACCAAACTCTGCCATAAACGGAGGATCAGTACCTGGAGACAACCTCTACAGCCCCTACAGCCCTGAACGTCAGTGGAGTCTAGGACACATAGATGAGCCCCAGAGACAGATCTCCAGTGAGGACCTCGTCACCTAGACATCCATCGGGGAAAGACCCCTGGAACCAGTGGACCACTTACACTCTGACTTTGCTGCAGTTGGAACAAACTACTGATTCGTCTGGCCGGAGGGGAACTGGCCCCCCGACTGAGCCTGGTTTCTCCCAAGGTTTTTTCTCCATTCTGTCACCGATGGAGTTTTCGTTCCTTGCCGCTGTCGCCTCTGGCTTGCTTAGTTGGGGACACTTCATTTCCAGCACAATCATCGACTTGATTGCACAGATATTATAAACTGAACTAAGCTGGACAATGCCATTACTAAATTCAATAATGAAATGCATTCAGCAGATAATTGAGTGTAAATCCTGTCATTTTACATTATTGACACAATTTGCCTATTTTGATATTGTGCAGTGCTTTGTTACAATTTGTATTGTTAAAGGCGCTATATAAATAAAGGTGACTTGACTTGACTTGACACCTGCCACCCCTCACACTCCCAGCTGTTCCCCATCACCATGGACTATTTATACACCACACTCCTGCTGCTCTGTCTGGTTGAATTGTATGTATATGTACACATGCTTTTCTGTGTGTTGTAATTCACTAATCATTCTGTTCCCTGCTCTCTATGACACCAGCACTGTGTTGCCGTCTGTGGTGTCCCACTCTGTTTTCTGTTCTGTTTTTTGCCTGTTGGCCTTTTCGTTGTTTAATAAAGCGTTTCACCAGCATTTGGACCCAGACCCTTGTCTCTCCGCGGTGCCCCTTGCCCGCACCGTGACAGAATTCAACCAGCAGACATGGGTCCAGCAGGGAAACTTTGCAACATCCGTCAGGGAGACGGGAGTATGGAGGAGTATGCCGGACACTTCTGGGAAGTTGCTCGTCGGTTGGCGACAGATAAGACCTGCCTCCTGGTCTTCTTCTGGGGAGGCCTGGCTGAGCCCTTCAAGTCCCGGATGCCTTACTGGGTCCCAGAATAGTCGCTGGCGGACTACATAAACCTGGCTCTTAGTCTGAGTGGTGCAGCCTTCAGGGTGGAGTTAGCTGCGGAGCCCGCTCCATTCCGTGAGCCCAGAGAGTCTGCTCCAGAGCCCGCTCCGTTCCGTGAGCCCAGAGAGTCCGCTCCAGAGCCCGCTCCGTTCCGTGAGCCCAGAGAGTCCACTCTAGAGCCCGCTCCGTTCCGTGAGCCCAGAGAGTCCGCTCCAGAGCCCGCTCCGTACCGTGAGCCCGGAGAGTCCGCTCCAGAGCCCGCTCCGTTCCGTGAGCCCAGAGAGTCCGCTCCAGAGCCCGCTCCGTTCCGTGAGCCCAGAGAGTCCGCTCCAGAGCCCGCTCCGTTCCGGGAGCCCACGCAGTCTGCTCCATTCCGGGAGCCTACAGAGTCTGCACACAAGGCTCGTGAGGTAGCGGCGGTGTCTGCGCACGGTCCTCCTGCTCAACCGGCACCACCCTGGCACCCGTGTCTACCTCTGTCTCCAGGCCCTCTTCCTCTACATGGGCCTGGACATGGGCCTGGAAAATAATTTAACGTCTATACACATGTTTTATTTAAACTTAAAACAAATATAATGACTGTAATGTATTTGCTCATTGTTTGTTTCAAACTGTTTTATTCCACAATGATTACTGGCTGTTTGGTTTCGTTTAATTTTAATGATTAAAGCTGTGAAAAAATATTAATAATCTAGGGATCCATGACATACTGTTTCTGTGTGGCTCAGTGGTAGAGCATTGCGTCAGCAGCACAAAAGGTTGTGGGTTCGATTCCCAGGGAACACACTTACTAATGAAAATGTATAACCTGAATGTAATTGTAAGTCGCTTTGGATAAAAGCATCTGCTAAATGCATAAATGTAAATGTAATACTAAATGTACATAAATCTGTCATCCACATTTTGATTGTATGAACATGAAAATGACAGAAGTAACCTTTGAAACTCAAAGATCTGATACTTCATAAAGTATCTCAAATAACTCTATGTTGCTTGGGTTCAAACTAATTTAGACATTTATCCTCGTTGAACTGATTCTAACTGTTTCATGTTTTTTTAGACCTGGGGTTCCCAAACTTGTTCTTGGAGCCTCCCCACCACTGCACATGCTGCATGTCTCCTTTATCAATCACACCTGATTCAACTCATCAGCTCATTAGCAGCAACTCCAACACCTGAAATTAGAGTCAGACAAAGAAGACGTGTTTGGGAACCCCTGTTTTAGACCAAATGGAAGTGAAAGAGCAAAGACAAGGACTGAACATAGTGAGATTTCAATGGTGTTGATCCTGCTGTTTGTCTCGGTCTGTTGACACACAATGAAATGTGTTAAATGTTGATTTTCAGCAGCTCAGGTAAACACGATGGCTCTGTTATTATATATTTATTTTAATTCAGTTGTTTTTTATTTCTCCAGATCTGGTCTCAGTATCAGACGGTTATCAGTGAAGCCCCACCACAACAATCCACCTATAAATACTGGAGAATATTCACATCATCCTACAAGAGAAGAACAAACTCCAGGTGCAGCAGCTGAAATCTGTGACTGTTAAAGATGGAGTTTATTAAAGAGGAGATTGAAGACATGAGTGATCCAGAAACACCCAGAATAAAACATGAAGATACTGACGAACAAACAGGTTGGTGTCCATTCATGACTCTTCATTAATGACTGTTTTGGTAGCTGTGAAATAATAGCGTTTAAAAGTGAATACAAAAAAGTGTTTGGATGCTTAATCATACAGAAAACCAACCAAATGATCATAAACTTGTACAGCAGTTTTCATCCACATTTTATTTACAGAACTAACTATAGGCATATAAAAGATCTGATGCTATGGTTTATACATATATCTGATCTATGTTGCTTTCTGCTGTTAAATCAGGGTTCAGCTGATCTGATTCTAACCTGATGTTTATTTTAGACCAGATGGAACTGACAGCGGAGAAGAAAAGTTACTTCAAAAGTCAAAGAACACAAACTAAACAGCTGCACACCTGCTCTCTGTGTGGAAAGAGTTTCAGAGACAAAGGAGTCCTTAAGAACCACATGAGAATCCACACTGGAGAGAAACCGTACACATGCACTCAGTGTGGAAAGAGTTATGCTGGAGCATCAGGTCTCCGTTATCATCTGCACATTCACTCTGGAGAAAAGCCATTTAGCTGTGATCAGTGTGGTAAACAGTTTGTTTCATCATCAAGTCTAAAAAGTCACCTGAGAGTTCATTCAGATGAGAAGCCTCATGTGTGTTCTTTGTGTGGAAAGAGTTTTACGCAAAAAGGAGCCTTTAAAATACACATGAGAATCCACACTGGAGAGAAGCCGTATCGCTGTACTCAGTGTGGAAAGAGTTTTACTGCAGCATCAGGTCTCAGTTATCATCGGCACATTCACTCTGGAGAAAAGCCATTTAGCTGTGATAAGTGTGATAAAAAGTTTATTTCATCATCATATCTAAAAAGTCACCTGAGAGTTCATTCAGATTTGAAGCCTCACTTGTGTTCTTACTGTGGAAAGAGTTTTTCTTCGCTGGCCAGTTGTAAACGGCATCAGAAAATACACGAAGAAGTGATAGAACACATGTGCTTTGAGTGTGGGAAGAGCTTTACTGCAGCTGATTGTCTGAAACGTCACCAAAGGATTCATACTGGAGAAAGACCTTACAAGTGCTCATATTGTGACAAGAGTTTCACTCAGTCTGGAAACCTGAAAGTTCATGAGCGAATTCATACTGGAGAGAAGCCGTATCACTTTACTCAGTGTGGAGAGAGTTTTAGAGTATCAAAAAGCCTTAAAGAGCACACGGAAAAATGTCACCGCAAGTAACATTTTATTCTCATTTTAAATGCATTCAAAGAAATTGTGTGAAATAAGATTGAATTGCTGCCAAAAACACTAGCATCTAGGTACATTTTTGTGAATTTTGACCGTTTAAGGAACTAAAGAGTTTTGTTTGAAGAGTAATAATTCTTAGTGTAAATAATAACTTGTATCTTTATTAATTAGTCCACACAATATGTCAGGCTGGGTTGTGTGCTAAGCAGGTAATTTACTTGTTTACTATTATTATGATCTGATTTTAAATGAGTTGGTGTCTGTAGTTAAACTGTAACATAAAGTTGCTTTTATTAAACTTTTTTTAATTCAATTAAAACTGCTGAAGTAAGTTTGGTGTGTGCAAATATAAAGGACAAAAAACTTTTTTTTTAAAGGCCTTTTTTCTTTTCAAGAAACTTGAAATCATGTGTTTTAGTGATGTGTAAGTTCACTATAATAATTTAGTAAGATATTTTATTCAGTCCAGAGGCAGTAACAGGTTTTATTTCACAACTGATGATCCTGTTTGTCTCAGCCTGTTCACACCAATCAAATCTGAACAACGTGCCAATTTACTGAAGATCTCAGACATCAACATAATGAATGAGGAGAAAACAGGGCTACTGGCTTTTCAGCAGCTCATTAAAACTTGACGCCCTTTCGTTGCTGTTTCAGATAAAGGAGCAGTTCTTATAACAATAATAAGATCTGGACACTATTAACAGAGGAGTTAAACTAGGCCTAATATACAAATAAGCTATATATCAATACATATCTGAGAGTTCTTAAGTACTTGGCTGGCAAAAAGAGATTATGTAGGCTATCTATTAAAGCCATTTATTCAATTATCACATTATATTGCTACATCAAATAATAATTTTATATCCACCACGAAAAGTGTTCCTGTAAACACTTCAGTCGATTGTGCTCGATCTGATGAAAACTAGAATTGTTCAGTGGAATAATTTGCTGGAAAGCTCATATGTCAGCTTTCTTTTGTTGGTAGTCTATGGGTGAATCCCATTTCTCTGTCTCTGTGTTTTTTTGTGCTTATAAAAACAGACCAAAGCAACTAAGCTCCAGAAATACCGTTTACGATGAGCATGAAGATCAGAACGTGACAGACACGCGCTTCATTAGTGCTGGAATATAACACTGACTGCAAGAACAGCAAATACAACAGCTTTCCTGTAGCTCAACTGGTAGAGCATGGCGCTAGCAACGCCAAGATCATGGGTTCGATTCCCAGGGAAAGCAAGAGCTGATAAAATGTAGAAACTGTACCTTGAATGCAATGTAAGTCGCTTTGGATAAAAGCGTCTGCTAAATGCATAAATGTGAATGTAACACGCTTAAAGAAGACAAACAACAAGCTCCTAATGAACCCTTCACGTCTCTGTGTGTTATCTGATCACGAGCTGCTCTAATGCTTCATTCACGAGCGTTCACTCTGACGTCATACAGCACAACATCAATCAAATCAAATCATAGGCCTACAGCCTATAATAAAAGCATGGTTCATTTTCTTAAGGGATTTGTATTTTATGTGTTTTGTTATACTTTAGCCTACTGTGTTAATGATTTTAAGTTTTGTACTGTTTAATAAAAAAAAGAGAGAAAGAAAAAACTGACTCAAATGATTCGCGCTCCGCGGTCCCGAACTGACTCAAATGATTCGCGCTCCGCGGTCCCGAACTGACTCAAATGATTCGCGCTCCGCGGTCCCGAACTGACTCAAATGATCCGCGGTCCCGATCTGACTCAAATGATTCGCGCTCCACGGTCCCGAACTGACTCAAATGATTCGCACTTTACAGTCCCGAACTGACTCAAATGATTCGCGCTCCGCGGTCCCGAACTGACTCAAATGATTCGCGCTCCGCGGTCCCGAACTGACTCAAATGATTCGCGCTCCGCGGTCCCGAACTGACTCAAATGATTCGCGCTCCGCGGTCCCGAACTGATTCAAATGATTCGCGCTCCGCGGTCCCGAACTGACTCAAATGATTCACACTTTACAGTCCCGAACTGACTCAAATGATTCGCGCTCCGCGGTCCCGAACTGACTCAAATGATTCGCGCTCCGCGGTCCCGAACTGACTCAAATGATTCGCGCTCCGCGGTCCCGAACTGACTCAAATGATTCGTGCTCTGCGGTCCCGAACTGACTCAAATGATCCCGCGGTCCCGAACTGACTTAAATGATTCGCGCTCCGCGGTCCTGAACAGAATCAAATGATTCGCGCTCCGCGGTCCCGAACTGATTCAAATGATTCGCGCTCCGCGGTCCCGAACTGACTCAAATGATTCGCGCTCCGCGGTCCCGAACTGACTCAAATGATTCACACTTTACAGTCCCGAACTGACTCAAATGATTCGCGCTCCGCGGTCCCGAACTGACTCAAATGATTCGCGCTCCGCGGTCCCGAACTGACTCAAATGATTCGCGCTCCGCGGTCCCGAACTGATTCAAATGATTCGCGCTCCGCGGTCCCGAACTGATTCAAATGATTCGCGCTCCGCGGTCCCGAACTGACTCAAATGATTCACACTTTACAGTCCCGAACTGACTCAAATGATTCGCGCTCCGCGGTCCCGAACTGACTCAAATGATTCGCGCTCCGCGGTCCCGAACTGACTCAAATGATTCGCGCTCCGCGGTCCCGAACTGACTCAAATGATTCGCGCTCCGCGGTCCCGAACTGACTCAAATGATTCGTGCTCTGCGGTCCCGAACTGACTCAAATGATCCCGCGGTCCCGAACTGACTCAAATGATTCGCGCTCCGCGGTCCTGAACAGAATCAAATGATTCGTGCTCCGCGGTCCCGAACTGACTCAAATGATCCCGCGGTCCCGAACTGACTCAAATGATTCGCGCTCCGCGGTCCTGAACAGAATCAAATGATTCGCGCTCCGCGGTCCCGAACTGATTCAAATGATTCGCGCTCCGCGGTCCCGAACTGACTCAAATGATTCGTGCTCTGCGGTCCCGAACTGACTCAAATGATCCCGCGGTCCCGAACTGACTCAAATGATTCGCGCTCCGCGGTCCTGAACAGAATCAAATGATTCGCGCTCCGCGGTCCCGAACTGATTCAAATGATTCGCGCTCCGCGGTCCCGAACTGACTCAAATGATTCGCGCTCCGCGGTCCCGAACTGACTCAAATGATTCGCGCTCCGCGGTCCCGAACTGACTCAAATGATTCGCGCTCCGCGGTCCCGAACTGACTCAAATGATTCGCGCTCCGCGGTCCCGAACTGACTCAAATGATTCGCGCTCCGCGGTCCCGAACTGACTCAAATGATTCGCGCCCCGCGGTCCCGAACTGACTCAAATGATCCCGCGGTCCCGAACTGACTCAAATGATTTGCGCTCCGCGGTCCCGAACTGACTCAAATGATTCGTGCTCTGCGGTCCCGAACTTACTCAAATGATCCCGCGGTCCCGAACTGACTCAAATGATTCGCGCTCCGCGGTCCCGAACTGATTCAAATAAGTTTTCAAATAAAAATACAAAAAAAAAAATTTTTTATCTCCCTTCCCACAAGAAATTGGCAATAGATGCTGGAATGTTAACATAACCCCCAAAAATAACAAAACCATGTTTTTAAACATTTAATAACTGGATTTTTAAATATTCAGAGAGAGAAATAACATTTTCATAACTCAGTGGGAACATACCCAGCTAACAAAAATATGTTCTACGAATGTTTTGCTAACATTCTCATTAAGTTATGAAAACGTTCAAAACGTCCAGTTTTACATTTTGCAAACAGTATGTGTACATTATTTTTGAATGTTTATTATTTTTGGACATTCTGAAACAACTAGTAACAACATTTTTTAAGAATTCTGGAAAAAAAAAACTCATTCATATTAAAGACTTTGAACAAAAGTTTTATTTAGCCTTTGTTACTGGAATAACTTTTTTTAATAACTGATAACAGTTAATGAACCTTACCAGAATGTCAGCTTCAATTCTGAGAATATTTCTAGATAGTTATTGTATGACAGTTTAGATATATGATGCTTACTAAATTGAAATTCATGTTCAGGTATATTTGATGGATTTGGGAATAAGGCTATGTTGTTTTGTAGGCTGTGTGTTCATGCATTCACTTTCTTTTGATTTCTTACATTTATTGATTTCAGGTTCTTTAATATTTAGTTGATATCTGAGAGTCTCAGGTGTAAAATTTTGTTATAATGACTCGAGATGAGACAGAAACAAAATGTTCTTCATGTGTCAAGCAATACTTTGCATATCACAAGTCATTTCAGATAGGACACCAGCTAATTTGTCTCAATGGGAATACAATTATGAATAATTAAAAACTATTATTTTTGCTAACATCTAAAAGTAAAGTTTGAGATTTGAACCTAAATCTCAGATCAACATTTTTGATATTATTGTCTTTTATTATAACTCTAACTTTTCGATTCAGTATATTTGTAATCTTTTTATTAATACTTGGCAACTTTTTTATTCATAGGTGTAAATTTTTGGGTAAGAACCCACTACTGTCAATTTTTCTGGTTGACTACAATTCTTACGTTTTATCTTTGATGGGCATAAAAAACTAAAACATCATTCAAAAGTCAAAAATTGCTTTCAATGTTTAACCGTCAATTTTCCCCCTTTGTTTATGCTGTTTATTTATTTATTAATTTCTATCTTGTATTTTGTATTTTTTTTTTGTCCTCTATTGCTTTTGATGTTTTTGTGGTTATATTATTGTGAGTGTTTTGGTATTAATTAAAAAAAAAAAGGTTTGAGATTTGAATCCTCATCAAATGAGTTTGGTCTTTTCGCGCCCTGGAGGAAAACAAGCGAATAACGGCTGCTGCCCAGTGAGACACGCGCATGCGCGCTACGACGGATGTTCACGACAGTGCAGAGCGCTTTCGCGGCAGCATCATGAAAACCTATGGAGCGAGAGTACAGCAGAGAAACTGCAGTTCCCTTATCGAGCTGTCACGAGACATCACAGAGATTTCTCCGTTATGGGAACTTCTTCCCTTCAACCTTTCCTGAAGTCCTATTGGCTCACGCCAGTCAAATGACTGGCCAATTGTCGCAAAGCATGCAAATACGGCGAGCTCGAGACAGTATAAATGCGATGCTCGCGACAATTATATCAGAATCTTTTACTTCACCTTGAACTCGTGATGGCTTCAGTGTGTAAGATCTGCGCGGGACCCATTGAACCGCTGGATCAGCATCTCCATTGCGTCGCCTGCCTGGGCCTGGCTCACGCCGAGGCGGCGCTGGACGAGTCCGACTGTGGACTTTGCGCGGACCTCCCGGTCCGCGTGCTCCGGGCCCGCCGCGATGTGGTTCGCGGCCTGTTCGGGGTCGGGCTCACTGCCGCCAGCGTGCCGCTGGTGAGCCCCCCCTCTCCGGGCGGCGGGAGCGCCGTCTTGCCGTGCCGTCGAACCCAACGGTCGCCGCATTCGCCCATCTCTTTCCCCGAGGACTGTTTCCGCCCCCCTTCCAATATTGAGGGATTCGTAGCTTTTGGCCACGAGGAGGGCGACGAGGCCATGTCCATCTCGGCCTCGGAGAAGGACGGTTGGGCTGGATCGGAGCCCGAGCAGCTAGGCAGCTCAGAGCCTTCAGGCCTCCAGGAGGAGCTCATGAGGGTTCTGTCGAAAGCTGTTCAGGAGTTGGAGCTCACCTGGAATCCTCCGGAGGAGCCTGTCAGGAGTAAGCTCGACTCGTGGTACTTCAGGTCCACACGCAAAGCTGACGCAAGGACATCGGTGCCTTTTTTCCCCGATGTTCATGAACAGCTCGTGAAGACGTGGTCTGCGCCCCAATCGGCGCGCGTCCACTCGAACACGCAGGCCATGTTCTCCCACGTGGATGGAGCGGAGGCCCACGGTTACGTGCGCTCTCCCCCCGTCGAGGAGACCGTTGCTGCACACCTGTGCCCTGCAGCAGCGAAGTCCCTAGGCCCGGACATCAGCCTGCCGTCGAAGCCGTGCAGAACCACCGCCCATCTCGCTAATAAGGCGTATGCCTCTGATGGCGAGGCGGCATCAGCGTTGCACGCCATGGCAGTGTTGCAGGTGTTCCAGGCCAAACTCCTGCAAACGGCGGAGGGCGGAGTCCTCACTCCTGAGGCGACGAAGGATCTGCGCGCTGCAACGGACTTCGCGTTGATGGCGACGAAGCGAGCGGCCCAGTCTGTGGGTAAGGCCATGGGCTTTATGGTCGTCCTTCAGAGGCACCTCTGGCTAAACTTAGCTGACCTAAAGGATGCCGATCGGAAGGTGCTCCTAAACGCTCCTATATCTCCCTCCGGCCTCTTCGGTGATGCCGTGGAGACCATAACCGAGCGATTTGCTGAGACTCAAAAGCGCGCGAAAGCGATGAGTCACGTGATGCCTAGACGCGCCCCCCAGCAACAGACTGCCAGATCCAGATCTTCGTCAGCGCATGGCTCTGCCCAGCGGAGAGATTTTCCCAGGCCTGCCCAGGCTGGGGCTACTGCTACTGCTCCTCGACAGGAGCCAGACGTCCGGAGGAAGGTGTGGGGCTCCGGCAGGAAGCGCCAAGGTCAGCGGAGAAGCCCGCGACGCGATTCTCGCCCGCCCCCGGCTGCTAAGCCGTCTTCCTGACGATCGGAGGGAGGGAGGAGAGCGCGAGAGCAGCCCGGCGCCCAAGCGCCCAAAGTTCAGCTGCCCAAATGTGTGTGTGTTGAGTGTCCATTCAATAAAAATGCATACTTTCTCACAAAAAGAGCTTTCTCCTCCTCACTCAATAAATGCGGTTCCCCTTGCCCCGCCTCAGTGCAGTGCAGGTCCGCATCCAACACAGGTTATAGCCGCGCACCCAACGACCGAGCAGCTAAAGCCGCTGCGTCAGTTCATAAGCGCGTGGAAGGTTATTCCGGGAATCTCGCGTTGGCTACTCAACGTGATAGAGCGGGGGTATACTCTTCAATTCAGACGCAGACCACCCCGTTTCAATGGCGTGGTGCAGTCTCTAACATCGCCTCGAAATGCCCAGGCTCTGAGGCAAGAGATTGGCTGTCTGCTCGAGAAAGGAGCAGTAGAGCGAGTCCCTCCACACGAGCTGGAGAGCGGGTTTTACAGCCGCTACTTCGTGGTACCCAAGAGGGATGGGGGGCTTCGCCCAATTTTGGATCTCAGGCCCATCAACAGAGCGCTTTGCGAACGTCAGTTCAGGATGGTAACGCTGAAGCAGATCCTGGCGCAGATTCGCCCCGGGGACTGGTTTGCATCCGTGGATTTGAAGGACGCGTACTTTCACATTCAGATAGCGCCGCATCACAGACGGTTTCTGAGGTTTGCTTTCGAGAACACAGCGTACCAATACTCTGTTCTCCCGTTCGGGCTGGCTTTGGCCCCGCGCACATTTTCAAAGTGTGTGGATGCAGCACTTTCCCCCCTCAGAGCGGGCGGGATGCGCATCCTGAATTATCTGGACGATTGGCTGATTTTAGCTCAGTCCCGGGACACGCTACTCAGCCATATAGACTCGCTGCTTATTCACCTGGAGTCCCTAGGGCTATGTGTGAACAGGCGAAAGAGCATTCTCGCCCCGAGTCAGTCCATTCTGTATTTGGGAGTTTGCATAGACTCCCTAGAAATGAGAGCCCGCCTCTCGCGAGAGCGCGTGGCGGCCATTTTGTCTTACCTACGCCATTTCAGAGAAGGCAGCTCTGTTCATTTGAAAGAATTTCAGAGACTACTGGGACTCATGGCGTCAGCGTCGGCAGTGTGTCATCTGGGCTTATTACACATGCGACCACTGCAGCTGTGGCTGAAAACTCGAGTCCCCTGGACGGCATGGACCTCGGGACGTTTGAGTATCGCGGTCACCCGCGGCTGCATCGAAGCTCTGGCTCCGTGGCGCAACCCGAATTTCTTCAGCCGGGGAGTCCCCCTGGGGTTGGTAACCTCACGCGTGGTGGTCACAACGGACGCATCGACGCTCGGCTGGGGAGCGGTGTGCGAGGGGATGCCAGCTTCGGGGCAGTGGTCAGAGCCACAGATCCGATGGCACATAAACCGATTGGAATTGGAAGCAGTCTTTTTAGCTCTGAAGGAGTTTCAAGCACAACTGGAACGGCAGCATGTACTGATTCGCACCGACAACACGTCTGTGGTCGCGTACATAAATCGCCAGGGCGGCGTCCGTTCGAAGGCGTTGTGCAAGCAGGCAGCGATGTTACTGCTATGGGCGGATTCTCGCCTTCTATCCATCAGAGCAACGCACATCCCCGGTCTTTTGAATCGCGGGGCAGACATGCTTTCAAGGAGGAGAATTCCTCAAGGGGAATGGAGGTTACACCCCGAGTCAGTTCGGATGATTTGGAACCTCTACGGGGAAGCAGAGGTGGATTTATTCGCTACGAGCGAGAATGCACACTGCCCGTCGTTCTTCTCTCTGTCCCACTCCCCGTTGGAAGGGGACGCGCTCACAGCGCGCTGGCCGACAGCCAGGCTTTATGCGTTTCCTCCGATCAAGATATTGCCTCTGGTGTTATGCAAGATCAGGGAGGAGCGAGCGTCCGTCATACTCATAGCTCCGAACTGGCCGAACCAGCCTTGGTTTCCGGACTTGACAGAGCTGCTGATAGCCCCCCCCTGGCCGATTCCGGTCAGGAAGGACATGTTATCTCAGGTGGACGGCTCGGTGTGGCACCCGAACCCAGAACTATGGAACCTTCATGTGTGGTTGCTTCAGGGTTGTCAGGGGAGCTAGACGCATTGCAGGCTCGTGTGGTCGGCACACTCACGGAAGCGCGAGCACCCTCTACAAGACGATTATATGCCTTAAAATGGGGAGTGTTTGTGAAATGGTGCCATCAGGCTCACATCGACCCGGTTGTTTGCACCGTGTTGGATGTTCTGAGTTTCCTGCAGTACAGGCTGGATAGTGGATCGTTACCCTCGACGCTAAAAGTCTATGTGGCGGCCATTGCTTCGTTCCGTTCACCGCAGGGTGGCCAGTCGATCGGCAGAGACCCCATGGTGGTGAGTTTTCTTAAGGGAGCGAGAAGGCTACACCCTCCGAGGCCACCTTCGGTTCCGCCTTGGGACCTAGAGGTGGTGTTAAGAGCTCTCTCTCAGCCACCTTTTGAGCCGTTATCATCAGTGGGTTTGAAGGAGTTGTCTCTCAAAACTGCACTCCTTCTTGCACTCGCGTCAGCCAAGCGCATAGGAGATTTGCACGCCTTTTCTGTGGATAGTGACTGTATTCGCTTTGGACCCGGTGACTGTAGCGTCACTCTCCGGCCAAGAATGGGGTATGTACCTAAATCACTTTCTACACCCTTCAAGATACAGACTGTTTCTCTGTCTGCCTTGTCTTCCGAGTCAGCAGCCTCGCGTGAAGCAGATGCTCAGACTTCGGTGTGCCCTGTCAGGGCTTTGAGGATTTACATCGACCGTTCGGCCGGCTTTCGTCAATCTAACCAGCTATTTGTATGCTATGGTGGTTGTGCGAGAGGCCGTGCTGTGTCTAAACAGAGGCTCTCCCACTGGATCGTGGACGCTATTACGGCTGCGTATACGAACCAAGGTTTGGAATGTCCTTTACACATTAGGGGGCATTCAACGAGGGCCATGGCTTCCTCGTGGGCTTGGTCGAGAGGTATGTCTATTCAAGATATATGTGTTGCAGCCGGCTGGTCTTCTGAGAATACTTTCGCCAGGTTTTACAGGCTGGACGTTCAGTCTTTTGCCTCCCAGGTACTGTCGGTAAGTGGCTGATGCATGTTTACTACATTGTTTGCTCTGCATACCCTTACTAATACGGTTGTTCTGCCCTGTGCTCAGTGCAGATTCCTGTATTGTGTTGTTTTATCTAGCGATACTTTTATCATGCTAGGTTGGGGTCATGCTATACAGTCTGTGCAGTTCCTTATGCTCGTTGTGCAAGTTGCCCTGTTTCAGCGCAGCCAACGTTATTTCTATCCAGATATGCAAATTTGTATACCTTTGGGTTAGACGCTCATTGGCTTACAGCCACCTATCAGCGGTGAGCTCGCCTACAGCGTCACTATTGTGGGAAGTGTCTACGTGCGTATTCTATCTGCTGTGTTTTGGGGTAGGGCTTCGTAGCCTCTCTCACGGCGGGATTTAATATCGTTCCCATAACGGAGAAATCTCCGTGATGTCTCGTGACAGCTCGATAAGGGAACGCTCCGGTTACTGTCGTAACCTCGGTTCCCTGAGAGCGGGAACGAGACATCACGGTAGACGCCGTGTTCGCTACTCCTCAGCTTACGGTGTTCAGTATCCGATTCTGATATAATTGTCGCGAGCATCGCATTTATACTGTCTCGAGCTCGCCGTATTTGCATGCTTTGCGACAATTGGCCAGTCATTTGACTGGCGTGAGCCAATAGGACTTCAGGAAAGGTTGAAGGGAAGAAGTTCCCATAACGGAGAAATCTCCGTGATGTCTCGTTCCCGCTCTCAGGGAACCGAGGTTACGACAGTAACCGGAGCGTTCTAACAAATCTGTGACATATTATGTTAAAGATGGAGTTTATTAAAGAGGAGGTTGAAGACATGAGTGACCCAGAACCATCCAGAATAAAACATGAAGATACTGACGAACAAACAGGTTGGTGTCTATTCATGACTCTTCATTAATGATAAACACTGACTGAGGAGCATAAGGTAAACAAACACATACGCTCACCATTTCTGGTGGCTGTAATTAATAATGATATATTATTACTACAAATTATAAAATCATATGAATTGTTATAATATATAAAGACGGGTAAAAAATCATTTAAATACAGATAACCTCGTATATTTGTCTTCACATATAAGTTAGCCTACTTGAGTATGTAAGCCCTTTCTGCCACGGAATAAAAAATATATTTTAATATTTTTACTTTTCCCACACAATTCAGAGATTTATTTTTATCAGAATTGCGAGATATAAATTTCATGGGAAAATTTTTAATTTGATAAATAAAGTCGCAATTGCCTTTTTAATGTTTTATCTCGATATAAACTCACAATTCTCCAGATTTGCTTTATCTAAACTCAATTCTGAGAAGAAAAGTACGGTGGCCGAAAGAGCTCAACACGCTGCAACTTCAGAAAACACATGCAAATAAAAAAAGCACCAGCAAATTAAGAAAACATCTTCATCGGTTTGACAGCACACACGCTGCAAATCCTCACAACACAAGCAAATTAAGAAACGCGCTGCAGATTATTTAGACATGGTTTAAATTTAGACACGCCCCTCTCTCAGCGCTCACTGAGGGACTTTAGCAGCATTCATCGAGAAACTTGCTAATTAGCTCATTATTAATAAAGGCTATTGGCAAAGATTAATTTAAAAAACCTTGTACTCACTTCTTCTGTAGATGAAGCTGGATCACGAATGATTTGCGTGAACATAGACGCATTTAGGTAGATCGAGGGCGCATTCCCTTCAAAACCAAGCGTAATCCTGATAAACGTTAGAAGTAAAAGTAAAAATGAAGACTGCTATGTTCATTATTACATCCAACAACAAAACACCTCAATCTCTTCAGAGTCGTTCTTCTCTACGTCTGCTCCGGCGGTGAAACGACTGATGACGGCTCACTCAGGACGGGTCTGAGGTAAGACACCAGTGCAGTCTGTGCTGAAACACTGCTGTCAATCACACTATTGTGGGCGGGGCCTGCGTCCGTGTGACGTCACACAGAGATCAGCTCGATTTGAGAAAGGGGTAAAGATTTTAGTAGATTAAAAAACAGACATTTGTATCATTATAGGGGGGTTGTGTACACACACTGCCAACACACATTTCAATTCAAACAACTTGTAAAAGTGCATGTAGCATTATATAACCCCTTTAATGTAAGGCAATAGTCAAAGTCTGCTTTATTGTCAATTCTGCCACATATACATACATACAGAGAATTGAAATTGCGTTACTCTCAGACCCTTGGTGCATACAGATAACACTAAACACTAACAGTAGAACGTAAAATACCGATAATACAAATCAAATATATGTACACATACACATACATATATAGAATGCAACTATTACAAATATTCAATTAAGGACAAGTTAAAAAAAAAATACTATAAAAGATAAAGTAGCATAAGGCACATGGTAGATATAGAGTGCACACCAGTGAAATAAACAAACAGTGCAGATATAATTGGTGTAGTGATGTTATGTTAATACAACGTTTTTTCAGACTAGTGGACAGAAAATATACAAAATACACTTTTAATTGTATTCAAAGTGATTTCAAACACAATATACATTTTTAAGGGTTGGTTTCTCAACGTGTTTTTTTCTCCTCTGCTTGTGTAAAACAGTTTTACTTCTATCTATATTTGATTGTTTCTACAGAAGGGTTTGTTCATATACCATTCGCCTGATATACGTTTAACATTTTATTGTGAAAAATATGATGAAAATTATTCATCTGATTTATGGAGTGCTAAAAAGAGCGATTAAAAACCTCTAATATGTCAACAAAACGAAATGAATTTTTAACCTGGCTTTATCCAGTGTTCAGGTTTATATGCAAATGAGTGCAAATTTAACTACAGAAAACATCATTTGCATATTTAAACGATTTTTTGAAAACTTGTAATGCAATTTTTTTGCAATAATTAATAAGGGGAAGTTAAATTGCACCCTATTCACCTCGGGTGTTTTGCATTAAAAACTCAGTGTGTTTGAATATATATGGAAATAAGTTATTCATGTTTTTTAATGTTTATAGTTTTACTGTGTAATCTGATTGTCATGTAATATAGCATTGTTATTTATACCACTGTGTATGATTCATATTTGCACTGTAAATAAACCATAAAGTGCGTGTCTTCTCAATTTCACCGATCTGTCTGAACAAATCTGCTTTTATGAGCCATGAGGTGAGCTACACGACTCGTGCTTATGTTATTAATTCACTAAAAGCAATCGAATCATAAGTTGTTTGTGTTCTCCGTATTATCCTGAAAGACTTGTGTAAATCTTCTGACGGAAATAACAGTTATTGTGTTAAACCGAGCTGCTTTTTTCCATTGCAAGTGTTTTAAATGTGTTATTAGTATAAGTCAGTTTGCTTATAAATCAAGAAGAATTTGAAAACAAGCCGTTTGTTGGTTATAACCTTTTCTTTGGGTTTATGTATTTATTATTTTTACATTCAAATATTATTGCATTTATTTTCATTATTTCTTCATCTTTCTATATAATGATAATTGTCAGCCAAACAATGTCTGCAGATAAATAGGTGTCTATAATTCATACATGGTCAAACAAACTGGAGAAACTTGTTGAAATTTATTTCACTTTCAAACTAATTGATGGGATTCATACGACGGCGTTTTAGTGCCACATAAAAAAAAAAAAAAAAAATCTAAGATTACGAGAATAAAGTCGTAATATTTCTAGAATAAACTCGTAGTAATACGAGATTAAACTCCTAATATTTTATCAAAATCTCGTATTACTACGAGTTTATTCTCGAAATATTACGAGTTTATTCTCGTAGTGTTTCGACTTTATTCTCGTAACATTTCGACTTTATTCTCGTAGTGTTTCGACTTTATTCTCGTAGTGTTTCGACTTTATTCTCGTAGTGTTTCGACTTTATTCTCGTAGTGTTTCGACTTTATTCTCGTAACATTTCGACTTTATTCTCGTAGTGTTTCGACTTTATTCTCGTAGTGTTTCGACTTTATTCTTGTAGTGTTTCGACTTTATTCTCGTAGTGTTTCGACTTTATTCTCGTAGTGTTTCGACTTTATTCTCGTAACATTTCGACTTTATTCTCGTAGTGTTTCGACTTTATTCTCGTAGTGTTTCGACTTTATTCTCGTAGTGTTTCGACTTTATTTCGACTTTATTCTCGTAGTGTTTCGACTTTATTCTCGTAGTGTTTCGACTTTATTCTCGTAGTGTTTCGACTTTATTCTCGTAGTGTTTCGACTTTATTCTCGTAGTGTTTCGACTTTATTCTCGTAGTGTTTCGACTTTATTCTCGTAGTGTTTCGACTTTATTCTCGAAGTGTTTCGACTTTATTCTCGAAGTGTTTCGACTTTATTCTCGTAGTGTTTCGACTTTATTCTCGAAGTGTTTCGACTTTATTCTCGTAGTGTTTCGACTTTATTCTCGTAGTGTTTCGACTTTATTCTCGTAACGTTTCGACTTTATTCTCGACATTAAGTGTTTCGACTTTATTCTCGTAGTGTTTCTCTTTATTCTCGAACTTTATCGTAGTGTTTCGACTTTATTCTCGTAGTGTTTCGACTTTATTCTCGACTTTATTCTCGTAGTGTTTCGACTTTATTCTCGTAGTGTTTCGACTTTATTCGTAGTGTTTCGACTTTATTCTCGTGTTTCGACTTTATTCTCGACATTATTCTCGTAGTGTTTCGTAGTGTTTCGAGTGTTTCTCTTTATTCGAAGTGTTTCGACTTTATTCTAGTGTTTCGACTTTATTCTCGTAGTGTTTCGACTTTATTCGTAGTGTTTCGACTTTATTCTCGTGTTTCGACTTTATTCTCGTAGTGTTTCGACTTTATTCTCGTAGTGTTTCGACTTTATTCTCGTAGTGTTTCGACTTTATTCTCGCAGTGTTTCGACTTTATTCGTAGTGTTTCGACTTTATTCTAGTGTTTCGACTTTATTCGTAGTGTTTCGTAGTGTTTCGACTTTATTCTCGTAGTGTTTCGACTTTATTCTCGTAGTGTTTCGACTTTATTCGTAGTGTTTCGTATTCTCGTGTTTCGACTTTATTCGAAGGGTTTCGAAGTGTTTCGACTTTATTCTCGAAGTGTTTCGACTTTATTCTCGTAGTGTTTCGACTTTATTCTCGAAGTGTTTCGACTTTATTCTCGTAGTGTTTCGACTTTATTCTCGTAACGTTTCGACTTTATTCTCGTAGTGTTTCGACTTTATTCTCGTAGTGTTTCGACTTTATTCTCGTAACGTTTCGACTTTATTCTCGAAGGGTTTCGACTTTATTCTCGTAACGTTTCGACTTTATTCTCGAAGTGTTTCGACTTTATTCTCGTAACGTTTCGACTTTATTCTCGTAGTGTTTCGACTTTATTCTCGAAGTGTTTCGACTTTATTCTCGTAACGTTTCGACTTTATTCTCGAAGTGTTTCGACTTTATTCTCGTAACGTTTCGACTTTATTCTCGTAGTGTTTCGACTTTATTCTCGAAGTGTTTCGACTTTATTCTCGTAGTGTTTCGACTTTATTCTCGTAGTGTTTCGACTTTATTCTCGTAACGTTTCGACTTTATTCTCGTAGTGTTACGACTTTATTCTCGTAGTGTTTCGACTTTATTCTTGTAACGTTTCGACTTTATTCTCGTAGCGTTTCGACTTTATTCTCGTAACGTTTCGACTTTATTCTCGTAACGTTTCGACTTTATTCTCGTAGTGTTTCGACTTTATTCTCGAAGTGTTTCGACTTTATTCTCGTAGTGTTTCGACTTTATTCTCGTAGTGTTTCGACTTTATTCTCGAAGTGTTTCGACTTTATTCTCGAAGTGTTTCGACTTTATTCTCGTAGTGTTTCGACTTTATTCTCATAGTGTTTCGACTTTATTCTCGAAGTGTTTCGACTTTATTCTCGAAGTGTTTCGACTTTATTCTCGTAGTGTTTCGACTTTATTCTCGAAGTGTTTCGACTTTATTCTCGTAGTGTTTCGACTTTATTCTCGTAGTGTTTCGACTTTATTCTCGTAGTGTTTCGACTTTATTATTCTCGTAGTGTTTCGACTTTATTCTCGTAGTGTTTTGACTTTATTCTCGTAGTGTTTCGACTTTATTATTCTCGTAGTGTTTCGACTTTATTCTCGTAGTGTTTTGACTTTATTCTCGTAGTGTTTCGACTTTATTCTCGAAGTGTTTCGACTTTATTCTCGTAGTGTTTCGACTTTATTCTCGTAGTTTCGACTTTATTCTCGTAGTGTTTCGACTTTATTCTCGAAGTGTTTCGACTTTATTCTCGAAAGTGTTTCGACTTTATTCTCGTAGTGTTTCGACTTTATTCTCGTAGTGTTTCGACTTTATTCTCGAAGTGTTTCGACTTTATTCTCGAAGTGTTTATTCTCGTAGTGTTTCGACTTTATTCTCGTAGTGTTTCGACTTTATTCTCGAAGTGTTTCGACTTTATTCTCGAAGTGTTTCGACTTTATTCTCGAAGTGTTTCGACTTTATTCTCGAAGTGTTTCGACTTTATTCTCGAAGTGTTTCGACTTTATTCTCGTAGTGTTTCGACTTTATTCTCGAAGTGTTTCGACTTTATTCTCGAAGTGTTTCGACTTTATTCTCGAAGTGTTTCGACTTTATTCTCGTAGTGTTTCGACTTTATTCTCGAAGTGTTTCGACTTTATTCTCGAAGTGTTTCGACTTTATTCTCGTAGTGTTTCGACTTTATTCTCGAAGTGTTTCGACTTTATTCTCGAAGTGTTTCGACTTTATTCTCGTAGTGTTTCGACTTTATTCTCGAAGTGTTTCGACTTTATTCTCGAAGTGTTTCGACTTTATTCTCGAAATATTACGACTTTAATCTCGTAATCTTAGATTTTTTTAATTTTTTTATGTGGCACTAAAACGCCGTCGTAGATTCAAAAATGTATCTCAACACAACACTTCAGGAAATTGTTTTTTAATAGCAGATATCTTCCAATTGATACATAATATTCAGATTATCATGATATAGATTTATTTTATGTTTTGATGAATTCATAAAGCAGGTCACTTGATACAATATTTTGCTAGATTTAATTAGTT